>SJYQ01091738.1:0-36713 GCA_006410935.1 Redunca redunca | reverse complement strand
GTGCTGCAATTCATGGGGTCCCAAAGAGTCAGACACGACTGAGCGACTGAACTGAACTGAACTGAAAAAGGCACAAAAAATATATTTTACTTTTAAATGAGAAAGAGTTTTAAACAGACACTTCTCCAGAGAAGATACACAAGCAGCAAATAAGGACATGAAAAGTGCTCCTTGGTTATTCAGTTCGGTTCAGTTCAGTTCCTCAGTCATGTCCGACTCTTTGCAACCCCATGAATTGCAGCCCGCCAGGCCTCCCTGTCCATCACCAACTCCCAGAGTTCACCCAAACTCATGCCCATCGAGTCCCTGATGCCATCCAGCCATCTCATCCTCTGTTGTCCCCTTCTCCTCCTGCCCCCAATCCCTCCCAGCATCAGAGTCTTTTCCAATGAGTCAACTCTTCACATGAGGTGGCCAAAGTACTGGAGTTTCAGCTTTAGCATCAGTCCTGCCAAAGAACACCCAGGACTGATCTCCTTTAGGATGGACTGGTTGGATCTCCTTGCAGTCCAAGGGACTCTCAAGAGTCTTCTCCAACACCACAGTTCAAAAGCATCAGTTCTTCGGTGCTTAGCTTTCTTCACAGTCTAGCTCTCACATCCATACATGACCACTGGAAAAACCATAGCCTTGACTAGACGGACCTTTATTGGCAAAGTAATATCTCTGCTCTTGAATATGCTATCTAGGTTGGTCATAACTTTCCTTGGTTATTAGGGAAATGTAAATTAAAATACAAAGAGATACCACTACACATCTGCTTTTAGGAAAGCTAAAATTAAAAGACTGACCTTACCAAGTGCTGGAGAGCATATGGCATCTGCTATATAAAACACACTGTAGTTCTCCTACACTACTGGTAGGAATGCAAAAATTGTGTAAAAACTTTGGAAAACATGATGGTACTTTCTCAGAAATGAAACACACCATTTGACTCAGTTGTTATTCTCCTTTTATTAATTTTTCTTGCTATATTGCACTGGCTAGGACCTCTGGTACAACAGAAGTAGTAAGAACAGACACTCTTGTCTCATGAAGGAAAGTACTCAGTTAACCATTAACTATTATGTGTTAGCCTTATTTTTTCATACATTCCAGATTGAGGGACTTCCCTTCTTTTCCTACTTTGCTGAGGGTTTTTTTTTAATCAAACATAAGTGTTGGATTTTGTCAAATCCTTCTTCTGCATCTATCGAGGTGATGTTGTTTGCTTTTTCCTTGTTCAGTTTGCTAATATGGTGAATTATATGAATTGATTTTCAAATGTTTCTTCAAGCTGGCATTTCTGGGTTTACCCCACTTGGTCATGATGAATTATTCTTTTATACATTGCTGGGTTTACTTTGCTAGAATTTTTATTAAGTTTTTGCATTTATGTTCAAGTCTGTCTGGTTTTGGTATCAGAGTAATGCTAGTCTCTGAATTAGTTAAGAACTATTCCTTCCTTTTCAATTTTCTGAAGCATTTTATATAAAATTGGTAATTTTTCCTTATGTTTGGGAGAATTCACCAGTAAAGGCATCCAGCTCTGAAGTTTTCTTTGTGGGAAGATTTTAAACTACAAATTCAACTTCTTTAGTGGATAGAGTGTTATCCAGGTTATCTGTTTTTTTCTTTTCTACCTCAGAACCAGCATTAGGTGCTATTTATTAATTGGCCATGCGGCATGTGGGATCTTAGTTCCCCAACCAAGGATCAAATCCATGCCCCTGCATTGGAAGCACGGAGTCTTAAACCACTGAACCACCAGGGAAGGTCAAAGAAAGTGAAGTCGCTCAGTCGTGTCCGACTCTTTGCGACCCGGTGGACTGTAGGCCACCAGGCTCCTGCGTCCATGGGATTTCCCAAGCAAGAATACTGGAGTGGGTTGCCATTTCCTTCTCCAGGGGATCTTCCAGACCCAGGGATTGAACCCAGGTCTCCCACATTGGAGGCAGACGCTTTAACCTCTGAGCCACCAGGGAAGTCCCTATCTATTTCTTTTTGAGTATGTGTCACACTTAACGCTTAAAGTCCTCAAGGCCTTCCCCTCACACCTACCTAAATCCTTACTGTGGCTTACAAGGTCATCTCTGGTCTGCTCTGGCCTCCTCTCCAACCTTAGGTTCATGCTACCCTCTGCTCACTCACCATGTTCCATCAAATCAGTCTTATTATTGCAAGGTAACACCAAGCTCTTCCCTGTCTCAAGGCCTCAGCATTGCTTTTCACTCTATCTGGAAAGTTCTTCCAGGGGCTCTCTGCATGTTTCCTTTTTTTTTTCTCATTCTCATTCCCCAGTTCTCAGATTATGCATCTGGGAGGTCTTCCCTGACCATTATATCCAGGGTAGGGCCTGATGGCTACTCTCTCCTATAGAATCCTATTTATTTTCTTCATCATACATACATATATCACAACCTTGGAACTTCCATAGCAGTCCAGTGGTTAAGACTCTGCACTTTCAATGTTGGGGGTGCAGGTTCAATCCCTGGTTGGGGAACTAAGATCCCACATGCTGCATGGTGTGGCCAAACTTTAAAAAAAAATTTAAAAAACAAACACACACACACACATCACTCTGTCATCATTTTATTTACTGTCTGCTCCCTAAGAGCAGGAATCTTGTCTGTCTTGTTCACTACTATACCCCCTGCACCTAGCATAACAGTGGGCACAAGAAAGGTGCTCAATTACCATTTGTTGAATAAGTAGATTTATTGGTCAGTCGGGCTGCACATCAAGCAGGCAGTGAGTCTTCTGTGACCCGGCCAGTCAGTCTGAGTTTCTCAGTCAGCCTGAGGTAAGTCAGGTAGGCTCTGAGTGGGCTGGCTGCTCTGTGGGGCAGGGCTGTGTGACTGATGAGTCCCCTGTAAGGTCAGGATTCTGGGGGACACAAAGAAATGAAAAGCTGCAGCTCACTGCCAAGAAGCTTCTGGCCACCTGTCTACGTGGAGGCTCACAGCTCCCCACCACCCAGCCAGGAGGGAAAGTGAGGATGGTACAGGGTGACTAAGGAGAAGGCTACAGAGCCTGACCCAGCCTCTGGCAGCTGCTCCTCAACAACTGCTGCAGCGCTTCCAAACGCCATAAAAGCCTTACCTGGCGACCGCCGTGCTTAGCAAGAGCCTGTTCAGGAGACACAGAGAGAGTTTTGTGGCTTCTTCCCCACCCTACCTCCCCTGAATTGGGCCCTCTGCTCATGGAAACTCCCCCAGTGGACCTGGCTGTCTGGCCCCGGGAGACAGGCAGTGGTGCGTGCCACCAAAGCCCGCTGACCGCAGGGGCAGGACACGGGCCTGCACTTCCAGAGGCTACTCCCTGCAACTGAACCCACCCTAGGTGCCTCTCTCCCCAGCTCTCTGGTTGAGGAATGGGCCTTGCATGGAAGCAGGGCACTGCACAATGAATCCCAAGTTTCCCACGAACACCCCTGGCTGTGAGATGATGGATGTGGCTGGAGTCCTGTCACGGACTCGCATGTGTAGGAGGGTGTCAGAATTGCCTGCATGAGAAGCAGCTGTTCGAGATAACTGGACAGCCGCACTGAGACTGCTGGCGCTCACTGGGCCTCCAACCTACTCACTGACAAACTGCCTGACCAGGAGGCCCTCCTCGGGTGACATCACCCTCCTCGCACACCGGTGAGGGAAATGAGCTCAGGGTGGCCATCAGAGGCGGTCTGTTTACTTACAGAGACCCTGGCCGTCAGCAGCTCTTTGACCAGACATCCCCTGTCCTAGCCAGCATGAAGCAGAAATTTCCTTAAACACATTATTTTGGGCTCAACCCACTTGTGCCCTTGTTTTCTTTTTTTTTTAAGAGGAAAATTTCCAGTTCTGGCTCCAAATAGAGCAGCCCCGTGATGATGGGGGAATATCAAAATAACTCCCAGAGGGACTTTTGCAGTTTAAGTTGCTCCCACCTGTCCAGTCACCTCTGGAGCTGAGAGATCATCTAACCAGTTCTCCATCACCCATGTGTGTGTGTGTGTGTGTATGTGTGTGTGTGTGNGACAAGCACCCACGCTTTCAGAGACTCACCAACCTATCAGTGACAAATATATGCCCTTGCTCTCAAAGACACATATGCCTCAACTTAATACATCAACAAAGACAAGTGCATGTTTTTACCAAACTAACCTAAATGCTCACATGTGTACTCCCACGAGGTATAGACCTACTCACCTATGCAAAGACACAGAGGCCCACACTTTCCCTCGAAGACACCGCTACACACGAGCTTACACAGAGATGGGGATGTATACACATGCACACAAACACAGAAGCACACAATCTCCCCCTGAGGAATCCAATTCCAGCTGGAAATGCAGCTGCCTACACATACAAACATGGAACAGTCACATAAATCCACACTGATACATGCAGCCAGCCAAAGACAAAAGAATAAGCCCAAGACAGACTGAAAGTTAGACAGCCGTCCACAGAGACCCCCGGGCCTCCCTGGGCTCCCACACTGTCTGCGGCCAGAGGGGGGTCCTAGAGGAATTCTTTCTGCAGACAGGCTGAGGTATTCTCTCTCCTCCCCCACAGTCCCAGGCCAGAGCCCTAGGGCAGAAAAGCAGATGGTGTGTGCTGGCTGGGGCACCCCCTTCCCAAGTAATCAGCCCTCTGGCCCTGGCCACCTACTATGCCCTGGCCAAGGCTTGACTGGGAGCTGGATCCTGGACGTGGCAGAGCCCCACTCAGGTCCTGCTGCCCCAGCTCCACTCCCAACAGGATGATTTAGGAGTGGTGGTGAACAGTGCTTTTCCAGAGACTGCTTCCTCAGGAAATGGCTCGGCCGCAAGCCTGATCTCCAAAACAGGCGTAGGATGAAAACACCTCTGCTCCTCTCCAAAAACATGGGCCGCCCCTCTCACCCAGAGCCCCTCACGTCATTCTAGCCACAACATCCCAAGGTAGTGGACAGCAAAAAAAAATTTAAAAAACCCTGGGGTCTTGCCTTGCTTCTGCACTGACTCATGATGCCCACCTCTGTAAAACAAGCCTTAGGGGTATGATGCCTTCAGATCTACCTAGAATGATGTAGGAGCTTCAAATTCCCCAGGCAGCTTTCTGGGCACGGGTGAAGGGGCTCCAAACCTAGGGACAGTGGCCTTGTCTTGACCTTGTCTGAAGTCACAAGAGTCGTTACTACAAATACAGAGCTTGTGCCAAGAGTGGCTGAGCTGCCTGGCGGGGGGGTGCGAAATGGGGACTCAGGCACAGGAATGTGCTGTGCAGTCTGAACACAGATGGTCACCTCCCCTCTCCCTTCCAGCTACTCACCAGGCCCCCCAGGCCTCTGCTGGAGGTGGACGCAGGGCTGCAGCCCCACCCGGCCAAGCAGGCTGGGAGACAGGAATGCTGCTCAGCACAGCTGGCTGGACAGGGGAGACTGTTTATTCTCTGATGTCGGGAACATCTCAGACAATCAGGGGGATTTGGCCGCTGGCAGCCCCTGGATACAAGGCTTAGAAGAAGTCAATTGAATCAGAGCAGGCTGATGGCCCAATCTCTGAGCAGGCAGTGGGGGTGGAAAGGAGAGGCCGTCCCTCTGTGCCCCACATGCAGTGCCATGTGCCCCTCAGAGCTCACCTACTGGAGCTCTGAGTAGGTGAATGCTTCCACCTACTGGGCTGGAATGATGGGGCTGGAAAAGTGAATGAAGCTGAGCCCAAAGCTCCCATTAACAGTGTGGGTGTTGGGGGAGACTTCCCCTGTGCATGTTTCCAGCATCCAGGTGCGCCCTGCTTATGAGACATGGCAGAGTTAACAGTCTTTGCCTGGGAAGTGAGCTCCCTTGGCACACCTTGAGCCTGGTGCTGCCCACTCCAGCCTCCTACCCCATCAGCCCAGATCCCTTTTGCTCAGACAGCTCCTCTAGCTGCGGCCTCACATTTACCTGTCTTTCTTATTATTTCAGTTCTAGAGTCAGCTTTGGCTCTGCCTCTTTCGGGCTTTTTCACCTTGGGCAGTCACCTCTCCAAGCCTCTTTCTTCTCCTGTAAAATAAAGGCAATAGTATCTGCCTTGAAAGGACATTGTGAAGATCAAATAATTCTTTCGATACGCCCATCATGCAGGAGGCACTTAATAAATAGCTGTGCCTTTCTCCCTCATTCCTTCTATTGCTACAGAGTCAACCTTTGGTTTTCTGGAGGGCCAAGATGCACCAGTATAATTTATAACCCGGAGCCCTGGTCTCATCTCCCCTCCACTGCTCGCAGACCTCAGAGTACTCTGAGGTTCCCTAGGCCAGAAGACTTTCTGGAAGAGTGAAAGGTGACCCAAGGAAACACCCTGATGCTAACTAACACTGCGGAATATCCCAGAATATGGTGTTTTGTGTGTGTGTGTTGCCCAATTCTCATTTTGCACTGGTTTGAGTGCCTTATGGGTATAATCCAGGCGTGAGGACTGTCAAAATTCAACAATTCACACTCATGTATCTGAAAACCACATCTTTATATATTCAATAAAAGGTTTACACCAAAAATAACAGAGCACCGGAGATGACAATGGGTATAAGTTATGGACTCCGTCCCTGTATTCCCCACAAGGCCCAATTTAAACTCTGTTAAATAAAGAGGAATTCATTGGTCACTTGAGCTACCAGGGCTTCCCTCCTAGCTCGGTCGCTGAAGAATCTGCCTGCAGTGCAGGAGACCCAGGTTCGATTCCTGGGTTGGGAAGATCCCCTGGAGAAGGAAATCGCCACCCACTCCAGTATTCTTGCCTGGAGAAACCCACGGAGAGAGGAGTCTGGTAGGCTACAGTCCATGGTGTCACAAAGAGTCAGACACGACTTAGCGACTAAACCACCACATTGGTCACTTGTGAAAAACCCAGCTCCAGGCATAACTGCATTCAGTACTCAAACATCATCATGACCCTGTTCCTCTTCCCTTCTTGGCTTTGCTTTCCGGCTGTGTTGGCATCAGCCTGAAGCCTCCCAAGGCAGCAAGATGGCCGCGGAAGGAATGCAAGCCTCCTTCCTAGCAGCTCGAGAAAAAAAAAACTCCTCGGGGAGTCTGATTGGGCCACATGCCCATGTCTGAACCAATCACTGAGGCAGAGGTGCGGGGCTGAAACTCACTGATTGGCTTGGGCCTCAGCCACTGCTCCATCCCCTTGAGTGTATGGACGGGAGGGGCCTTCAGCTTTACCAAAATCCAGGGAGAGTGGAAATTGTTTCCCCACGGGGAAGCTGGGTTCGGTACCAGGAGAGTGATATGGACCTCAGGAGTCAAGAACAAATATCATACCAAAGAAATAAGTGGGTCAGAAACTAAGATGATAAATGCTTTTCAAGCATACGTAAACCCTCTAAAAATATTATTGATGTTCTAGTTTTAAATCCCTACAGACCTTTGATAGGCGATGTGTTACGGACCTCTTTGGGATAGCCTGGACATGCTTGAGAACAGTAAGAACTACACCTTTAAACAGTATGCAGTCCATACTTCTCAGGAATTCGGACCAGCCTTGTCTCCTCCTGCCCCACCATCAGGCAGTTTGACTGAAGTGACCAATGTTGCCAGGGCAGAAGGGCCTGTCAGCACCGCAGGCTGATTTCACTGGGCCAAAGGGGTTTAGGTTATCAAGTAAATCTGACTCCAGTGGCCTCAGCCCTCTCCTCCTACCCCCTCACATGGTCAAAACTCCACTCACCTTTGAACTTCCAGGGAATCCTCGCTCACCACTTCCCTGCCCCTTCTAAACTCTTACTAAAACCTGTTCTTAGGAAAGGCTTCCTCTTCAGTCATTTACACTTGTGTATGAATAAACATCAAAATCAATAATTTAATCTCTCAGGATCATTTGCATTTTGAGTCTGAGCCTTTAAAAATGAAACTTTTAAAAGACTCTGTCCTCCCCACCCCAATCTACTCCCAAAAGGTATTCTTGGTGACAAAGAATGAGACTCTGAAATCAACCGAAAAATATCCACAAAATTCTCTGAAACCCTCATCCATCTGTACTGGCTTACCAATGAATTTTTTTTTGTCTGACCTCAGTCATCTTTGCTGACATTACCCTCTTCTATGGCAAAGAAATTTCGTACATCCTTTCATCCATTTATTCAGTCAATATGCTTTTCTTAAGCTTCCACAATATCTTAAGATACTTGGATTTACACAGATGACCTGGGCCCTGCCCTCAAAGAGCTTGCAGTTAAATTTTAGTGCAGGAAACATCACTTTCACCACCAGATTTTTAATACAAGCAAAGCCTAGCCCAGTGGTTGGTATACAGTAGACATTCAATAAATGCTCTTCCCCTTCTCAGGGCTGTGCTACATGGGCACTGCAGTGGAATACTGGAAATTTTATAAAAACTCTTTCCAAGTGGATAAGAGTGCCAACAAGAGTGGGTGGAGATGGTGGTTTCTATCTTACTTCAGAATATGATGATTTATTTTGGATGTTCCAAATGTCAGGTTGAAGATTCATGCGAAGGAGAGGGGCTTATTCTAACCAGATCAGGGCTAGAGGCAGCCCAGGACACTGTCTCCATGGTGCACGGCCCCAGACAATTTGAAAATAAACAAAAACCCATCCAGAGGTGAGAGACTGACAAAATCAAAAACAAAGGCCTAGAGATGGAAAACTCTCGAGGTGGGGCAGGGTGGAGAGGAGGGGAGGGGAGGGCTGTGGAAGGGGATTAGGGAGAAGTTTGGTCCTGGTTTTTTCTAGGGAGCTGAATCCAGCCCCACCCCACCCCCTACCAAGAATCACCATGGCAAATGCCAATGAGGAGGGTAAGTCTGGCTGATTCCAAGTCAGGATAAACTTCCTGGGCTTAGCAGCAGGAATGGGCTCAGATGGATAAGTTCTAAAGAAAAAGATCTGAATTGGGCTTTTAAAATCACAACCTCCCACCCCACTACTGGTTTTGCAGGCAATCAGTGTTTAACAAAATAGAAATAAGAATGGGCCACATCCCTCCTCCACATCTCTCTCACATACACATGTACACTTATCCAAAAGCCCAGAGTAAAATCCTTCCTTTTGTGGTGGAAAGTGACAGCTCATGGGATCCTTGGCACTTCTCAGAAGCAGGGACCTAGCCTGTGAAAAGTCTACTTGCCACCTCCCATAACTGTCCCCTTCACCCCACCCTTGGCAGTGGCATTAGTGACAGAAGGCTGATGAGGTTGCTTTGACAAGACCAAGGCAGCTGAGCCTCTGATAAGAGGCAGCTCCAAATGAACCACCATCTGGTCTCGTCTTCCATCAGCTGCCCAGTGGAGCTCTTGGCCCTGAGGGGCTTTGCTGGCAAGGAGACTGGTGCTTTCTCCTCTATGAAAGTGTCTACGGCATGAGCCCCCTAACTCTCAACTTCCAGAAGCCAGTCTTGCCCTTTCCTGAGCTTGTTGGCCTACAGGGTCTGCCTTAGAGGTGGAGTTGGTGCTAAACAGAATTGAGACTAGGGTTTGTCTCCTTCCTGCCTCTCTATCCCCAGGTATCCAGGGATCTCACACCATCCCCCAGGGCCCCACACTATCCCGTGACCCTCGTCCAGAGCTGGCTCATCCACTAGGCACAGTAGGCACAGGGCACATCACAAAAAGGATTTAATTTCCCTTTAAAAGTAGAAGAGGGACTTCCTTGATAGTCCAGTGGCTAAGACCCTGCATTCCCAACAGGGGTCCTGGGTTCAATCCCTGTTAGGGAACTAGATCCCACATGCAGCAACTAAGATCCCAGGTGCCGCAACTAAGACCCAGTACAGCCAAATTAAAGAAAAAGTAGAAGGGGGAAAAAATGAGCTTTTAAATGGAAAGAAACATTTTAGTACATAACAGTAATACATTCATCTTTATACCAACACAGTCCAAAAGTATAATTTTAGATTTTTTTTAGATACAGGGGCCCATGAAGGCAAAGTAACCAGGGCTCATGAAAGTCATAAAATGGCCCTATCCTGTCCTAGTCTTCCCTCATGTTCATTCCAACCCTCCAGGCACCCATGGTTTCCTTCCCTCATATAGAAACGTATCTGTCCCTGGAGCCCATTGGCTTGGAAGCTCCTGGAGGTCAGGACCATTCTTCAGCCATCCTCCCCATCATAAGCCCAGTGCCTGTCCCACAGTCACATCAGGTATTATATAACCTCTCTTTTTTGGAAGGTGGGAAAGAATAGAAACCTCAGAAAAAGGGGGGTTAGTTTTTAAATAAATACTGTCTGACAACCCCTGGAAACTGCTCATGTCAGGTCTGTAGAGTTGGACTTTGTTCACATCCCCTGGGCTGCACTCTACTTAAACTGCTCTGGCCAAGTTCACCAATGATCTCCAACTCAGTAAATCCAATAAATACTTCTCAGGTATAATCCTGACTGTTTGGCAGCATTTGACACTGCTCACCGAGACTTCCTTTTCACTTCTGTGACACTTCACTGGCACATTAGTGCTCTACTTTGCATGCTCCTCCTTATCATCTCCTCTGCTGGGCCACTGGAAACAAATAACAATGATAACAGCAGCTGAAATGTATCAGCTACTTGCTCTACTGTAACTGTTAAATTCTTTTAATCCTGAAAATAATCCTAAATCCTTTCTCCAACTACCAGCTAAAGTAATTTTTCTGCAAACCAAATCTGATCATGTCATTTCCTTGCTTAAAATCTAATGGTTTTCCCCAGCCCACAGCTTTTAAGGTCTTTCATGATCTGGCCCCTGCCTATCTCTCCAGTCCCACTTACCATAGCCTCTTCCACTGTGACCCTCTCCTGCTTTTAGCTTCTCCAGCAAAAACTCCATGTCTCTGTATGTGTTATTCACACTGCCTGAAACACTTTTCCTCCACCTCTTAGCCTAACACTGATGGCTCTTTCAGGATTCAGTGACCATCCCCTTTCCTGGGAGCCCTGGGGGGCTGTATAGCATGGAGCTTAAGAGACTGACACTGAAGCCAGGTTCCACCCTCAGCTCTGCCACTTCCTAGCCATATAACTTTGGGCAAGTTATTCAACATTCTGGGACTTCATTTTCTCGTCTGTTGTGAGGGTTAAAGAAATCAGTACATGAAAGGTGCCTTGTAGGCTCGGGGTGACCCCAGACCACGTTAAGATACCTTGCCAACTGTTTTCCAGAACTCCTTTATAATATCCTATAATGCCAAATTCACTCCTGAGAATGTCTGTTGGTCTGTCTACCTTGCTAGACTGTCAGTTCCATGAGGGGAGGGGCAGTTGGACCTGATGCTGCTCCTATTTCTAGTGCCTGGTACACAGTAGGTGTTCACATTTGCTAAATCAATGACTATAAATGTAATGCCTATGGACATCCTAGAGATAAATACTCTCCAGAAAATGGCCACCCCGAACATGGAAGGAAAGAAAGGATGAAATTTTTCACAATGAATACACAGCAGCCTTGCATTAAGGCTGAAAAGCAGTCACAAAGGCAACTTGGAAATTAGGAAAATATCTTTATTATTTCTGAAATGTTCCAATATTCAATGTAGAAACCATGATAGTGGCTTTTTCACAACTTCACAAATTATAGAAAAATGACTTTCCATCTTCTTTACAGAAATCTCCCCCCAAAATCAGGGCTCTGTGATGGCTGATACTGGGCAGGAAGGAGGGGCAGAGAATACAGCAGGTAGAACCAGTGCTCTTGGAGCAGCCTGAGGCTTTTCCTGCGCATTTAAAGCTCAGGCTGAGTTCCAGAGACCTGCGGGCCCTGGGAGGGAGGCGTGGCCCCCACACACCTGTGGCACACTGAGGCCAGCCTCGGCTTCAAAGGCCGGCCACCCCCAGAAGGCCGCAGTGTGGCGCTTGTGGCTGATGGGCCACGATCAAGGCAGCTTCGTGAGAACGAGAGCAGGAGGCAGGCCTGCAGCTCAAATCTTTTTTCTCTAAAGCACGGCCAGGAGAGGCTGTGGGCGCTGGCCAAATGGTGCTCTAGGTTTAGAAATGTCCCCTTTTAGCTCACAAAAACAAATTGTCAAATAGTTATTTAAAAAAAAAAAAAATCAGAAACAAACATTTGGTTCCGTTTAGGCTGTAATCAGCAATTGGTAATTTTTAGAAAAAGATGACTCGAGTTGCTCATCGTTTTTATCAGGTCTCTCTGACTCCTTCCTTTCTCATCCGCGGTTGGGTGGAGGGGTTACAGCTGTAGCAGAGGACTGTTTGTTGATGTGAGAAAACTGGTGAAAAGTGCTTTGCACTCGCATACAAAGGCTGATGGAATTCAAAATGATCCCACTGAGTTTTATGAGAAACAGGACTGTTCCTCTTGGGTGTCTCAAGTCAAAACAAGGCAACTGCCTAGTGATTTATAGTCCCCACTACACATTTTCCGCCTTCCAAGAAGGCATTAGAGAAGGGCCGATGTCCACCAGAAGCAATTGTAAACACCCCACAGACAGCCTGGACACTTTGTTTTCAAATGCAGCAGGACTTTCTCCTTTGGCCCCAGCAAAAAAGCCAACTCCCTAAGACTGTTTAGGAAGGGACAGACAGGAAATCTCCCCCCAAAGCCAAGACGGGCCAGTGCCCTCTGTTGACTAGAGTGACGGAGACCACCGTCAAAGGCAATTGATACATTTATGGCATATGAAAATTGTCCTGTGGTCCCCAAGTGGCCCCCAGGCTCGATCTGGCTGGATGGGGGGCACAGGAGGTACAGAACGAGTTATCATAAGGCACGTGATCGAGGTGGCCCCCACACCAGGCCTAGAAAGATTATCTCTTCGCACGATTCCAAAAGTGTTGGAAAGCTGAGGAGTTGATGACACTCACTGTGAGCAGCAGCAGCAGATACAGGGTGATCATGACCGTAAACCAATGGCTGGAGACCCAGGAGAGCTGGCTGGAAGCCCTGCTTCAGCAGCGAGGCGGGTGGGGGGATGTTGGAACAAAGAGAAAAATATTTTTTTAAAGGGTGTGCAACAACTTCTGGCTCAGAGAAGATGAAATGATGAATTTCGTCCTCTGAGTGAGCCATGAAATGAAGCTTCATGCGTGCTCCTTTGCTCAAAAACTCTGGAGCTGTTTGCCCTGGCACTGACATGCCTTTAACCAGAACAATTTCTAAATGTACAAAGACAGCTATGCAATGAGCTCATCCTGATCTTTTCTTTAATAGCTCCTCTTGTACCTTTTATAACCAGTCTTTTCTTAAGCAAGACTATGGTATCTAAACAGATGACCTCGCTAAGGCAGATGACCAGATGGCAGCAGGTGGCAGGGTATTTAGCACAAGGCTTTTCACTTTCAGACATGCACAGATATCACTCTGAGCAGGGGAAATCCTCTCTGACCCACTGGGAGATGATCTAAGCCACCCAAATGTGCAGTACAGAGACACTGCAGGAAGGAGTGGGAAAGGAATGGAATTTTAAAGTAGAAAAAGCCAGATGATTTTAAACCACAGGATACTGTCCCCCAAACTTAGGAACCCTGTACATATTTCCCAGATTTAAGGGGAGATGATTTTACTAGTTTATTGAACCCTGATGCATAGAAGCCACTGGTATAGACAAGCAGGAGTTGGGAGTATTAACAATAACCCTTTCCCTGTCTAACCTGCTTACCTGTTGCTCATCCCCATGAGAAACTCTACCAACAATGCAACAAAATCTCAAAGTGACCCTCAACCCCAGAGAGCCCTGCCAAACCCCCAAATACACACTCCTGGAACAGCACGCGGAATCACCACTCTCAGATTCGTGTGGGGTAGCATGGCCTCATCTGCTATTGGATTCAACACTCTAATTTTAGAGATACAGATGAAGCGTCTCAGGTCCAAAAAGGAGCAGGTGGTGGTTTGAGAGTCACTGTGGAAAGTGACTGAGCCGGAGAGCTCAGAATCAGAACTCCAGCTCAATCCTGGCACCACTCTACCTCTCAGTTCAGCCCAGTCATTGGATTTCAGCCCTGTGATCAGAGCCTAGGTGGCTAAGGGGCTTCACAGTTCAGCTTCATTCAGTCCCTCAGGTCATTTGAGTTAACAAAGCCATTCCTCACTATAGTATCCAGTCCCCTAGGGCCAGGACCACATTATCCACCGTATCCCTCACTCCTTACCATTTACATGAAGCAGAGTGCTTTATGTATTTTATACACAGCTGCGGTTTAGGCTGAGGGAGAGGGGCCCCTGACAACCAGGAACCCACTCCTATGAACGCAGCCCTTGGCTGTCCTCCCGGATTTCGTGCAGCAACCGTCCTTCTCACCTGTTGGGCTGCTTCTGGGAGTACACCAGCAGGTACTTCACGCGCAAGAGCTGGTTATTAGTGACCACAAAGTACTTTGGAGGGACGTCGCCCCCTTCACTGTGCTTGATTCTCGCTCTCCTGCGATCTATCTCCTTGGAATCTGAATAAGGAGAAAAAGCACAACTTTACAGGGGGAAATACAATAACAAAAGCAAACTATGAGTAGAAACGAGTCAAGCCTCCTGGTCCTGAGGGTGGAGAGGCCCCAGCAGGCAGAGGAATGGCCTGTGTATGTATGGGAAGCAGGACTAAAATACAGGAGAGTCCCACAGACAGACCACCAGGAAGAGGGAAAAGGGAATAGGAAAATAAAAAAAGATACAAGAGGGTAAAAAAGAAGAAGACTGAGTGGGGAAAGCGGAGGGAAGCAGCAGATTGATGGCCACAACAAAAAAATCATCTGGGGCTAGCAACAAGACTTGATCTGAAACAAGCCTTTTAATAGGCATTTTAAATTAACCATTCTGGATTCAAGCTTCCTAGAACACTCATCTTCCACCCTTCGTACCATGACTTGTTTAAAAAAACAAAACAAAAACCCTTTCCTTTTAGTAACATGAAAAAGCTGTATGAAAAAGAACCAAAAAAACAACCACCAAAGAAGCCCGCAACAGGCCGAAGCTTCGTGACAGCAGACATTACCAGGTCTTGTCCTGATGTTTAATGTCATGGTGTGCAGACTTCCTAAGAATTATACAAGCGAATATTCATGCTGTCTGGTTTGGGAGAGTGGCGTCAGACCTGGGCCCGTTCCCCAGGATTCCAGTTGTTTTACATTAGGGGCCAGGAACAGTGTTCTCAATCCTCCTCCTCTCAGTGGAACCAACAGGCCAGCTCTGGAGTCTAGAATGACAGTTCTGTGACTTCTCTGCCTTTCAGGACGAAACAGCAGGGGACAGAGCTTTAAGGGACAGATCAGGAGAGTGGACTGAGGGGCCCACTGGTCATCTACTCACTGGGGAGCCCAGGATTTACCCCCATGGCCTCAGCTGCCCCTCACATCCTCCTGGGGCTCCAGCACACACCAGAGCAGCCTGGAGGAACAGGGCGAGACGCATCCTTAGCTTCAGTTTAGCAAATGTTTACTGAATGTCAAGTACGTACCAGGCTCCCTGCTGACACTAGGTGCCCAAGAGTGAATGAGACCCAGTTTCTGTCTTCAAGGAGCCTGTGCTCTGGCCTTGCATGTTCATTTTCCTCTTCTCTACCCCAAAGCTTTCCCTGAGCACTTGGACCCACCGTGACTGCCCGCCCCCCCCACCAAGCTATCCCGTGGACCTTATCAGCACTCTCAGCTGGCACTACTGACCTACTGCCTTGTAGTAGATGATACCCTTTTCACCTTGTGTTCAGTCCTTAAGGAGACAGCTCACTCCCTGAAGGCAGGCTCTATCCTACACTGCTCTGCACCCAGCCCATCCCTTGCCATGCAATGGGTGTTCCACCCAACAGCTGGGCCAAAGGCAAGAGCCTGACACCCAGAGGCCTGCAGCCCAGGCCAGGGCCAAGCCCTTACTCACCCTTCTTCTTCGTTTGGCACTTGACGTCTGGATGGTCAATGACCTCGCACACAGCCACGCAGCTAAGGATGGGGCCGAGGAGACTGTGCTGCCACCCGTGGCCATGCGGGCTATAAATGAGGGCCAGGCTCAGGTCACTGGTGAGGTAGGTCCCTTCCCCAAACAAGGATGTCTGGAACAGTGGAGATCAACAGAAAACAAACAGGGCTGGGTGAGTGCCGAGTGGGGGCAGCAAAACAACACAGTTCTTTCTTCAGTAGAGCTGTTAACACAGAGTCTCCCAGCCTCTCCTGACCCCAGGAAAAGACATAAAATCAAACAATCCCATGACATCATCACAGGGATATTACAAAACACATTCCTATCTGACCACAGTTTAACTGATTGTGGATGTGGCTGACTAACCTGGCAAACCAGTAGTTCTAGTGCTCAAGGCTGAGTAAGAAAAACACAGGTGTTAAGAGCCCAAACGGACCCACGTTTGAACCCTGTCTACCCCTCTAACAAGACAACAAGTAATACAAATTCTCTGGGCCTCAGTTTCTACACCTACAAAGTGGTGATGATGATCTCTTCTTCACAAGGTCACGGGCAAGGATTCAACAAGACGATGCACATAAAGCACCACACAGAATAGCCAGCATGAGAGAGCGGTGGCTATTCCATCAGGCTCTTGTGTCAGGGAATCAGTGATTCCTGCTACATGACTGGATTAAGCATGGTGACACTGACAGGCCTGCAGAAGCAAAGTCATGCCCCTGTGTGCAGGGAGAGGGCAGTCACACCTAAGTGACTAGGGTAAGTGATCTGAGTCATTACCTGGAAAAGAATCTCTCAGACCAGACACTGTAACCAATTAAGGCAGGACTATACGAGAAGCAGGGTTAAGTTTTGTGTTGGTGCAGACCAAGAAAAGGTCCAAAATTCTAGGAGGCAGATCACTGGTGGTAGCTGCTAACTTGCTGTCCTCCACAAGGAAGCATGCCACGTAAAAGAGAGGGCTCTCAGGTGAAATACCTGCACGCTGAGGCCACAGCAGGCATAGCAAACACATCCTTTGCCCATGTAGACATCAATAATCAATCACGATGCCAACTTAAAAATATCAATCATGGCACTCATTCATACTGATTCAGACTCCTCACACAACATTCCAAGTAACTGCTACCAGTGGATGGAATTTGACATAAGCTGTAATTCAAATTCTATCTCTGGGCCTCAGTGTCAGTATCTTAAGATGGTTGAACGGCCTTAGACAGCTCAGTGAACATCCTCTACTTGAGAACTGAGAAACATCCTATTCAGTGGCACCAGGCTTCCACAATTCTCAACCAATTAAGTGAGGCTTAGGGGAAATGAAACAAGCCTCTGCTTGTTTGGCCATTTTACAATGTCCCCATTATCTCAAAAGCTAGCACAGACCTCCAGGGAGGCAATGTCTCTGATCTGACCCTACAGCCATTTCTGCTTATGCCTCCCATGTATACACAATTCCCTAGAATCAAGAACCATGCACAGGGGAGCACAAAGCAGGAAACTTGGGAGCATCTCTACCAAGGAAACACTCTTAAGAGCTTCAGCTGGCAGGCAGGCTCCCTCAAGCAAGCCCGTCACTGAAAACCCAGACAGAGGCGGCCAGAACATCCACTTCACCAAAGGGCTCTGATGAGATGCTTCTAAGCAGCAAACCCCTCAACCAAGCAAAGGCTTGGTTACAAGACTGGAATCAGCAGGCAACTTCTTCAGACGTGCTCTAGTGTGAAGTGTAGGGCCCCTGGATTCCAGTAGCCTGGCCATAATAATAAGCTGAGAGCCAGAGTAAACAAGCCTGTCCTCCTCAACACAACTCAACTGCGATAATCAGCTGCAGCAGTGTTGGAAAAGTCTCTCCTGCCTTGGAGCTGCGTCAGCTACAAATGAGCCCACGGCTCATGGAGCCAGCCCCCAGACAAGGCCGATGCTGGCACAACTGAGGGAGAAGCTGCAGCCCTCCAACTACCCACCCAGTCCCTCTCCTTCAGCCTCTAAAAGAAGCCACTGCTTCCTTAGTGCTTAAGTACAGGAAGAGCTCTTTGCATATGTGAAGTATTTCAGACCTGTCAGGACACCAGAAGGTGGGCAATGGCATCCTATTTTACAGATGAGGCCCCCGAGGCTCTAAGAGATTAAGTAAATTTACCCATTTAAAAAAAGGGAGGAAAGGGACGTCCCTCATGTTACAGTGGTTAAGAGTCTGCCTGCCAATGAAGAGGACACGTTTGATTCCTGGGCTGGGAAGATTCCACATGGTGTGGGGCAATCAAGCCTGCACACCCAAATGAAGAGTGGGCCCCGCCTGCCCCAACTAGAGAAAGCCCATGTGCAGCAATGATGACCCAGCACAGGGCCCTTCCCTAAAAAACAGGTGCGGGGGAGCTCAAGGAGGGAGCTCCTCTCAATTTCCTAATGACTGACTCTCTTGCAGGGTCCCCGAGGCAAGTACTTCTCAAACTTCAACGTGCATATGAATCACTTGGGAGTCCACTAAATTGTGATTTCTCATATGATGGGGTCTGGATGGGCCTGAGATTCCATGTGTTCAACAAGCTCCCAGGGATGTGGTCCAGGGATCACGCTGGGAAAACCAGGCTCGCCACACAGTAGCATCACCTAGGGAGCTCTGGAAGCATGCTGGTGCCCAGGCCCCACTCCCAGAGATTCTGACTTAATTGACTGGGGACCTAGCCAGGCATCCAGACTCTTTAATAGCTCCCCCAAGAGATTCTAAATGTGCACCCAAAGCTGAGAACCATCTTTAGTGATGCTTCTCAAACTTTCATCAGTAGAGAAATCCCCTGGAGACCTTGTTAAAACGCAGGCTCTGACTCAGGTCTGGTGGGCCAAGGATTCTGCATTTCACAGGCTCCTAGGTGACGCTGCTGGTCCACAGACCACACTTTGAGTGGCAAGGCCTTGGTGAACCTACCTCCCCCGCCCTCACCAGCTCTGGCTGCCCCCTCGCAGCCCCCTGATGTCAGCAGCCTGGGGCCCCACCTTGTTCAGGTGGCAGTGCAGGCCATTGTGGATGATGGAGTGGAAGTTCTCTAGGCGGCTCCCGTGGAAGGCGTAGATGAGGTCGCGTTCTCCTTTGGTCTCATAAAATTTGGCGTTGGCTGGGTCGGAGTACTCGATTTCAAACAGGAAATCCGGCACGGGGACAGACGTGTGAGGGGTACCAGTCAGCTTTTGGATCTTTTCAAACTTGAAAACATGCAGGAAGTCGCAGTTTTATTTGGGAAGCTGGTAAAGAGTGCTGCCAAAATGGCCTCCTAAAGCCTTGGGCTTAGCTCCTATGGGCTCTGCTCATGAGAACAACTGGTTTCACAGGAATAAAAACATCAGTTTATAAACAAGTTCAGAGCCTACAGCTCAAGACTGCTTTCCTCTAATGGTGTTTTCCCCTATAGTCAGTTAACTAAGAAGCATGAATTGTATCTTCTAACTAAAGGTCACATCTAATTTTCATTACACTTTCACATTTATTTCCTGCATTCCATCTTTACAATACTATCAGGAGCTAGAAAGGTGTGATAAATTACAAAACTGGCCACGAATTCTTCCTCCCATCCCTGTCCATTCACCTTTCTGCAATGTGACTTTGCAGGTGGAATTCCATCAAGATTTCATAGGGAGATGGAATCAATTTCTCCACCCCTTAAATCTTCACTTCTCTTGGCTAATGGGACCTTGGTAAGCATATGGCAAACAGAGACTTGAAAAGAGGTTCCCTTTCCCTTGTCTGCTGCTGGGAACCCTTCACAAGCCCTGCAAACCTTCTACAGGATGACAGCCTTGTAGAAGCAGGCACCAGCCACAGCAGCCTTCAGCTGGGATAGCTGAAGCCCCATACGCTTATGTGAGGTTACCCTAGGACAGCCCCGTGTGAGCCAGCCCTGCTCAGGAGAAACACCCGACCAACCCAGAGAATCGGGAGAAGCAGTCTGTGTTGTTGCCAGCCAGTAGATTTTAGGGAAGGTTTGTGATGCAAGGATGAACTCCTTCCTAAGGGGTAGTAATAATGCTCTTCAGGGCAGAGACCACATCATTTCTGTAACTTTCCAACAGTACATCCCAGACCAAAGTCAGTCTGTGATCAAGCTTTCTCTGGGTTATGATTAAACGACAAAAATAAGGGCAATTTCACAGATATATTTACACTGATGTAAGGCTGCCATGAGCCCTTCTTTAAAAGAATTATCCTTTCAGCCTGAGGTCAGGGCCATCCTCCCTTTTTCATATTAAAATATCCTTTTGTAAAATGATATGCGGTAGACTAATGTCCTCACTTGGGCACGATAAATAAAAAGTTGATAAGCCTGGATCCCAACACTTCATATTTTAATGGAATTTAACTGCTCTATAATCAAACATCAAGAAGCAATCGCTTTATCTACTTTGCCTGTAACACCCAACAGCCAGTAAATGCCTGATGAGGAAGGAGTAAATCTAAATTTAACAGACGACAAAAGCGAAACCCAAAGAGTATAACCCAGGAGTTAGCAGCCCAGCCTGGACCTGAACACAGGTATCCTGACTCCCACCCCAGGATGCTGATGTTTCCTTACCACCCAGCGTGGATGGGGCATGTCCCTAGACGCCACAAACCAAGATACCAAATTCTAGGCCACGTAAGGAGGATTTTTGTCTTTAGCAGGAACTTATAAAATCAAATGCTCTTAAATTAAAAACGATTAAGTGAAGAATGGTAGACAAACCCCTGTTACCACTTAGAGGTAAGAACACCAGATCAGCGATCTGTCAGTCTATACTTTGACCCCTGTCATCCCACCCTGTCCCTGCAAGATCCCAGCCAGGCAAGGGAAGCCAAATTGCGCAGTGTCTGCCCTGTGCCAGAAACTACACTGGGGGTGACACACATTCTGTCATAGCTCCCTTCTGAGCTGTTAATATTCTCAATTTACAAAGAGGGCACAGAAGACTAAATAATAGATGGGATCTGAACCCAGCCTGAGGATATCCACCACTTCCGTCTGCCTTGTTGCTTCCTGAGAGCAGGCATCTTTTAAGCTGTGGTCAAGGATCCCCCCCTTGTTAGAAATATCTGGGGTGCTTATGATAGCCAACATTTACTGAGCCCTTAGCATGTGTCCTTAGGCATTATTCTAAGTGAGAAAATTCATTTAGTTCTCAGAGCCAGTTCACTGATAGAAGTATACTATTATTATTCCCATTTTACAGAGTGAAAACCCAGGTACCGAAATGCACCCAGTAACCTGCTCAGTGTCACACAGCTACTGAGGAGGGAGAACACGGCTTTGCCCTGCCAATATGCAAACTCCTGCGCCCCACTCTAGACAGAGAATCAGAATCTCTGGGGACAGGGTCCAGGAATCTACATTTTCAACAAGCTGCCCAGGTCACACTGGTGCACAAAGAGGTCCCACAGGAATCTGTGATCCTATACACCAAAGTCTCACCTCTGACTTCCCTGCACTGTGGATTGTCAGGACCTTTGACGATAAAATCCAGCTCATCAGGTCCCAGGCCCATGGGTCTTTTTCTCCTGAGGACTGGAGAAGTTCTTTCAGGTTAGGTAACTTGCTGGCATCTGCAAGCTGAAGTGAGGAAAACTTCTGTTAGCAAGGATCCTGGGGGAAAATGATAGTAACCAGGGGCCCTCTAGTGGTAAGGCAAGCAACCTGCACTTTGAGTGGCAAGGAATTTAAGAGGACAAAATGCGTTGTCTGTGATCGCTTTCCAAATGCTGCCCAACTCCTAACGCTCTGAACACTGGAAGGTTATATGTAACTCAACTGGTACAAAACCTAACCTGAAGGGCTTCCCTAGTGGCTCAGTGGTCAAGAATTCAGCTGCCAATGCAGGAGATTTGGGTTCGATCCTTGGTCCGGAAGATACCAATGCCACTGAGCAACCAAGCCACAACCACCAAGCCTGTGCTCTAGAGGGGGGACCTGCAACTACTGACTCACACACCCTAGAGCCCGCGCTCCACGACAAGAAAAGTCACAGCAATGAGGAGCTGGAGCACTGCAACTAGAGAAACGCCCATGCAGCACAGCCAAGAATAAATAGATAACTAATTTTTAAAAAACTTAACCTGAGCAGATGTGAAGTTCATTTCATCGAATTATCTCACTTTGTGTTACTATTAACACAATGTCTTTTTCTCCAGGACTTTCAATACCTGATTATGGGATGCACCCCGATAGAGATGTTACCAGAGAGTTGGACTGTGAAGAAAGCTGAGCACCGAAGAATTGATGCTTTTCTTTTTTTTTGAATTGATGCTTTTCAATTGTGGTGTTGGAGAAGACTCTTGAGAGTCCCCTGGACTGCAAGGAGATCCAAACAGTCCATTCTGAAGGAGATCAGCCCTGGGATTTCTTTGGAAGGAATGATGCTAAAGCTGAAACTCCAGTACTTTGACCACCTCATGCAAAGAGTTGACTCATTGGAAAAGACTCTGATACTGGGAGGGATTGGGGGCAGGAGGAGAAGGGGACGACTGAGGATGAGATGGCTGGATGGCATCACCGACTCGATGGACGTGAGTCTGAGTGAACTCCGGAGTTGGTGATGGATGGGAGGCCTGGCATGCTGCGATTCATGGAGTCATAAAGAGTCGGACATGACTGAGTGACTGAATTGAACTGAACACACAGTATATACTGTGGGTAAAGGGTTAATAACACCTTTTCCCTTCACCATGAGTTAATTTCCTATCCACCTGTTCCCCTGGAGACCAGATAAAAGAAATATAGCAATTACATACATAACTAAGCAACACTGCTTATGGTAACTACAACCCAAATGGTAACTGCAGCTGGACTGGAAGAAACTGTGTGGGGAATCCATGGTTGGGGTTTCCCCGAGTGTGGTGACTTTCTATAAGGACCCTGGTAGTTATGTTTATGATATTGTTACTAGAGGAGCCAGCCTCCATGGAGCATGGGGCTTTATTAGACCAGAGCAGTTCCTGCAGCCACTCAACGTGAATCTCATCTCCTTCACACCTGAGTTGTCACACTTGAGGGCAAAGATGAGCTCTTTGTGGACCACAACAAGGACTGCTGCAGAAATGGAACGCCTGCTGTGAGTTGTGATCCATCCCAGAGCCTTCTGATACAGGCTAGTACCTGGTGTGTGAGGCGGACAATATTGCCTCTGTAAAATCAGAGACTTGGTGCCAGGATTTCTGATAAGCGATTGGGGAACCTAGGCTAGCAGAGAGCAACAAGGTATCTGTAGCTTTTTCTCAGAAATTAGAACTGACTAGAAGCCAAATCTCTCCAGAATGGGATTTAAAACACCACTGCAGACTGGTGCCACCTGTGAACATACTTCCTCCAAGCTGTGCTCACTCAGTCCCCTGGAATGCCCCTTTCCCCAACTCTACCAACCCAGGCAATCCCTCTCCTCCAAACCCCTAAAGCACTCAGCCCCAGTACTGTCTCCAAATTAGCCAGGATTCCCCAAGACCAAGGACTGTCTTGTATTTTCCAAGTTCTGTCTCCCTGGATGTAGAGGAAAGAAAAGATGGATCTCAGGTTGAATCCCCACTCCTTAGACCTGGCTCTTCCACTAGACCTGGCTGAGCCTCAATCTCCTCTCTAACATGAGAACCCCACTATCTCCACGTGGGTTGTCAGGAAGATCAAAGAAGGTAACAGAATCTCAGGGCCTGGTCTATACAGTGTATGTCCATTTCTTTTCTTCTAATTTGCATTTCTACCTAGACAACACATACCTTTCCTAGGGATGTAGTTGATACTTCATGAATACCAGCAGTTCTTTCCTCTGTTTTTAGCTAGTTCACAGTTGCAAACCTTGGGAGGTTTATTCCCTAACCCTGTAACATTTCAGAATTGTTTTATTCCTGTCTCTGTTTCTAAAGATGCAATCAACAGACTCAGGTTTCTGATAAAACTAAATCTGCATGCTTTGTGGGCCATCAGTGGGGATCCAATTTAAAAACAGGGATGTGTAGATGCTTCACACACAGTAGGGAAGCAGAAAGAGAAATAATTATGACTTACAACTATTCACTGTCATAACAAAGATGGGTACAAACTACAAGAGAGATTCCTGTTCGGTAGGTGCTGGGAGAAGAGGGAGCGGTCAGAAAAGGTTTTGAAGGGGAGGTGCTGTGGGATGGAGTTTGACAGGCAAGGGCATAAGAAGCACAGAAGTGCAGCCTGTAGTCAGAGGCACTGATGGCAACAAGGGAAGTCAACTGCAAGCTCTTTTCCCAGGTGGCTCAGGTCCAAATCTGGGCTCACCCCTTACTAGTTGTATGACCTGGGTGAGTTAACTTCCTGTGTTTCAGTTTCCTCAAACATATAATTGGAACGAGATTAGCCTCTTCTGAGGCTCCTGCTGAAGGTTAACCAAGTTAAACCAGTACTGTGCTTAGAGCCGTAAGAAGGCAGTAAGTTAGTGGGGCTGCCGAGAGTGTTGTCTTCATTAACTGCAACTGGTTCAGTGTGGCTACAGCTTAAGAGTGTGTCGGAAGCATCACCAGGAGGAACAGGAGTGAGAAGACGACTTGAGATCAGCCTGTGAAGGATCCTGTACCCTCCTTGGGGACTCTTGACCTTTGCTCTGTAGGCGACAGGGAGCCACTGAGGGTACCTGAAGATGCATTCCAAATGATATATCCTCAGGTACACCGTGGTCTCCACTGGCACTCGTTCCTGCTCCTGGTCCACACCTGCTATGCCAGAGTCTTATCTCCCACTGGAATGACCATACCCATCGCTGCTCTCAGATCCCTCCTGCGAGCCACAGCCTTCGCCAGCAATCCAGATCGAGTGATGGAGGCCTCACAAGAGACTGTCAGTTACACAAGGCCCCTTTCAGGGGCTCAGTCTATGGACGTGGGAGAGACCCCTCTCAACTCTAAGCTAGGCCCAGGCTCTTCCCACAGCTGCCTGCCCACACAGCGGGGCACTGCTGTTGCTTTATTCCCATTTGCAACAACACAGATGGACCTGGAGGGCATCGTGCAAGTGAAATAAGTCTGACAAAGACAAATGCTGTGTGATATCACCTACATGTGGAATCAAAAAATAAAACTAGTAAATAAAACAAACAAACAGATATAGAGAACTAGTGGTTATCAGCGGGAGGAGGAAAGGGAGGAGGGGCAGGAAAGGGGTAGGGGGTTACGAAGCTGCAAGGACATACTGTGCAGTGAAGGAAACAGTTCATATTTTATACTAACTATAAAGGGAGTATAACCTTTAAAAATTATGAATCACTGTGTCATACACCTGAAACTTAATACTTTAAATCAAGAATACATCAATAAAAGAAATTTTTTAATTTTAAAAGATATATATGTACATACATACACACATACATAAAAATGAGGAAACTGAGGCTTGGAGAGTTCAAGTACCTTGCCTAGGGTCACACAGCTATTCAGTGGCAAGGCAGAGACATGAAGCCAGGTAACGTGACACAAGTTCATTCTCCATGATGCTTTCCTACCGAATCAATGGAGAAATTTAGTAGTGGACTGACTGTTTTAGCCCAAAAGAGCAATTCTGCTGCTGCTGCTGCTAAGTCGCTACAGTCGTGTCCGACTCTGTGCGACCCCATAGACGGCAGCCCACCAGGCTCCCCCATCCCTGGGATTCTCCAGGCAAGAACACTGGAGTGGGTTGCCATTTCCTTCTCCAATGCGTGAAAGTGAAGTCGCTTAGTTGTGTCTGACTCCTAGCGACCCCATAGACTGCAGCCTACCAGGCTCCTCCGTCCATGGGATTTTCCAGGCAAGAGTACTGGAGTGGGTTGCCATTGCCTTCTCTGAGAGCAATTCTAGGAGAAATTTAAGAGGCTGCTTGGGAAGCTCTAGGTGTGTTTCCTGAATAACACAGCCAAGACCGCTAGCTACTGTCCATGCCTAAGCCCTGTCAAAGGGCTTAAGAAGAAAGATGTATGTCATGTGTAGTATGGGACGTGGGGGGGTGGTCAAGAAGACAAACTCTCCATCTAGACAAGAGTAAGGAACCACAGTTGGTGACATTAGAAGGCATTTATCAACAACTGGATTGAGGGGAAAGTGTTCAGGAGGAGGGCAGGCATTTATGGGGGCTGAGGGGAAGGCAGACAGAAGGGTTTTCAAAGCAAGTAGGGTGGGAGTGGAACCTTGAGTGAGGGTGTAGAATTTTGATAGGAAGAGAATTCCCAGTGGCAAAGAGCATGGCAAAGAGGCAGAGAAGGGAACAGTACCTCTCCCAAAAGATGGTCCAGGGCTCAAATGCCCCAAAGCCAGGCAAGTGATGAAGAAGAGAAAGAGGTTGTCTAGGAAAGAGTAGTGAGGAGTGTGTTGCACTGGAGGTCTACCAAAGGGCCCAGCCATCAACCTCCAGCTGCTCTCTGCCTAAGGGCCCCCTCTACCCAGGCTGTGGAGCCTCAGACTTTTTTCTTGCTTGTAAAAGACCAGATGAAAAACAAAACCTGTCATCCCACAGGCCACCTTTTTGCAGTCTCTGCTCTAAGGAATAAGGAAGCATTCAGTTGGAGAAGTGCCTGAAGGAGCCTGAGCAAGTCCTGAACATTGGACACTGCTAAGTGGTCAAAGGGGTCTGAGAAAGAAGAGGTGGTCTGGGTGACTGAGAAACCAAGAGCAGGGAACCAGCAGGGGACAAGCAGAAAAGAGAGGGGAACAATGACCTTAGAAGGAGACAACTCAGTCTCCTTGCTTCGAGTCGGGTTGGGGCGGGGAAGGGAGGGAAGGAGTTGGGAAGGGCACAGGACAGCTCGGCGGACACCTGGCAACACCCCAGATCAAACTCTCCTGGGACGTGGCCCAAGACACTGTGTCTACAGAAGTTGCCATAGGTGATTCTTATCACTAGGAAAAGCGAGGATACTCAGGCTTAGATGTTAAGCAATATTGTCCTAGAAGGGCTGGCAGCAGGAAAGAACATCTGAAAAAAAAAAAAAAACAACCCTTGTCTAGGAAGATGCCTGAGGCCATAATTACTAGCTGTGGGTGGAGGTGCTGGAAGGAAATGAACCAAAGGTACAGCCAAGGTCACCAGCCTCAGGGACCTGACCACAGAATGACACCTGGAAAAGTGGGGTGGCCCACTGCGATGAAGGCAGGAAAGATAAGACAGAACAGTTGCGTACAGGTTCACCTTGCACAAACCTAAGGTATAAAAACCTCCAGATGTTCAAGCTGGATTTAGAAAAGGCAGAGGAACCAGAGATCAAATTGCCAACATCCATTGGATCATAGAAAAAGAAAGACAGTTCCAGAAAAACATCTACTTATGCTTTATTGACCACACCAAGGCCTTTGCCTGTGTGGATCACAACAAACTCTGGAAAATTCTTTTTTTTTTTTTTAAATTAATTAATTATTTATTTTTTTTACATGTTTCAATGCCATTCTCCCATCTCATCCCACCCTCTCCCTCTCTCTCTCCCCCAGAGTCCAAAAGTTCACTCTATAGATCTGAGTCTCTTTTGTTTTCTCGCATACAGGGTCATCATCCCCATCTTTCTAAATTCCATATATATGCGTTAGTATACTGTATTGGTGTTTTTCTTTCTGGCTTGCTTCACTCTGTATAATCTGTATAATTAAAGACATGGGAATAACAGACAACCTTACCTGCCTCATGAGAAATTTGTATGCAGGTCAAGAAGCAACTGTTAGAACTGGACATGGAACAAGAGACTGTTTCCAAACTGGGAAAGTTCAGTTCAGTCACTCAGTCATCTCCGACTCTTTGCGACCCCAGGGATTGCAGCATGCCAGGCTTCCCTGTCCGTCACCAACTCCCAGAGCTTGCTTCAACTCTGTCCATCGAGTCAGTGACGCCATCCAACCATCTCATCCTCTCTCATCCCCTTCTCCTCCTGCCTTCAATCGTTCCCAGCATCAGGGTCTTTTCTAATGAGTCAGTTCTTCACATCAGGTGGCCAAAGTATTGGAGTTTCAGCTTCAGCATCAGTCCTTCCAATGAATATTCACGATTGATTTCCTTTAGGATTGACTGGTTGGATCTCCTTGCAGTCCAAGAGACTTAAGAGTCTTCTCCAACACCACAGTTCAAAAGCATCAATTCTTCAGTGCTCAGCTTTCTTTATGGTCTAACTCTCACATCCATACATGACTACTGGAAAAAACAGCTTTGACCAGATGGACCTTTGCTGGCAAAGTAATGTCTTTGCTTTTTAATATGCTGTCTAGGTTGGTCACAGCTTTTCTTCCAAGGAGCAAGCGTCTTTTAATTTCATGGCTGCAGTCACCATCTGCAATGATTGGAGCCCCCCAGAATAAAGTCTGTCACGGTTTCCATTGTTTCCTCATCTATTTGCCATGAAGTGATGGGACCGAATACCATGACCTTAATTTTCTGAACACTGAGTTTTAAGCCGACTTTTTCACTCTCCTCTTTCACTTTCATCAAGAGGCTCTTTAGTTCTTCTTCGCTTTCTGCCATAAGAGTGGTGTCATCTGTGTATCTGAGGTTACTGACATTTCTCCTGAAAATCTTGACTCCAGCTTGTGCTTCATCCAGCCTGGCATTTCACATGATGTACTCTGCATGTAAGTTAAATAAGCAGGGTGACAACATACAGCCTTGATGTACTCCTTTTCTTATTTGGAACCAGTCTATTGTTCCAAGTCCAGTTCTAACTGCTGCTTCTTGACCTACATACAGATTTCTCAGCAGGCAGGTAAGGTGGTCTGGTATCCCCATCTCTTAAAGAAATTTCCACAGTTTGTTGTGATCTACACAGTCAAAGGCTTTGGTGTAGTTAATAAAGCAGAAGTTTTTCTGGAACTCTCTTGCTTTTTCAATGATCCAACAGATGTTGGCACCCTGATCTCTGGTTTCTCTGCTTTTTCTAAATGCAGTTTGAACATCTGGAAGTTCACAGTTCACGTACTGTTGAAGCCAGGCTTGAGAATTTTGAGCATTAGTTTGCTCGCGTGTGAGATGAGTACAATGTGCAGTAGTTTGAACATTCTTTGGCATTGCCTTTCTTTGGGAACAGAATGAAAACTGGCCTTTTTCAGTCCCATGGCCACTGCTGAGTTTTCCAAACTTGCTGGCATATTGAGTGCAGCACTTTCACAGCATCATCTTTTAGGATTTGAAACAGCTCAACTGGAATTCCATCACCTCCACTAGCTTTGTTCATAGTGATGCTTCCTAGGGCCCACTTAACTTCTCATTCCAGGATGTCTGGCTCTAGGTGAGTGATACACCATCATGAATATCTGGGTCATGAAAATCTTTTTTGTGCAGTTCTTCTGAGTATTCTCGCCACCTCTTCTTAATATCTTCTGCTTCTGTTAGGTTCATACCATTTCTGTCCTTTGTGTCCATCTTTGCATGAAATGGTCCCTTGGTATCTCTAATTTTCTTGAAGAGATCTCTAGTCTTTCCCATCCTATTGTTTTCCTCTATTTCTTTGCATTGATCACTGAGGAAGCCTTTCTTATCTCTCCTTGCTAGTCTTTGAGATTCTGCATTCAAATGGGTATATCTTTCCTTTTCTCCTTTGCCTTTACCTTCTCTTCTTTTCTCAGCTATTTGTAAGGCCTCCTCAGACAATCATTTTTGCCTTTTTGCATTTCTTTTTCTTGGGGATGGTCTTGATCACTACCTCCTATACAATGTCATGAACCTCCATCCATAGTTCTCCAGGCAGAGACTATCAGATCTAATCTCTGGAATCTATTTGTCACATCCACTGTATAATCATAAGGGATTTGATTCAGGTCATGCCTAAATGGTCTAGTGGTTTTCCTTACTTTCTTCAATTTAAGTCTGAATTTTGCAGTAAGGAGTTCATAATCTGAGCCACAGTCAGCTCCCGGTCTTGCTTTTGCTGACTGTATAGAGCTTCTCCACCTTTGACTGCAAAGAATATAATCAAACTGATTTTGGCATTCACCATCTGGTGATGTCCATGTGTAGAATCTTCTCTTGTGTTGTTGGAAAAGGATGTTTGTTTTCTTGGCAAAACTGTTAGCCTTTGCCCTGCTTCATTTTGTATTCCAAGGTCATATTTGCCTGTTACTCCAGGTAGCTCTTGACTTCCTACTTTTGCATTCTAGTCTCCTATAATGTAAAGGACATCTTTGGCAGGGGCGGGGGCTGAGTTCTAGAAGGTCTTGTCAGTCTTCATCGAAACATTCAACTTCAGCTTCTTCAGCATTACTGGTTTGGGTATAGACTTGGATTACTGTGGTACTGAATGATTTGTTTGGAAACAAACACAGATCATTCTGTCATTTCTGAGATTGCCCCTAAGTACTGCATTTTGGACTCTTTTGTTGGCTACGAGGGCTACTCCATTTCTTCTAAGGAATTCTTGCCCACAGAAGTAGATATAATGGTCATCTGAGTTAAATTTGCCCATTCCAGTCCATTCCAGTTCACTGATTCCTAAAATGTCGATATTCACTTTTGCCATCTATTGTCAGACCACTTCCAATTTACCTTCATTCATGGACCTGACATTCCAGGTTCCTATGCAGCATGGCTCTTTACAGCATTGGACTTTACTTCCATCACCAGTCACATCCACAACTGGGCACTGTTTTTGCTTTGGCTCCGTCTCTTCATTCTTTCTGGAGTTATTTCTCCACTCTTCTCCAGTAGCATATTGGGCACCTACTGACCTGGGGAGTTCATCTTTCAGTGTCCTATCTTTTTGCCTTTTCATACCATTCATGGGGTTCTCAAGGCAAGAATACTGAAGTGGTTTGACATTCCCTTCTCCAGTTGGGAAAGGAGTACATCAAAGCTACATTTTTCCCTGCTTATTTAACTTATATGTAGAGTACATCATGCAAAACGCTAGGCTGGATGAAGCACAAGCTGTAATCAAGATTGTCAGGAGAAATGTCAATAACCTCAGATACACAGATGACACCACCCTTATGGCAGAAAGCAAAGAAGAACTAAAGAGTCTCTTGATGAAAGTGAAAGAGGAGAGTGAAAAAGTTGGCTTAAAATTCAACATTCAAAAAACAGAGATCATGGCATCCGGTCCCATCACTTCATGGCAAATAGTTGGGGAAACAATGGAAACCATGACAGACTTTATTTTGGGGGGCTCCAAAATCACTGCAGATGGTGACTGCAGCCATGAAATTAAAAGACGCTTGCTCCTTGGAAGAAAAGCTATAACCAACATAGCATATTATAACGCAGAGACATTACTTTGCCAACAAAGGTCCGTCTAGTCAAAGCTATGTTTTTTCCAGTAGTTATGTATGGATGTGAGAGTTAGACCATAAAGAAAGCTGAGTGCCGAAGAATTGATGCTTTTGAACTGTGGTGTTGGCGAAGACTCTTAAGAGTCACTTGGACTGCAAGGAGATCCAACTAGTCAATCCTAAAGGAAATTAGTCCTGAATATTCACTGGAAGGACTGATGCTGAAGCTGAAACTCCAATACTTTGGCCACCTGATGCAAAGAACTGACTCATTAGAAAAGACCCTGATACTGGGAAAGATTGAAGGCAGGAGGAAAAGGGGAAAACAGAGGATGAGATGGCTGGATGACATCACTGACTGGATGGACAAGAGTTTTAGCAAGCTTCAGGAGTTGATAATGGACAGGGAATCCTGGCATGCTGCAGTCCTGGGGTCACAGAGAGTCAGACACGACTGAGTGACTAAATGAACTGAGCTGAAGGTATGAAAATCCAGACTGACTAAAACAGATTAGGGTTGAGAGTCTACAAGAGTCCTCTTCATAAAAAGAATCATCACAGGGACCCTTTAAAAGGGTGGTTTTCTACCCTAACCCCACACCAGCATCACCTGGAAGCTGGAGAGTTGTCTGCCACCATCTCATATACTGATGAGCGGATGGTGACAGAGATGGTAACAGAATCTACATCACTGAGTTATTAGGAAGATTAAATGCGTTACACACAGTCCTCTTGAAAACAGAAATAAAAAAATAATCTGAGAGATTGAGAGGATTACATTGAGATACCAAGTATGTACCTAAAGGACACTTATTGACCACAATGAATCTGTTTGCTACCATTTCCTCCACTACTCAGCACACAAGTGCCCATGAAATGATCAAATCAATTACTACAAAAAAATTTAAACTATATATTCTCTACAAATAAACAAAAAACATAATGGCTAGGTTCCACCTCAAACCAATTAAATCAGAATATGTACGCGGTGAGACTCAGATGTCAGTATGAAGCTTCTCAGGTAATTCCAATCCAAGCCAAGATTGAGGCCCTCATAAAGAATGATCTTCCCAGTAAATGTTAATATTCAATTTCCAATCAGGAAATAAGCAACAAAAGCTTTCCTTAGAAAGGTCTGTTAGCTGATGAGCCAACAATTTCACCTTTTGGAATTTACTTCAAGAAAATAACTAGAGATATAAGCAATGATTAATGTAATCGAAGGACCTTAGTTTGCTAACCAGGTAGCAAACCCGTGCCCTTGGCAACAAAAGCATGGAGTCCTAAACACTGGACCCCAGGGGAATTCCCACCACAGCATTATTTATAAGAGCAAATTTGTTAAAATTGTGTAGGAACCCAGATGAAGGACGCCTAACTGCTAGGAAGTGGAGGCACAGAATAAGAGGAGGTTGGTTCCAGCTGTATCTGAAAGGATGAAGCAGAGTTTGCATGGACAGAGAGGGGTTGGCCTGGAGAGGGCAGGCATGCCCTGGGGTCAGGGAAGAAGCTTATTCACATTTTAATCCGGACATTGAGGAGTCAGTTTGTCTAGACATTGTAAGCCAGACCTGAACCAACAGTCACTGGAGAAGTCTGGGCCCCAGAATAGGAGATGGGAATAGTGTAGCTAGCTGCAGTGCTTCTCAGGCTCTACTAGGCACACAAGCACCCAGTGCAAGTCGCTCAGTCATGTCTGACTGTTTGCGACCCCATGGACTATACAGTCCATGGAATTCTCCAGGCCAGAATACTGGAGTGGGTAGCCTTTCCCTTCTCCAGGGAATCTTCCCAACCTAGGGATCGAACCCAGGTCTCCCACATTGCAGGCGGATTCTTTACCAGCTGAGCCACAAGGGAAGCCCACAAACACCCAGAAACACCCATGGATCTCCTTAAAATGCAGATTTTTATCGGGTAGGTCTTGGGTGCGGCCCAACAAGCTGCATTTCTAACAAGCTCCAAGGTGATGCTGATTCTGCAGGCCCTCAACCACACTTTGGGTGGTAAGGGGCTGAAATTAATACAAAAGAGCCATCCCCGCCCACCTCCCACCCCCAGCAAGGGTCTGCAGGCTAATGGAGAACCAGCGCATGGTGTTTTCTAGGGGGAAAAACAAAACAAAAACCTTACGGCGGTGACGCCAGCGACAAGATTCTGTGTCAGTGATTCAGGAATGTGAACTGCACAACCTGAGGTTTGAGGGGGCTGATGCTCAAGGCTATTGGACATTCCAAGAATGCTACAGATTCTCTGACCTGAAAAGAGCTTAGTCAACTCTTTTCCCAAGAAACAGAATCAAAAGCCCTCAGCCTGGGCAATCAGCACATACCCAGTGTGATTCCTCAAACATCTGATAAGCACCTCCCAGGCCAGGCACTGGGAATACAAAGAACTAGTACAAAATCGAAACGCTGAACACTGACAGAAATGTTCTCAAAACAAGGCACTTGAGAGATGATTTGGAATTTGGGGGGCTATGAAATAATCAAACCCTATACTGCAGGTAGATTCCTATACTGGAGACGGATTCTTTACCATCTGAGCCATCAGGGAAGCCCATGAAAGAACAGGCCAGAGCCATGCTAAGCCTCAGAGTGTGGCTCAGCAGGGGGCAGTCTCAGGAAAACAGCTGTCAAGAAGCAATTTAAGCCAGAGCTCCAATTTTTGGAAACTCCAACAAGTGTGTTACAGGTGTTAGGACACCTCACAGTGTAGAGAAAATTAATTTTAAATGGCTGAAAATTATACAGTTTCACATTACTTCCAAGTGCTTTTAGCCAAACAAATTAAAATGGGAGATGTTTTTCCAGTAGTTGTGACACAGGAGCTCAGTTGCCCTGAGGTACATAGGATCTTCCCTGATCAGGGATGGAAAATGGGAGACTTTTAAAAGCTACAAACCTTCCTTCTCCAAGTAACCACAAAGTGATCCAGAAGGCCGAGTCCAGATCTGACTCTCTTTTAAAGGTTAACCTTTAAGTCAGAGAGACATAAGTCCAGATGCCAAGTTCTCTGCACCTTTTCTTTAACTCATGTAACATGTGGCAAAACGAAACCTAAAGTGTGTTTATCTAAGAACATGCGCATGCCCCCAGAGGTCATGCCAAGCCCTGCCTGGTGAGAGGTTTCTCCTCAGAAAGAGCTTCTGAAAGCTCTTTCTGCCTAAAAGAAAACCAAGAATCTGCATGGCCTGGGCTAACTTCCCTCACTCTGGGGCCCCATAAGGAATGGTAACAGGTTGGGATGGTAAGAATCTGCTTTTTTTCAGTGGCCCCTGAGAGAAAGAGTACACTGTCTAAAAATGGCCCCAAAATGAGCCCATGCTCAGGACAGTCTACCCCTACAGAGGAGGCAGCTATTTGGGGCTACCCAAATTGTCAATGCTCTCCTAAAGGATTACCAGTATGGGAGGAAGCGTATGCCTCAAACTAAGTGCACTAGTAGCTATGGAGAGGGATGTGGGACAGGGTGAGCTCCATCAGGGGCACTTATACTTTATCACTTGGATTTTTTATAACAAGAATATAATCAAACACTACTCGTATAATTAAAATGAATTTTTTAAAATGCATGAACAAATCAATGCGTGAAAAACTCCAAAGATCCCTCTGTGTTTATCCCATACCCATCAAAGTAACCTGATTCTGTTCTTGCAGAAAGAGAACATGCTGAGCATTCTAGTCCATTTGGATGTTTCTTGGAAAATAATAATAAAGCGCATTGTGGGGCATCACCTCTGGTGAGTTTGGGCCCTCTGACCCCCAGTTTTTTCTCTCTCTACTCCTGAACAGATCCCTCGGTCACCCTGCCACCACAAGGGTCTTATATATCTTGGATGTCACTACTGCCCTCCCAGACCAAGGATAAAATCTACACATCTGGGCAGATCATGCCCAGCCCTGCTTGCCCTGGCTGGCCTCATCTTTTCCTATTCCCCACTAAAGTCACACGGGAGCACAGACTTGTCCTTCTTGATGAGATCCTGGTATTCTGCCCATCCTGCTGCTACTCCTGGAATACCCCTTTCCTCCTCTCAGCAACTCCAAATCCTCCATGTCCCTGGGGACTCAGCATGGTGTTGTAACTGCCCCTGGTTAGTACTCTCTGATTCCAGCCCACTGCCAAGGTGTAGAGTCCTGCTCTGGGCTTCTGTGTTGTATATAGGGCTTACCCCATATGATACCTGATCAGACTGTTAACCTCTCCTTGATTCTTTTAATTTTGTATTCTTAGCACCTGGCCCACAGCAGGAACTCAGTATATGTCCACTGACAAAACTGAAGAACGGTTCATTCCCCAACACTCTGATAGCACAAATGCACAGAATTAAATATTTCAATTTGCAGAACAAACTGTGGGGGAAGTCAGTCTGCTTGCCTGTTTCTCCAACCTCCCATTCCCTGTACCCTGAAACCCCTATGCACTGTGGTCAAGATCTGAAGCCCCCTCAACACATCCCTAGCCTAAGCTGCAATGGACCAGGCAGGGGCGAGGCAGCTGGGCCGTTGCCCCTTGACCATCTGGGAGTGATAGCAAAAAGGGTCACCCAATACTGACCACCTCATCAGAGATAATTTTCAACATCTGTTAATTCTAAACAGACTAACATTCTGTAAAAATGGCTTGTAATATTAAGAGATTTTATAATGTTGAACTAATTTCACATTTCTGGTAAAAACCCAACCTATTAATAAGTAATAATTATTTTTATATATTGTTAATTTTAGGACCCTAATAGATGATCTCTATATTTATACTCTTCAGTGACACTGGCCTATAATTTTCTTGTATTATTCTTACTAGATTTAGTATCAAGATTACACTACCCTATTTTTCTACTCAGGAAGAATTTTTGCAAGACTGCAATTACTTAGTTCCTCAGTGATAGGCAGAACTCACCAATGAAACCAGGGTAGGCCTGGAGTTTTTTCTGAGAGAAAACTTCTGAGTACAAACTCCATGTCTTTAAAGCCTATAGGCTTTTGATTTTGTATTTCTCAAGAGAAGCAAGTTTGGCAAGTTCGATTTTTCTAGGTAATTCCAAACATTTGTATTACAAAGATACCTAATATCTGGAAGGCTGACCCTGAGGTGAACTCTGCAAGAAATTAAGTGCCTCCTGAATCATCAGAGAAATAACAGCTTACAAGTGTACTGGACATATGTTACAGTTTATAAAAGTACTGGCCACATATTACGTCATCTGAAGATGAGGTCCCGGTGGCTTTGATGACTTATGATGTCTCATTTGCAAAGGGATAGATAACTTCCTATTTAGCAGAATCAGCTGATTCACTAGGAAATGCTGTGGAGGCCTATGCAATTGTTGAATTTCTCACTTCATCTCGGGGAGTCACTTGGGAGTGTCAGTATCTAGGGTGTTGGGAGTGTTCTGAGCTCCTGGAAACAAACCTTCCCCAAGACCAGGCTGGGGGTGTTAAGTGCGGGTGTAAACACGGGTTACACACACAACGCGGCCTGGACGCAGTGCCGGGGGCGACGGGGCACACTCACCAGAGCCTCGAAGTCCTTGGAGTCGTGGCGGGCATAGGACCCGGGGAAGGGCCGCAGCACTGAGTCGCGCTTGTAGCTCCGCAGGGCCGAGGCGAAGAAGCTGCAGCGCAGGTCGGCGGCCAGCACGTCACGGCCTGCCGCCTCCCTGACGGCCGCCCGCCCCGCGGGCTGCATCCCGGGGCGCCGCGCGTTGTCGGGGGAGACGCGCCGAGGTGCGGGGGCGGCGGGTGGGGGTAGGT
>SJYQ01091737.1:79568-148459 GCA_006410935.1 Redunca redunca | reverse complement strand
GCAGCCATGAAATTAAAAGACGCTTACTCCTTGGAAGGAAAGTTATGACCAACCTAGGCAGCATATTGAAAAGCAGAGACATTACTTTGCCGACTAAGGTCCGTCCAGTCAAGGCTATGGTTTTTCCAGTAGCCATGTACGGATGTGAGAGTTGGACTGTGAAGAAGGCTGAGCGCCGAAGAATTGTTACTTTTGAACTGTGGTGTTGGAGAGGACTCTTGAGCGTCCCTTGGACTGCAAGGCAATCCAACCAGTCCATCCTAAAGGAGATCAGAATTGGAATGCATTTAAAGCTGACATTGAGAACGTTAGTTTTGAAGGATTGTTCCTCCCTCTGCTGGGAGCATGCTCTCAATTTCAGGTGTCATCCCTGAACACCCTGTTCGGAGCAGCCGACTGCCCCAGTTCTGTGCTATTTTTCTTTACATCGCATCATTAGATGAATCCATATGTTCACTGGTTTCTTGTCTTTCTTCCCTCTCTACACTGTAAACTTCTGGAGGGCAAGACTCTCAGGTCTCCTCGCCATCCAGGGAAGGGTGTGACAGTAGATTGTTTTCAAATATTTGTTGACTGAGAGAGAGAGGCCTATCCAGCTATCCAGACTTCTTGACTTTTCAATTTGTCCTTCTTACAAAAACATGGGCACTTTCCTGGGGGTCCAGTGGCCAAGACTCCCTGCTCCCCATGCAGGGGGCCTGAGTTTTATCCCTGCTTAGGGAACTAGATCCCACATGCTGCAACTAAGACCTAGCACACACACACACATGCACTAAGTCATTTCAGTTGTGTCTCCTTTGTGACTCCACAGGTCATAGCCACCAGGCTCTTCTGTCCATGGGATTCCCCAGGCAAGAGCATGGGAGTGGGGTGCCATTTCCTCCTCCAAGGGATCTTCCAGACCCAGGGATCAAACCCACATCTCTTGTGTCCCCTGCATTGGCAGGCAGGTTCTTTACCACTAGCGCCACCTGGGAAGCCCTTCGTCTATCTATCTATCTATGAACCTGCTAAGGAAACGGAGTCTCGGAGAAGTTCCCAGGCTGTGGAGTTCTATAGAAGTGGGATCCAGGTATAGAGCCTCTCTCCTCACCCTTCTTTCTAGAATGAAGAGCAGCAGACTTAAGTCTCTTCCTCCCCCACCCACCCCGGCCCAGCCTCCCCACAAAGCAGGGGCTGCGATGGCGAAGGAGAGAAGGACGCAGAGCTGTGCTGTCTGGAGCTGCACATCTCATAACCGCCCAGGGAAGTGTTCTGCCAGAACCAGGAGCAGAATTCATTTCACAAGCAGCATAAATTACCCAGAACAGTCTTTCCTCGAGAGACTAATTCACAGGTGATAGTGAATATGATGGAGAAGGCAATGGGACCCCACTCCAGTACCCTTGCCTGGAAAATCCCAGGGACGGAGGAGCCTGGTAGGCTGCAGTCCACGGGGTCGCTAAGAGTCGGACACGACTGAGCAACTTCACTTTCATTTTTCACTTTGATGCATCGGAGAAGGAAATGGCAACCCACTCCAGTGTTCTTGCCTGGAGAATCACAAGGACGACAGAGCCTGGTGGGCTGCTGTCTATGGGGTCGCACAGAGTCGGACACGACTGAAGCGACTTAGCAGCAGCAGTGAGTATGAATCATTACTCAGCCATCATAGTCATTAAAGAAACAGCTTGTCCCTACTGTAGCGTGGGTTCCTGGGGCCAGGTTAGGAGGAAGCGTTGGCATCTGTCGCTTCAGGCCCAGGGTGTTATCGTGGTCAGTGAGAGTGTCAAGGGCTGTGAGAAGTGCCTTGTCTCTTCCCTGTAACTTCAACACCCTAAAAGCCACTCCAGATAAACTCGCAACATAACATAGCAAGTTTGCTGAGCCAAGGCAGCTTCACAGAGCTGCTTCTCCTCCATCACAGCTCTGCTCTCATCTCGCCTGCACACCAAGAGATTTGAAAGGGCCTGAGAGGTCTGCAGAGACCAGAAGAAGGCCAGCAAGACCGTCAGTCCCAACAAGCTTCTCTGCCAGGGCTATGGGTCTTTGTTCGGTTCAGTTCAGTTCAGTTGCTCAGTCGTGTCCGACTCTTTGCAACCCCATGAACCGCAGCACGCCAAGCCTCCCTGTCCATCACCAACTCCCGGAGTCCACCCAAACTCATGTCCATTGAATCGGTGATGCCATCCAGCTATCTCATCCTCTGTCGTCCCCTTCTCCTCCTGCCTTCAATCTTTCCCACCATCAGGGTCTTTTCCAATGAGTCAGCTCTTCGCATCAGGTGGCCAAAGTATTGGAGATTCAGTTTCAACATTAGTCCTTCCAATGAATATTCAGGACTGATCTCCTTCAGGATGGACTGGTTGGATCTCCTTGCAGTCCAAGGGACTCTCAAGAGTCTTCTCCAACACCACAGTTCTAACGCATCAATTCTTCAGCACTCAGCCTTCTTCACAGTCCAACTCTCACATCCATACATGACTACCGGAAAAACCATAGCCTTGACTAGACGGACCTGTGTTGGCAAAGCAATGTCTCTTGCTTTTTAATATGCTGTCTAGGTTGGTCATAACTTTCCTGCCAAAGAGGAAGCATCTTTTAATTGCATGGCTGCAGTCACCATCTGCAGTGATTTTGGAGCCCCCCCCCAAAAGAGTCAGCCACTGTTTCCACTGTTTCCCCATCTCTTTACCATGAAGTGATGGGACCAGACACCATGCCTCACATGCCAGTTTTCTGAATGTTGAGCTTTATGCCTACTTTTTTACTGTCCTCTTTCACTTTCATCAAGAGGCTCTTTAGTTCTTCTTTGCTTTCTGCCATAAGGGTGGTGTCATCTGCATATCTGCGGTTATTGATACCTAAAACATGCCAGACTCACCTACTAAATGTAATTTTTTTTTAACTGAATGAATTAGGCGTGAGACTGGCAAAATGTTTCCTGTAAAGGGTTAGATAGTAAATATTTTAGACTTTGCCATATGTAGTCCCTGTCTCAATTCAACCACTCTGTTCTGTCTTTGTAACCAATGGGCATGACTATGTGCCAATAAAACTTTATTTATAAAAACCGGAGGCTGGCCAGCTGGCCAGAGTTTGCCAACCCTTGAAGAAGGCTAAATAGGAATGATGAAGGAGGATCATAGAATACAAAAGGAGTCCAGGAAAAATAAAGCCAACAACGTGTGCTGGCCGTTTTTTCACCAGGTAACAATAGCAATCCCGTGGCAGGAAGTCAACAAGGACAGACAGACACACTGCGCTCCGTCTACGCAAAGGAAGAGGAAGTGACAGTGAAGAGTGACAGATAACACAGAAACACGGACAAGCAAGCCTGACAGCGAAGAAAGGGCACACCACAGGAAGGCCGGGCCGATTACAGTGAAACCGCCCACTCGTTGGTCCTGGCCGGTGGCTGGGGAGCGCTAACCAGAGGTTTAGAGCGATGGGGGCCATGGCCTTTTTGTGTCTGTCATTCGATGTCTGACAAACGTTTATGTTTGTCATTTGAACGGATGATCAAAAACAGAACAGAGCCCAAGCAGTCTTTCTTTTTTAATTTACAAGTTGATTCAATAAATATTTAACAAGGACCTACTATGTTATGGGCTGCCATGACTTGGAGTGGGGATAGTCACAGTTCCCATGGGATGGGGTTAACGAGAAGCAGAACTTGATAATTATTAAAAAAATTATTTTAATTGTGGTAAAATACACATAATATAAAAATTACCATGCTAACCATTTTCCCATGAACAGTTCAGTGCTGTTGAGTATATCCATAGTGTTGGGCCACCATGTCCAGAACTTTTCAAACGCATCAATGAAAGTCTGTTATCATTGAACAACAAAATTTCATTTTCCCATCCCCTCAATCCTGGGAACTACCCCTGGTCTCTGATTTTGTCTACTCCAGGAAGCTCATATAAATGGAGTGTTTGTCTTTTTGTGACTGGCTTCTTTTTTAACTTTTTATTTTGTCTTGGGGTGTAGCCAGTTAACAAACAATGTTGTGATGGTTTCAGGTGAACAGTGAAGGGACTCAGCCATACATACACATGAATCCATTCTCCCCCAAACGCCCCTTCCAATCCAGGGGGCCACAGAACAATGAACAGAGTTCCATATGCTATACAGCAGGTCCTGGTTGGTTATCCATGTTAAACACAGCAGTGTGTACATGCCCATCCCAAACCCCTTAACCATCCCTTCCCACTCCTCTTCCCCCACCCCGCAACCATAAGCTCATTCTCAAAGTCTGTGACATGACTGGCTTATTTCACTTAGCATAACATCCTCGAGATTCATCCATTTTGTAGCATGTGTCAGAATTTCCTTTCTTTTTAAGGCTGAATAATATTCCATTATACGCACCACATTTTACTAACCCATTCCTCTGTTGATGGACATGGGTTGCTTCCTCCTTTTGGCTATTGTGAACGAAACTGCTGTGAACATGAGTGTACAACTCTTTCGCTGAGACTGTCAACTCTTTTGGATATGTACACCCAGAAGTGGAATTGCTGGATCATGTGGGAATCTGTCTTTAATTTTCCAAAGAAAGACTGTTGTCCATACCACTTGCTCCATTTTACATTCCCACCAACGCCCAGTGCAGGTTTCTCCACATCCCTGTTAACACTTACTGGAGGCAAAACAGTTTAGAACTGAAGTCTTACTGCACCCTGTCACTCCCTGACATGATATATTGATACACATATACACCCTGGGGTCGCAAAGAGTCAGACACGACTGAGCGACTGAACTGAACTATGAAGTAGGTTCTGTTTGTGTTTGTCTTTCTTCCCAACTGTATTGGAGAATAAAGATTCTGTTTTTCACACTGTACTCAGTCCAGAACTTGTATACGGCAGGACCTAAGGTATTGTGTAGGTGCTCAAATATTTGCTGAATGAACAAAAAAATGAACCATCTCAATTTGACAGAGAAAGGACTAGGAGAGATAAGCTGGATGCAGAACGAGCCTGACACGCTCAGCACTGAAGCCCACTCAGTAGGGCCCTAAGTGCCGTCACATGTCTATGATTCGGTTTGCTCTTTGGCAAAAGGAGAGGACAAGACTTTCCGTATGAGGTCATTTTGAAGAGGAAGTGCAAAGACGTATGTGAGTTACTTAGCACAGTGCTTATCACATAGTAGGTGGTCAGCCCACAGAGCCTCCTTCATCACGGCAGCTTCACTATAAAGTGGATATATAAATCTAAGGCACTATTCTTAAGACCAGCTCACCTACAAGAGAAGGAACTTGGAGCCAGGATTTCTAGTTGGTGACAAGATCGTGGACATTTTTGTCAAAAGAGTAATTGTAATGGAATGAAATACAAAATAATACAACAAAATGGAAAGATGCCCTCAGATTTGCTTTCCTATCATTTAGGAATTTTTCTTTTGTAAAAAAATATTTTTATTTATTTATTTGGCCACGCTGGGTCTTAGTTGTGGCACGTGGGCTCCAGTTTCCCAGCCAGGGACCAAACCTGGGCCCCCTGCATTGGAAACTCAAAGTCTCAGCAAATGGACCACCAGGGAGTCCTAGGGACTTTTCTCTTTTTCACAGTATTTTGGTTGTGAATCCACCGACTAATAAAAACACAGTTGTGGGACCATGACTTAGTCACAGCTAGAGGGAATAGTTCGTGTTTCCTCTGAGCAAAAGGGTTTAGTAATTCTGGAGATTAGATTTAATATTGTAAAGACACTAAGTCTTCCCAAATTAATACTTCAATGTCATGTCAGGTCAGTTTTGAAATCCTACAATAATTTTTTAATAGAGTTTGACAAAATGAATCTAAATTTCACTGTATTAAGAAAATGCAAGTATGGAGGCTCCTTAAAAAAACTAAAAACAGACCTAGCATATGACCCTGTAATCCCACTCCTGGGCATGTATTTAGAGAAAAACATGATCTGAAGGGATATATGCACCCCAATATTCATTGCAGCAGTGTTTACAGTAGCCAAGACATGGAAGCAACCTAAATGTCCATCAAGAGAGGAATGGGTAAAGAAGATGTGGTACATACACACACTGGAATATTATTCGGCATAAAAAAGAATGAAATCATGCCATTTGCAGCAACATGAAGGGACCTAGAGAGGGTCATACCGAGTGAAGTAAGTCAGACCGAGGAGGAGAAGGGTCACATGACATCCCTTATATATGGAATCTAAAAAGACATGATACAAATGAGCTTATTTACAGTACAGAGACTAACAGAAAACAAACTTGCGATTTTGCTAGGAAGAAGGATAGGAGGAAAGGATAGTTAGGGAGTTTGGGATGGACATGTACACACTGTTATATTTAAGATGGATGACCAACAAAGACCTATTCTATAGCACAGGGAATTCCGCTCAATGTTCCATGGCAGCCTGGATGGGAGGAGGACTTGGGAGGATGGATTCATGTACATGTATGGCTGAGTCCCTTTGCTGTTAACCTGAAACCATGACAACATTGTTTGTTAGTTGGCTATACCCTAATACAAAATATATAAAAATAGCCAAGAAATTTTTAGTAATTAACAATGATGAGGTTATAAGGATATGTTCACTCTAACAATTCAAAGAGTTATTCACATATATTTATGGACTTCTCTGTATGTATATTCCACTTCTAGGAAAGCTTACATCTAAAAGTTTGGAGGAGCGTATGCCGAGGATGAGAGGCGCTTGTCTCATTAAAACATACTGTAGGGATAAATATAAACCATGTAAAGCAGAATGAGACAAAGAGCTTGGTGGAATGCAAGAATCTTGCTAACGAATTTAATGTCTGAGACATATTTCAAAAAATGAGGAAATTACATATTATAAAAATGTTATGGGGACAATTAACAGTCCATTCAGAAAAAAAGAAAATCTGGCTCTTCCCCCTATCTCATCTCACACACAAAATCAGTTCCACGGGATTACGGTCTTCCCAGGTGGTGTTAGTGGTAAAGAAAACACCTACCAGTGCAGGAGAGGTAAGAGACACAGGTTGGATCTCTGGGTTGGGAAGATACTCGAGGAGGCCATGGCAACCCACTCCAGTGTTCTGGCCTGGAAAATCCCATGGACAGAGGAGCCTGGTGGGCAACAGCCCGTGGGGTTGCAAAGAGTCAAACACGACTGAAGCAACTTAGCGCGCACACACCAAGATACAAAGCGCCTCGTCATGCATAGATGGTAGAAGGGTTAATCCAAAATGCTTTTAAGAATGTATTTATTTATTTGGCTGCGTCAGGTCTTAGTTACGACATGTGGGATCTTCAGCCTCATTGTGGCACGCAAGATCTCTAGTTGTGGCATGCAGGATCTAGTTCCCTGTCCAGGGATTGAACCCGGGCCCCCTGCATTGAGAGCTTGGAGTCTTGGCCACTTGGACCGCCAGGGGAGTCCCCAGGCTGCCTTTTTGTAGGACAATTTGGTGTGTTCCATCAACATCTAAACTACGCAAATCCTTCACCTAGCAATTTCACTTTTTGGACTCTCAAGCTGACCTGCTTACACATGTGGCTGTTCACTGCGGTATATAACGTGACCGTGGAAAACTGGACACAGCCGCCACGTCCATCAGGAGCAGAAGGGCTAAATAAATCACATCCGTCCATATGATAGGTTACCACATGCAACCATTCAAAGAGATAATACGGATTTGTTCATTCATTCCTTCAACAGATATTCATTGAGCACCTACTATGTGCCAGGCCTGGGCTAGAGCAGGGAACAACAGTCTCTACCTTCGTGGGGATTACACTGGAGTGGGGTCGACAGTCAATGAACAAAGAGTGAACAAACATACAGTAGGATTCAAAGTAAGAAATCTTGAGAAGCAAAAGAAAGGTGAATGAGACCCAAGGCATTGCAGACTGGATGCCCATGCACCACTTCCTGGAGGAGGTGGTATTTGAAATTTATGTGCAAAAGCTCTTCATTATAGATGATCTCCAGGAAATAGTAAGATAGAAAGCCCAAAGTAATTACAATTTATATTTCTTTAAAAACATACCTGTCTTTATCTCCCTGTACTTGCACATAGGTATATAGGTGCATATAGACATGAGCTAAACTGCTAACCTAAAGGGAGTTTCTAAAACTTTTTCAGCAAACATGTGTTCAGGCATTACTTTTACAATAAAAATATCTGTGAGGTGTGTTTGTGAACAAAAGCTAGTAAGAGTATTTAGGCAAGAACTAAAAAAAGAAGTTGCATCAGAAATAGCCTGGGGGTTCAGAGCAACAATTACCTTGGGGTAAAAACCACATGGGGTTGAAATGCTGGGGGCTCCATTGGCTAGTTTTGTGACCTCAGGCAAGCGGTGGCTTTAGTGGCTTCCGTTCCTCAACTCAAGAGCAGAGGTTCCCAGCTGGGGGATTTTGCTTTCCCTGTGGTCGCCTCGAAATGTGACATTTTTGGTTGTCACAATTGGGGGCAGCGCAGTGACGTTTTTGGTTGTCACAGTTGGGAGCAGGGCATTCTATGCTACCAGCCTCTAAACGGTAGAGGCCATGGGGCAGCTACATATTCTACACTGCAGAGAGGACGGCAACCCTCCTTCCCTGCTCCATCTTGCACAAAGAATAATCTGGCCCCAAAGGTCAGGGTCTAGAGGCAAGATTGAGAAACCACGTTCTAAAGAAGGGCAGAGTTCACCTTGGAGGTCTGAAGACTGAGAGGGCAAAAGGCACTTAATTAGCACAGACCCTGGCACAGAAGCAGCGCTCAATAAATGGGAACTACTATTTTTACAACTGGACTTCCCCTAAATTAAAAAAACTTTCAGTGGGGAGGAAGTGGCAGAACCAGAGATCAATTCAGCCAAATTCCGATTCTGGTGACTTACTGGACGGGAGCCTGGATTCTTGTTAACAGCTACATAGGTCTTCACAGGGTGTTTGCTTATTGGAGATGGCTTGGAAGGACTTCTAATTCCTCCTGGTTTGGGCTTTTGCTTTGGTCTCACTCATCTGTTACTAGTTCAGGAGCATTCCTTCTGAATTATTCTCTGTCTCATGTATATTCAGCTACCTTTCTTAGGTGGGCATCTCCCTAGGGTTCGAAGACACACTCAAGTTTCTCTTGGAAATCAAAGCCTGCCCTGAGCCTCACGTACTTCCTCCAGCCCCCAGCCTTCTTTTTTCACCCCCATACATGAAATTCAAGAAATGCCTGCATTTGCTGCTACTCCATCTCCTCCTTTCTTGGTCCTCTCCAGGGTGGCATCCCTCGCAGACTCGATTCAGCAAATTGACCCTGGCCTGGACCAGCACCCTCCCCACTGATAATCATTCATCTTCACGCCTCATCTTGCTTCACTTCTTTGCTTCATGCAATGCTGTTGACCACTGCCATGAACATCTCCCTTGACCTTCCTGTCCTAGCCACTCCTACCACTCTTCCTGTCTGCCTTGCTCATTCAATCTCTTCTTCCCAACTATTATTAATGGAGATCTTAGAGGCCTGGGTCAAGGCCACACTATTCTCCCTCTGTCCATCCTGCTCTACTCCTTCGCTAAGCAATCTCACCCACTCCTTGCATGCATGCTCAGTAGTGATTGACTCTTCGAAGCCCCATGGACAGTAGTCTGCCAGGATCTTCACTTATCTCCTAGTCCAGAGACTCACAGATCCATCTGTGGTCCTGACCATTCCTTTGAGCCACCCAAACCAGCAAATGTAAAACAGCCTGTTAGCTGTTTTGGTTTGGTTTTCTCAAAACTCCCTAAAGTCAACATACTCGTGATTGATCTCATGATCTTCGTCATGAAACTGGTCCAATTCCAGTGCCCTTGTCTCATGAAAATGGCCCTGCCATCCATACAAGTGGGAAAGCCAGTAGTGGGTTCCTCCACCCCAACAGCAACGTGTTGCCTGGGTCCTGGATGATGTCAGCATCCTTCCATCGCACACATCCCGCCCCCACCAGGACGGCATTCTCCTATTTGGGCTCCTTACGTCTCCTTTGTTCCTCTATAATATGCCATTCTCCCTGCTGCCAGCGATCTGTTCGAATTACCCTCTACTTACATCACGTCAGCTTCCCTGGTGGATCAGAAGGTAAAAAATTCGCCTGCAAAGCAGGAGGTGCGGGTTCGATCCCTGGGTGGGGTAGACCCCCGGAGAAGGAAATGTCTACCCACGCCAGTATTCTTGGCCTGGGACATCTCATGAACAAGAGGACCCTGGCAGGTTACAGCCCATGGGGTCGCAGAGTCTGACACGACTGTCTAACAATTTCACTGGTTTTCTTTTTCACTTTACATCACACAGCCTTGCTTACTGGAAATGCTTGAACCCACTGCCGTAAAGATCAAACCCAAAGGCTTTACCTTGGCTCACAGGGCCTGCACTGCAGTCTGGCCCTATCCATCACCCAGCCCAACACTGCCCGCTGTGCCCTTTGCTCTGCCCTCTCCTCACCAGGGTACCCTGTTCACCTCGCCTCAGCTCACCCACTGCACGTCAGGGATGCCTTCCCGACCATGCACTCACGGCACTTGAGGTCATACCTCCCTTATGGCACTTGGTGTGGTTGTCATTTAAATCCTACCTTCCATCAGGAGCGCAGAAGGATAAATGGACAGGTGAGCTTTATGAAGCCACTAACCTATTATTTTGCTAATCGTTATATCCCTAGGACCTGGACACAGAACTTTCCACAGAATATTAGTCAGCGGTAAACCTTCAACAAAAAGAAGCTATGATTACAACCTCCAAGCAGACACAGGCAGATGGCAAATTCTGGACTGGCCCGAGGACCTTCTGGAGGCAAACTCCATCCACCCTCCCGTATCCCTTGTCTAGGTGTCTGATTCGACTTGATGGGCATTACCTGAGCCAATTCCTTTTTTTTGGGCCACACCTCTGGGTACGTGGGATTTTAGTTCCCTGACCAGGGATCAAACCTGTGCCCCATGCAGTGGAAGTGTGGAGTCAACCACTAGATCACCAGGGAGAATAAAAGCGTTAAGTTGCTCAGTTGTGTCCAACTCTTTGAGAACCCATGGACTCCTGTCTGTGGGATTCTGCAGGCAAGAATACCGGAGTGGGTTGCCACTCCCTTCTCCAAGAGATCTTCCCGACCCAGGGATCAAACCCAGCTCTTCTGCACTGCAGGCAATTCTTTACCATCTGAGCCACCAGGGAAGTTTAGGCCTCCAGGGAAGCCCCTTTTTAAATCTTTTGCTGTTGTGGTCACTTGGCACGCAGGATATTAGCTCTGCAACCAGGGATTGGACCTGTGGCCCCTTCAGTGGAAACATGAAATCCTAACCAGGGAACCCCCTTCCTGGGCCAGTTCTTGAATGAAGACCCAAGTGTGGGCAGATGCCCCATAGCACAGGGGGTTTGATGCTTTGGTTACATCAGCAGCGTCTTTCACTCAACTGGCCTGACTGCAGGGCTCGGGTTGGCAGTATTTCTCTCAGGACCACCTTGAGGTCAGCCCGGCTAAAGCAGAAGCCAAGACTCTAAGAAGTCAAACTGTCCTGGACAAAAAGAGACGACCACCAAGGTTTGGTTCTTGAATATGTATTTTTTACTGAAAAATCATTCATAAATTAACATACAAAAATGTACAAACACATGAGTAAATAATGTAATGACAAAGGACTATATTTTTGTGAAAAGTGTTTTTTAAAACATCTTTAGATTTCAGTGCAAAAATGTACCCCTGGCACCTCTTAAAACATAAGAGCAAGCTCAAAAAATCGTAGTGATGGAAATAAGCTAGTTCAATGTCATCGTCATTGGTGAGTGGATACCATCAGTCCGCGTGGCTGGCGTTCAACTATAGGTGTTTGTGGTGGAGCGGCTCTTAGGGGAGGCCCTGTATTGTCAAAATGAATAGCTTTGTGGACACTCCCTTCCCCCCAAAAAAATCAGCGTGAAAGAAAACTTTTCCTTGCACACTGCAATCAAAAGACAAGGCTGATTTAAGGGGTCATCCATTAGATAGCCTTAAGGAATTTCAGCTGCCAAAATATGCGCAAGGTCACATTTGGTTCTTGTTTAACATGATAATTTCACGCTATCAACAGCACACGGGGCTGGCTGTGGTTTGTTTTTGTTTTTTTTTTTTTGCTTTTACGTTTCCCCACTCAGTTTAGTGGATAAATGATTAACAGTGCACAGTAAGAGATTTCACACAGATAAAACAAACTCACACATGATTGCAAGATGATTTAAGTCACCCAACTTCCAGCCCTGGAAAGACTTTTCCTTTTGTCCTCAAGCCAGCATTTTCTTTGTCAAATCAGGTGTTAGCTTTCTGCCAGCATTTGTTCTTATGGCAAATACGCTAATGAAAGGCTTCAAACATGGGCCATCCCTGACCAATGATCAGTCTGCCCTGGCAAACTCTTCCAAAGGACATCGTAATTTTGTCACACTGAAAGCAGCTCACAGCTCTCAGAGAAAGAAGAGGCCAGGCCAGCATAGAGGCCTGGGGGCGCATGGAGGAAGGGGGAAAGAAATTTTTATTGCTTTATGCACCTTACGTCAAAGGAAAACCAAAAGAATTTCGTGTGTCGTATTCCCTGTGAAGGTCTTTTAAAGCATGAAACGCTCAAAACTCTTTTAAAACATTATAACAACTTACCAGCGTGCTCAAGGGCAGGAATCTGCTCTCTCATAAGAGCTGGTAAGAGCTTTGCAATGCGATTTCTTTCCTAAATAGCATTCTCTTCTTCGAAAGAACAAGAACACACATAAAAAAAACAAGGCCTGGCCAATCACTCCCACAGCTTGTGGGGATCATACGTCCATAGAACCCACACATGCAAAAACCCCAACCCACGTGTATATACACAAATATAGCCCCTACACACACATCCATGTAAACCATGAAAATTAAGGAAACTGAAGGCAAACAAGGCAATTAAAAAAAAAAAAACTATGAAGTACTCTGCAGAAAGTACTCTTTAGTATGGATACATAAATAGGTTTTACGGAAAAGGATGGGGGAAACCTGGTATTTTTCAGAATTCTGCAGGAGCCAAAGGCGACTATTAGGTGAGGGATTTGGCTCAGGGGAAAACAGAGAGGCACAAATTCAAATGCAATTTAGAATGTGACTTCAAAAAAGCACACGGGGGTGTGAAAGGAGCACACGGGCTCCTGTGTCTGTCTGTCCGGCAGCTTTGTTAATCTAATCCAAGCTCTGATTTGGTCTAGCCCGGATCCCAGCTGACCCGCAGCACACAGGTGCCACCTGCTCCCTGGCTAAGTTCCACGTCATTCAGTTGCTCATGATTCTGTACATTGGGCTGGCCAAGAAGTTCATTTGGGCTTTCCCGTACGATGGTACAGAATGACCCAAGCGGGCTTTTTGGCCAACCCAATACTAGTTAATAATGTTGACCAAAAAAAAAAAAAAAAACTTTCCAGAAACCAAAAAGGGGAATATTCAGAGGAATCGTTGAAGCTGGTTGGTAATTTAGGCACAGATTTCAGAAACTGTGGCCACGGTCCACAAGAGCAAGCGAAAGAAAGAGAGAGAAACAGAAAGTAGGAAAAACCAACACCCCCACTCTCTCCTGATGCCGAGGAAAGGATGAGACACCAAGGTCAGAGAGCCAGTGGTGTGCAGTGGGCCCAGCTGAAGGGTTTGCTTCAGGCAGGACAGCACTATCCTAACACAGCTTCCTGTTCAGCACAAGGCTGGGACCGGGAAGGACTGCCCAACAGGGAAGAGAAAACCAAAGCCAAAGTCAAGAGCAACGCTTTTGGAAAGGGGGACGGGAGGTGAGGCAGAAGTTGGCCACTGGCAACAATGAGTGGACTGTTCTGTTCTGCCGTGACATGCCCTATAGTCACTCCCTTCCACAGTGACAGCAGCCGGGGAGATGCTGTCGTTCCCTTTTAGCCGAGTTCCTGCGTCTGCCACACCAATACAGGATCTGATGTATAAACCCTCGGTTTGAGTTGGAGCCGGCTAGAAAATTAAATTAAAAAAAAAAAAAAAAGGCATTTTACATGGCTTATTTACAATTATACTTCTTCAAGAAGTGATTGTTGCATGTCTATTTCTCTTCCCCAAGCCCTCCCCTTCCACCCTCAATCCCCACCCAAAGCAGGTAACTTAGAAAAGAGAGAGAGAGAGAGGGAGGGAACACCAGAGATGCAGAAGGATGGTGGTGTGGAGTTTCCCGTTGCTCTTCCTAAAACACAGCTGCCGTGCGGCGGGGCTGCCTCTCTGCTCTGGAGGCCGAGAAGCTGCCCAGGCCGTCCTCGCGGGGGGAGAGGCTCTGGGCCGGTTCCGGTTCCGGTTCCGGTTGCGGAGGCCCGTGGCCGAGACGGGGCGCCGCCGGGGCGGGGGGCCGGGGCGGGGGGCCGCAGGACAGACGGCGTCCTGAGAAAAGGGCAGGTCGGCTCCGGCCGCCTCCCTCCACCCGGCGGGCCGGAGGGGAGGCGCTGCTGCGCGTGTGCTCTGTTCACATTTGTTTCCTTGAACCCTGTGACCCTTCAGGAGGCTGGCTTGCCTGTTCTCTGCCCCCGGGGAGCGCCCCCGCGCTCGCGGGCCGCTGTCCTGGGGGCGGCGGGGGAGCCAACGCCCGTCCCGCTCCGCTCAGTTCTCAGTCACCGGCGCCAGCTCGGGCGTCAGGTTGACGGTAATGTTTTTATACAAGGCGTCGCACGTGACGTTCGCGAAGTAGTTCAAGTTGTTGAGGCCGTCCAGCGCCTGCCGCTCCTTGGACTTCCTCAGCAGGGCGTACCTGTGAGGCAGGGGGCACAGGGGGCGGCTCTGAGCGGGGGGCCGAGCAGCGCAACCCGGGGAGCCGCGCTCCTGCCCGGCCCCGCGGGGCGGGGGTCAGCCGTCCGGCTCCTCCAGGCTGCGCGCCATTATCGGAACCGGGAACACCTCGCATTTCACGCGAGCTGCTGGGCTTCATTTAACGCGCCTGCCCCTCGGCAGAGGAGGAGACCAAGGTTCACAATCCTAACCGGCTCACCCGAGATCACTGAGTGGGGAAGCGGAGGCAAGATGTTAAATGGGGGGACGAGAAAGTTCCGGCTGTATTCAGTGCCCTCTTACTCCCCAGGAAAACAGTTCATGCAGTCGGATCGACGGTCGTGAGGACAGTCCCCCCGACAATTAACAAAAGACAGAAGGAGCCACTCCCGAGGACCTGGAGGCGCACGCCACCCACTCGCCTCTGCTCAGCCTGACCTGGAGTTTGTTTCATTGAAGGTGTACAGGGTGATAAAGCAGCTGCAGGCACACAGAGGCTCAGGGACACCCTTCCAGAACCGAGCTCGCAGAGAGGGTGCCAAACTCTGTCACATGAGCGTGAGTTACACAGACTTTGACCCGGATGTGTTTTTCTCCACCTCCCTGAAGGCTACAGTGCAGACAACTACAAAGCTTAAGGAGAAGGAGGAGTGATTTCCTTAAAAGATCTTACAATCACATTTTTCACCAATAGTATCATTTTGCCCCCAAACACCTGCCTCACACTTAAGGGAGTGATAAACAGGAACTCTCAAACAGCTGTCTGAACAAGACCTTGGAAGGGGTGAGGAGCACGCCCAGGGACTGCAATGCTTGAGGACCCTGGAAATACAGGACTTTTGTATGAGGAATAAAAACTGCACCAACCTTCCGAGAAACTGGACCTCTCCTCGATGGTGATGAGGAATGGACTTGTACTTCCCTGTGTCACCTTCTGGCCGACTCACAGAATAGCCTGCATTCTGGACTCTGTCCAAGACAAAGAAGACGGGTAAAATGATCAAGTCTGACAGGTGAGACCAAACATATCCCAAGGCTGAGGAACACCAAGTTGAACAACAGTGCTGCTTCTGCATCTATATATTCAAGTCACTTTCCCTCTGGATAAGTTCATGGTTTTAGAAAAGAAGTCTACAATATGAAAAGTTTTGAAAAAGAAGAGAAATTAAAAATTCCCGAGGTGTGACATGGGGTCTCAGGGACGGGTACAAGCATGGGGGCCCCCCTGCAGACAGGTGCACACATGCCCCCTTGGGTCAGCTTGTTTGTTGTTTAGTTGCTAAGTCGTGTCTGACTCGTTTGTGACTCCGTGGACTGTAACCCACCAGGCTCCTCTGTCCACAGAATTTCCCAGGCAAGAGTACTGGAGTGGGTCGCCATTTCCTTCTCCAGGGGATCTTCCTGACCCAGGGATGGAACCTGTGTCTCATGTCTCCTGCACTGGCAGGTGGATTCTTTACCCTCTGAGCCACCTGGGAAGCCCGAAATGGCATAGTATCTGCGTATGACCCCCACAGATCCTCCAGCAGACCTTAAATCAACTCTAGCGTCAGTGCTATGTAAACAGCTGCTTGCGGGGAGCAAATCCAAGTTTTGATTTTTGGAACTTTTTGGAATTCTGCACCCCACCCCCCTAATCCATAGTTGGTTGAATCCTCAAATTCAGGACCCGCGGATATGGAGGGCTGACAAGATGAAGATGTGTTCTCCCTCTCATTTGACAAATATGTATGAAATGCCTACTGTGTGCCTGGAATTGTGTGGGGGTGCTGGGGCAAACCAGTCACACATTCCTGGCCTGAGGGACTCCTTGCTGAGCTGGGGAAAGAACAAGATGAGCCAGCAGAACAGATGGCCTAGGGGAGCCCAACCAGATTCAGAAACCAGTCAAACCAGTATGGAAAAGGTGCTAAGAAACCCAAATTAAAAGGATGAGATGCCATTTTTACCTATCAGACTGAGAAAGAATTGTCCAGGAGCTGCTGTGCTAAAATGGGGCACAAATTTCAATGGTCGTTTATATCCAAAAGCAGGTGATGCGGTAAGAAAATTTGTACGCTTATGTACTGTTGGTCACAATACTTTTGCAATCTTTTCTGGAGGAAAATCAGACAATAACTATCAAAATTTTAAAAATGCATTTACTTCTTGACTCTGCAGTTCTGTGACCAGGAAATTAACCTACAGAAATATTTGCTCATGTGAACAAAAGATGCTGAAAATTAAACAACACTGTTCATCAACAGGAGAGGATTAAAAATAAATTGCTATCTGTCTACACAAGGAAATACCACATAATTGTAATAATAACGAAATGGCTCTCTGTATTGACATGATTGGAAGGGGAGAAGGGATGTGTCTAGGCTGTTTATGTATGAATAGAAAGAACTATAAAGAAACTGCTTGTTCAAATGGCTACTTCCTGGGAAGGAAACAGGATAACAATGGGGATTAGGACTTACACTCTTGTTTATATGTGTGCGTGCATGCTAAGTCACTTCAGTTGTGTCCAATTCTTGGCGACCCTATGGACTGTAGCCTGCCAAGCTCCTGTCCATGGAGTGGGTAGCCATGCCCTCCTCCAGGGGATCTTCTCGACCCAGGGATCAAACCTGCATTTCCTACGACTCCTGCATTGCAGGTGGATTCTTTACCGCTGAGCCACCAGGGAAGCCCCTATTGTTTATACACTTCTGTATTATCTGAATTTTTACCAGCCTCCTCTGAATCCAACTTATACTCTCGTTGTGATATATAGTCGTTCCTCAGTCTCCATGTGGGGGCACTGGTTCCAGCACCCTCCCTGCAGTTACTAAAATCTGAGGATGCCCAAATCCCTTATGTAAAAATGGCATAGTTGCTGGGCTGCTGTTTAGTGGCTCAGTTGTGTCCAGCTCTTTGTGACCCCATGGACTGTAGCCCATCAGGCTCCTCTATTTACGGGATTTCCTAGGCAAGAACACTGGAGTGGGTTGCCTTTTCCTTCTCCAGGGGATCTTCCCGACCCATGGATTGAACCGGCATCTCCTGCACTGGCAGGTGGATTCTTTATTGCTGAGCCACCAGAGAAGCCCCTATTATTTACTTACTGTACAAAAATACTATTTGACACTACTCACACATGAGATTGTTCCTACAGACTTAATATGAGCCTTACCTGATGGCAAGGATAAATCTGTGTAAATATAACTCATATCTGACCTCTGGTTTGGGAAGGTTTCAGTGCAATGGGCTATGTGTGTAAAGTACACACTAGATTTCTAAGATTTAGTAAGAAAAAAAATGTAGAATATCTCATTAATATTTTATATTAAAATAAATATATGGATTGCATGTTGAAATGGTATTGTTTTAGATATACTGTGGTAAGTATAATTGTTAAAATATTTTTATTAATATAATAAATTAATTTCACCTTTTTCCTTTCTTAAATCTTTCTAAATGGAGCTACTAGAACATTGAAAATTAAATACATGGGAATACCAGACCATCTGACCTGCCTCTTGAGAAACCTATATGCAGGTCAGGAAGCAACAGTTAGAAATGGACATGGAACAACAGACTGGTTCCAAACAGGAAAAGCAGTATGTCAAAGCTGTATATTGTCACTCTGCTTATTTAACTTCTATGCAGAGTACATCATGAGGAACACTGGGCTGGAAGAAGCACAAGCTGGAATCAAGATTGCCAGGAGAAATATCAATAACCTCAGATATGCAGATGACACCACCCTTATGGCAGAAAGTGAAGAGGAACTAAAAAGCCTCTTGATGAAAGTGAAAGAGGAGAGTGAAAAAGTTAGCTTAAAGCTCAACATTCAGAAAATGAAGATCATGGCATCTGGTCCCATCACTTCATGGGAAATAGATGGGGAAACAGTGGAAACACTGTCAGACACTATTTTTTGGGGCTCCAAAATCACTGCAGATGGTGACTGCAGCCATGAAATTAAACGACACTCCTTGGAAGAAAAATTATGACCAACCTAGATAGTATATTCAAAAGCAGAGACATTACTTTGCCAACAAAGGTCCATCTAGTGAAGGCTCTGGTTTTTCCAGTGGTCGTGTATGGATGTGAGAGTTGGACTGTGAAGAAAGCTGAGCACCAAAGAATTGATGCTTTTGAACTGTGGTATTGGAGAAGACTCTTGAGAGTCCCTTGGACTGCAAGGAGATCCAACCAGTCCATTCTAAACAACATCAGCCCTGGGTGTTCTTTGGCAGGAATGATGCTAAAGCTGAAACTCCTGTACTCTGGCCACCTCATGGGAAGAGTTCACTCACTGGAAAAGACTCCGATGCTGGGAGGGATTGGGGGCAGGAGGAGAAGGGGAGGACAGAGGATGAGATGGCTGGATGGCATCACCGACTTGATGGACATGAGTCTGAGTGAACTCCGGGAGTTGGTGATGGACAGGGAGGCCTGACGTGTTGAGATCCATGGGGTCGCAAAGAGTTGGACACGACTGAGCAACTGAACTGAACTGAACTGAATGCGTCGTATTCCTACTAGACAGTGCTAGTCTGGAGAGCCTAAGGGAGAGTTTCTAGAAGACATCAGAAGGGCAATACCTGTTCCACAGGTCGTCATCTTCTCCACCCCACCCCCAGAACGCATTAGGAAAGCCATTGATCTTCCGAAACTGTTCCACCGTTAAGCCGCTCACTCCGCCAAAGAACTCAGTATAAGGAAGCCTAAAAGGAGATGTATGGCATCAATTATCCGTGCATGAAAGGGTGTTCTCTTTTCCCCCCTAGGACAGGCCATCTCATGGGAAAACTAAGTCTTAAGTAAAACAATACTCTCTGTGCTACTGCCCCGAACCACCTGAAATGGTTTCCTCGGGCCAAATGCATCAACCCGAGTAGCTAATTAAATTTATTTTCTAACTGATTTTTTTTTTAATCACAGCTTTATTGAGACAGAACTGACATACCATATAACTTACCCATTTATTATTTTTTTAAAATATTTATTGATTGATTGGTTTGGTCTGAGTGTGGCAGGTGGGGTCTTTGATCTCTGTTGAAGTATGTGGGATCTAGTCTCCTGACCAGGGATCAAACCTTGGTCCCCCACATTGGGGGCATGGAGTCTTAGCCACTGGACACCAGAGAAGTCCCTAATTTATTTATTTAAGGTGTAAAATTCAATGGCGTTTTTTTCTTTTTAATTCATGGAGATTTACAACCATGGCCACAATCAGTGTTAATCAATTTCTTCACCACCCCCACCACCACCCTAGGAGCCTTGTACCCATCATCAGCAGTCAGTCACTCATTTCTCCCTACTCTCCTCAACCCTATACAACCACTGTTCTTCCTTCTGTCTCTACAGATTTGCCTATTCTGGACATTTTATACAAACTGAACCATATAATACTTGGTCTTTTGTAGCTAGTTGTCTTTCACTGAGCATAATGTTTTCTAGGTTTATCCAGGCTGTCACATAGATCAGTACTTCATTTCTTCTTATTGCCAAATAGCATTCCATCATATGGATGGATATACTACATTTCGTTTATCCATTCATCAGTAGATTGTGATTCACGTTGGAGCTAATTTGATTTGGTCATCCTTGCACCTTTCATCATCCTTCTAAATTTAACCTCTTTAATTAAAAGGAAATGATACTCACAGATACATATACTTATCCAGTTTAGTCGCAAAGTGCCTTGGCATCTGTCCACATCCATAATAGTTACGATCATTTTCTGGTATGTGATCCACGTCATGAAAAATGAGGCAGTCCCAGTCCAGGTCCTTCATTGCTTCTTGAAAACCCACATTAAAAAGCATCGCTCGATTAAAGGGTTGGGTGCCAACCTAAAAGAAGCAGAACTTTACTTTTAAAGGACTGTTGAAGAAGAATCTTTGCTGCCTCAGCCCCGCCTAAAAGAAAGCGTATTGAGAGATCACTGGGCCGGAAGGGTGGTGGGTCCTGCCTGGTTCATCACTGACTCACCATCACTTGACCTCTGCCCTCAACTTCCTCAGGAATGAAAAAGGGTGATAAGGATAAACCTAAGCCTCTCTTTGCCAAGGCCGTTTGAAGGCAGAGAGTCAGCTGTGTAACGACATTTAGAAGGGTACCCAACCCACTACACGGAAGGAAGAACAACACAGCCATTTCTACCTGCAGCCCCGTATCTCCCGGGAACTTCCTGTGTCTGAAATGTAAAGACAATACCCAAAGCAGTTCCAGCAAAACCAGCCCACAAGAGGCCTTTGTTCAGGGTAAACACAGCTCCAGGCAGCACTCAGACCTGCTAGTACCGAACATCTCCACAGAAGAGCGCAGGATGCTCTCTGCTCCCTGCCCCACACAGGGCCACTCAATCGTGAGTTTTCGATCTTATGGGCTCTTAACCCCAAGGATGGATCAGCTTGAGGCTCTCTCAATTGTAGTCTTGGAAGAGAAAGAAGAAAAGGCCACTCACTTGCTCCACCACATAAAACGCAAACCACAGGCGCTGGCGCTGGAGCATGGGAATGAGGTGTCGGAGCAGGACCGGGAGGTGCTCGTGGCGGTTCCGGAAGGGGACAAGGATGGCCACCTGCAGCGGGTCATAGCGACAGAGGCCACCCGGTCAGCAAGTCCCCTCAACTGCTCCCGCAGCACTGGGGCCCGGCTCGCTTGGGGGCCTCCGGGGAGCTGCCTTACCCTCCACTTCTCTGCAGTCACCCTTTATATCAATAGTATCTCCTGTTTCTTTATTCTAGCGCAGCTTGTTTTAGAACAACGTGGGTGTGCTTGTCCCAGCCACTAGACTAAGAGATTAGGAGGGTAGGTGAGATGTCCTAACACTCCTTTATATGAGAGCAAAGCCTTGTTCTGTGTCTTGTATATTCTCCAGGCAAGAATACTGGAGTGGGTAGCCATTCCCTTCTCCAGGGGATCTTCCCGACCCAGGGGTTGTCCCACATTGCAGGTGGATTCTTTACCATCTGAGCCACCTGGGAAGCCCCATATTATCAACACATATACTAAATGAATACTTTTAACTGACATGAAAAAACATTTATATATATATATTTAACGCTGGTCATTAAGTTGATTTTACATCCCAGTGATGGAGTGGAAACACTGCTTTGTTTCAGATCCGCTTGATCACTGCTGCACTATAGCATCTCACAGGGCTGGCAGGGAATAAGCACTTTACTAAACACTTGTTGAAAGAACTGACTTAAGTCACTGTCAAGCTTGAGCTACACTGCTGATGTCTCCTGATTACAGTCATGCAGAAAAAAAAAAACAATTCTCATAGTCAGGCTAGATAGTTCTGCTTTTTACTTCACTAGATTCATGGCAATAATGCAAAATAAAGCATAAAGCGCTGAATTTGTGAAGATGGCTTCTGCAAATCTATCAGGAGAGACCCACCCCCCCCTTCCCCCACTGCTTAGCCAATATTCCTGGAAGGAAGAAAAAGGGTCCTGGTTCAGTGACCAGAACAATGCGTAGTCTGCGGCTACAGCAGAGTCCTCAGGGAAACCCACTCCTCCAATATGTTCCCATCAGATGCAAATCCTTTGCAGTAAGTGGTAAGTAGGGTGCAAATTACAAAGTGTCAGCGTGGAATCCATGGTGACTGACATGATAGCAAGTCCAGGTGGGCTTCCCAGCACCTGGGGTCTGACCCCACCCTACCTTCCATCGAGGCACACAATCCGATGGCTTCCAGTGACCGCCCAGCTTAATGGTTGGGTCTTTAGAGAAGAGTTCATGGATGGCATCCATTCCAATCTCACTCATGTTTATGTCTATCGGGCCCTCTGAACAGAGACGGGGGAAAAAAATAGTAAGAGGCCACGAAATTCCTACGTTCAGGGTTGTAATCTCTGGTGTGGTTCAGTGCTTTTTCAGTGGGTTGTGTTTTTTAACAAGGATAGGGGGTCCCTACGCCTGCTTCCCAACCCATTGGGTTTCAGGTCATCCCTATTACTGGGTAAAGCGGCAAACCAAGAAATAAAGACTTGGGAGTTCTGCTTCCACCAAGGATGTAGAAAGACATGAAGACCAAGTACAACAGCAGCTGAACTTCTCAAAGAGGAAGGAGAAAAGCAGCTGAGCTTGGTTGCATCCCTGTGTGCTCCTGAGCCCAGTGCAGACACACTGTCCCAATTCACTGGTCAGTGACCCTGACTGGTCATGGCCAAACTCAGAGCATGCATCATCTCGAACTCAAGTCAGGAAGAAGACAGTCCAAGAAGCCCCAGAGCACAGGAAAGGTGTGCAGCACACTGTCATTGCTCTAGCTTACACACAAGATTCCAAGAAGGGAACGGGAAGGGAAGGCGAAGAGGAAAAAGGAAGAGAAAGAAAAGATGCAAGAATTTTTCTGAACCAGCACTTTGTTAAGAAAATAACTTCCCTCATGTTAAATGAGTTATACAATCAGTGTGAGATTTACAGTAAAAGACAAAGCTGGGTGCCTACACTTTCTCGAGGATATCTTAACAGACCTCAAGTTAAAAAGGAAGTGGAATATGTAAAGCAAAGAGTGAAAAATGTGGTGGGAAACGGCACCGGGAACATAGGCAAGCCTGCAGAAGGGCTGCAGAGGAGCCAGGACACGTGCAACCTTCATAGGTCCTATTTCCAAGGGCCAGGAGGAGTTTATAATCTCTCTGTAAGTAGACACATGGAGAGATCAAGAACACTCTCCCTTTTAATCAAATAGAAGGACATCGGTTTTAAAAGCAGACGAAGATAAGCAAGCACTCTACTCACTCATGGAAGGGAGCCTTTCGGGACAGGTATGGTTTGCAAAGTAGGTGAAGTCTTCAGGAAGAAAAGTCGTGGTCTGTAGGAAGGATTCGCTGTGGTTCAAGTCGAGAGGATAATCTAGAGAGGAAAGAAAAGAAAAGGCAGCTCCGATTGGTACAAGTCTTCATCTCTGCAACTCTCAGATGCCCACCAAACAAGGATTTTTCTAAGTCATGATCTTTCGGTGAGGCAGGATGTTGACTTGGCCCTTCAGCTGAAATTTGAATACATCAATAGGAATGTTAATCAGATGATATCACCAGTGTTTCTATTCTTACTGTTATTATAGTTTTATATGCAGTCAGTTCATAGTCAAACAACCCTGCAACATAATTAAAAAAGAGAAACCAGCATCCCCTCCCATATCTTTCTGAACGGAGACGCTCTCACTTCTGTTAATCAACTACCTTAGTATTTTGGGCTTCCCTGGTGGCTCAGATAGTAAAGAATCTGCCTGCAATGCAAGAGACTTGGGTTCGATCCCTGGGTTGGAAGATTCCCTGAATAAGAGAATGGCTACTCACTCTAGTGTTCTTGCCTGGAGGATCCCACGGACAGGGGAGCCTGGTGGGCTACAGCCCATGGGGTCGCAAAAAGTCAGACACAACTGAGCAGCTAACATGTACATACATGCATACCTCAGTATTTCTCTCTATCAGCCTATACAGCCAGTCTTTTCTTTTTTGGGGGGTGTCCTTTTTTCTTTATTGCGGTCTGCTTGCTTTACAATGTTGTGTTAGTTTCTGCTGTACAAAAGTCAACCAGGTTTCCATTTACATTATCCCCTCTTTTTTCGGATTTCCTTCCCATTTAGTTCACCAGAGCACTGAGTAGCGTTCCCTGTGCTATAAAGTAGGTTCTTATTAGTTATCCATTTTATACATAGTATCAATAGTGTATATATGTCAATCCCGAATCTTCTAATTCACCCCACACCCCCCTTGATATATATATATATATATTTTTATTCTCTATGTCTGTGTCTCTATTTCTGCTTTGCAAATAAGATCATCAGAACCATTCTTTTCCAGATTCCACATATATGTGTTCATAATGTACGATCCTCGTTTACTCCTGCCTGACTCCACTTTGTATGACAGTCTCTAGGTCTATCCACATCTCTACAAATGGCACAGTTTTGTTCTTTTTTATGGTATACAGTTGATCTCGATGCTTTGTTTTTAGGTCTGTTAACTTCTCACTATCGGGGATGAAGATTTCGTACCCTTCCTCCCACCACACACATACCCTTCCCATCCTCCAGTACCCCTACAGTCAGACATGCTAATTGTGGTTAGGACAATCTTCAGTATTTTTATTATGATGATTCAATAAACATTCTCTGTTGCTGAGAAATGTGGAAAGGATGATTACGTTTCCTTTCCTGCAAAGGTTTTTGCCCTCCTGGATTAATTGTCTTGTTTTCCTGTTTGCTTAGTTTTACGTGGAATGATGACAAGTGGATGTCTTGCCCTTCGCCACTTTACTTCCCCTCAAGAAACAGGCATCGAGTCTTCCTCTTGCTAAGAAGGTCCAGCGCCTCCCAACCCACTCCAACGTGGACAGGTTTTCCTGATCCACTCGGGCTACTCTGGGATCTCCTTTCATCAGTGGCCAGGGGAGTCCATTCATCTCCCTAGAGTGTTGAACCTCAGTTTTCCTAACTTCAACTTCTTTGTTTTCACTTGGTAAAGCACATTCTTCCAGTGCCTTCCTAAAAGGGGGGAAACGGAAGTGATTTTGAAACCCTGGATATCTGATTATTTTTATTCTTCCTCACTTGATACATGGGTTTTACAGAATTCTAGGCTGGAGATAAATTTTCCTTTGGAATTGTAAAGGTGCTGTTCCACTTCCTTCTAGAGGCCCTTGGGCCTGTAAGTCCAGTCATTCCAATTCCTGTTCTTTGTAAAAGGTGACAGTAATTTCTTTCTGGAAGCATGAAGAACTTTCTCTTTGTTCAGGAAATCTGACATTGGTGTGCTTGCCCCACTGTGTTGGCAATGTAGTGGCCTCTGAAGTCTGAGGATTCAAGTCCTGTTCAAGAATTTTTCAGAGGTATCACTGTGGTGATGATTTCCTGCCTTCTGTATTCTGGGCTCTCTTTCTGGATGTTGGGCCTCCTGGCCCTATAATTTTCTCATCTTTTCTACCTGACTTTCTATCCTGCCGTTTTTTCTGCTCTACCTTCAGAGAGATTTCCTCAATTTTATCTAGTCCTTTTAGTGTTCATTTCCTGCTTTTTGTTTTTTATTTCCAAGTGTCCCTTTAATTTTCCAAATGTTCATCTATTTCAATGTCTTGTTCCACGTTTACAGTCCTTTTCCTCTGACTCTTGAGAGCATGTGTGATGGTTAAGTTTTCTCCTCCCAGCGTATCGTTTCTTCCAATTTGTTACTTGTTTTGATCACCAGCACAGTGACGCTTGTCCATCTGCTAACATTTAAGAGTGGGGCTCGGAATCAGCTAACTGGAAGAGTCTGGATGGAGGTTCTTCATTGGAGGGTGTTCTGGTCAGAGGTTTAGATGGGAAACCTCCAGGGTCAGTATCTTTGGGTCTTTCTTCTTGGTCTGCTCAGGTTCCCCAGAGAAGTCATTCTAATCTCCTGCCAGAATGGTACAGTCTTTGTTACAAGCATCCTGAAACAGGAGGAGGAAAAGCTGGGGGCACCCTGGAAAAAGCCAGGTGCCCCAGCTGACAGGCCCTCTGTTTTATGATCTCTGGCTGGAGGTTACTGAGTCTCCAGTACTTTGCCACGTTAGGGGACAGAATATTGGACTGCTTTTTAAACAGCTTTCAACCCATCTTTATCTTAGCTGCCACCTTTATTTTTATCTCCAGAAGTAGCTGATATTCTAACTTCTGAGCTTCTGAGCAATTCTGGGGTATCAACTATGGGGTGGTTGGCTTTCCTTGTTGCACATTAGCAGTGAGTTTTCTTGGGTCTGTTAAGTCCTTTATCACTGGTCCATCTGCTTTCCAACTTCCATAATTTTTTGAGGTGATCTCCTTTCTTGTGCTTCTCATTTTTAAGTGCTTACAGCACTAAAAACACATACATACACACAATATCTACTGTTATTTCAGTGATGTTTTAACTTTATTGCAAATGCCTTTTTTCTAGAGGGAGGTATGAAGGGGGTCCTCCAATCTCTTATCTTTTTACAGACAAAGAAAGCAAGGCACTATATACAGAACTCCTACAAGGAGACGTACCTGGTGCAAGTCTGAGGCCTGATTAAACTATAGGTTGATGATCTTGACATTTGTCGTTACTGTTTAGTTGCTCAGTGTGTCTGACAATTTTGTGACCCCGTGGACTGTAGCCCACCAGGGCCCTCTGTTCATAGGGTTTCCCAGGCAAGAATACTGGAGCGTGTTGCCATTTCCTTCTCCAGGAGATCTTCCCAACCCAGGCACTGAACTTGCGCCTTCTACATTCTTTACCACTGAGCCACCAGGCAAGTCCCATCTTAGATGAGAGGCCCCAAAATATGTGCTGGTTAGTTTTTATGGGCTTGGTATTTCATGGGCTAATGAGTGGGAGGATTATTGCAACTATTTTTGGGAAGGGGTGGAGATTTTCAGGAACTGGGTCACCGCCCACTTTTTGACCTTTTATGGTCAGCCTCAGAACTGTCATGGTACCTATGGTTTGTCATTCAGCTTGCTGATGTGTTACAATGAACTACACTGAGGCTCAAAGTCTAGTGGAAGTCGACTCATCCACCATCTTGGATCTAGTTGGTTCTAACCAGTTTATGTCATATTCAATAGCTACGTCATTCTTTTAAAGGCTGCGCCCTGCCCACTTCCCTCCTGTTTCATCAGCAGCAAGCAAGAAACAAAAGACCACTTATTTTTTTTCTTCTGGCTACTAAATTAATAATGTCATTGTTAAAAAAAGAAAACCTCAAATATACAAGTCCTAAGTCAAAGTCCATAACCTTGCCCTACACCTTGGAGAACCCCCACCCCACCAAACCCTAATTCCATCAATTCTAATTTTCAGTTCTTTACGTAAAAATTTAAACAAAATCTAGCTTCCCACTAGCAGTAGAAGCCTTTTAAAGTGGAAGAGGCAGAGAAAATTAATTGCTCGTGACATGGCAAAGAATCAGACACGACTGAAGCAATTTCGCACGCACGCACGCGCGCCACGGTAGAAACTGCCTGGTTATTGTGGGGCCCTAGTTCTCTTCCTCCAGCTGCCTGGAAACGGGCGGACTATATTGCCTACTCTCCTCAGGGGTTCCAAACACCAATTTCTTGGTCTTCTAAAGTACAACCCAACTGAATGAGGGAATCGTTGACAGAAAAAGCCAGCCTGCTGAATTTCTATGGCCATGATTTTACTTTTTAATTTAAATCTAAACCATATTGAACCAGAACATGTTCTTCCAGCAAGGGAGGTAGGCAGCAAAGAAGGCAACTGTTTTTACATTTATAACAGAGGACATGCTTCCTACCTGTAGATTCAAATAGCCTACTTGGTCAACTCTGCTTTACATCAGTGGTTCCTCAGTCCTGGCTGAATATTCGAATCATCTAGGAAGCTTTTTAAATATCCTTGTGCCCAGGCTATACCCTAGACTTATTAAATAAGAACCTCTGGGCGTGAGGTGCAGACGTCAGTATTTTGTAAAGCCCCCAGGGAAGTCCAATCTGCACTCAGGTTTATGTTGCTACCGCAATAAGTGGGGGTGCTAAACTTCTGCTTTTTCCCTCAAACTGCCAAATCCAGCTGAGTGGGGACCTCACAGTGCTGACCAACAGATCCAGGAGGAATCACTGCTTTCTCTCCCCATCTGTGAAAACGCCAAGCACCTGCCTCTCTGTTTGAAAAAAGGGGAGAAAAATACACATACACACACACTAGAAAGATGTCATCAGGGCATCTTTACGAGTACTCGTGATATACAAAGAGTCTGCATTCTTCAGGATTTAGCCCGCTTAAGAATGACTACCTGCTGGGACTGGAGACATTACGACTATGGATTCACCACCCAAAACCAGAGAGAAAGAGGTTAAGAATGTCCACCTCCTTGAATACAGTACAAAACATCCTGGCAATGACTTTATCTGTCTACAACAACAGACCTGTTTTGAAGGATGTGGGCAAGAGGACGTTTTTCTGAGTACGTGACCAGAAGGGGACTCAGGTCATCAGTGTGGGGAGGTTGGTGTGTATGTGCACGTATATACGGAGAGAAGAACTGTCTCTCTAGGTAGAATGGTGGCTGGAAATTTGTATTTAAGAATGAGAAATTCTAGGCTACCCCACCACTCACCTCAAACACATGACTAAAGTGGCTGGCCTGGATGAACCCAGAGAATTATCTCCTGATGCCAATAGTCTCGTAAGCATCTCTCTCAACCACTCAGAGCAAACCGTGCCGGACTCGCAGTCTCACATACCAGCAGCTTTCGGTGACAAGAAGGCTCTCCACGTCACTGTGTGCATATGCAGTTGTTTTAGTCGTGCCCGACTTTTTGCAACCCCATGGACTCTAGCCCACCAGTCTCCTCTGTCTGTGGAATTCTCCAGGCAGGAATACTGGGGCAGTGGCCACTCCCACCTCTAGGGGATCTTCCCGACCCAGGGATCGAATCTGGGTCTCCTGCATTGCAGGCGGGTTCTTTACCCACTGAGCCACCAGGGAAGCCCTTATTTCAGGCTATTTCCAGGTCACGGTCCTGATCTCTTAAGGTACGTTCTTTTTAGGCAGCAGCCTTGTTTGCTTTCAAGGGTGAACAATGCTGGCATTACTTCAACGATACACTAAGCTTTTCAGCCACACTTGGCCTCCTAGAGACCTCTGAACATGGATGTGTTCAACAGCACTTTTTTCAGGGTGGGTCAACACAGTTCACGAACACCAAGCTCCTGGCGAGAGTGGCCGGGTCAGCAGTGATGGTCATCTGGCTATCTCAGCAGCTTTAGGTCCCAAACGCTCTCTCTGACTGTGCTAGGCAGAAAATGACTTTGAAATGAATTTTAAAAAAGAGTTCGTTTTTAAAGGATAAGCTCCAATGAAATGATGTTTCCCATTCAACATTTAGTCAACAAGGATGGGCCAATAACACAGAAGCCAGTCAAGACGGTGATCTCGGATCTAGGTCACAACACTTTAAGGTGGTGTCCTTGTTAAATCTGTCCACTCGTGCACTCAAAAACCATTTACTCTGTGCCTCCTGTGTGTGAGGCAGGACACCAGGCACAGGGGGTACAAAGACAACACAGGCAAGGAGGGTGCTGCTGGGGTTCAGAGGTCAGCAAGTCCCAACCCCACCATGGCACGGAGTCCTAGAACTCATGTGCTCTGACCCCTTTGCCCCTAAGATGGGGACACGGCAGTTTTCCTCCTGAGCTTTCATGCAGAGGCCATGAGATAATGCAAACAAAGTGTGGACCCCATCATAATCAGGTCCCAACGACAAAGACTTACAATTTACGGGGAAAAGAGACATGTTAAACTCAAAATGGATGATTAACCTGTCTGACCCAAGTGATGCCGGAAAGAATTATCTTAGTGGATGATAATTTGAAGATAAACACATGCAAATTCAAATAATAATGGGTCCCTGGATAAGCCTTCCAAGAGGCTCACTGCTCAGCTTCTAGGATGACGAGCCCTCAGGGAATTAACGTGAGCTTGTGTCGAAAGACTGGCAGTGGTGGGGGGACGGAGACCTGCTCCACGCCCTCTAACTTTGAGAGAAAACAGACCAGCTCGTCAATGGCCCAGCAAGAAGCCCCAGCATGCTTTGCCCTTGGGAGAGGCCTGAATACTCGGACGGGGTAAAGGTCAGGACACCATACATGCTTCGTTATCCAGAGTGACACAGCAGGAAAGAGCTCTGAATGGCTTCACCCCTCAGTCAAAAGTCATCACACATCCAGAAGCAGGTGTGGGGTAGGATTTAGGGAAAGTCACGTGACCAAACCACACCAACACCCCCAAGTTACGTATACATGGGAAAAATGGAAGTAAAATCCTGCCTGCCCAAGGGAACCATACGCAAGTCAAGTGAGGCGATGCGTGTGGGATCCTTTTCACTGGGTGCCACAGATGACAGACTGTGCTCACCTTTTCCCTTGACTTCAGGAGCTGCAGTGACTCCGCTTCTAGCATGGGGCAGGCCTCAGGCCACTTGTCCTGTGAGGCCACAACGTGGCTGGAAAGTCCTGAAAAGCTGACGGCCTGCTCTTTGCAAACTTTTAAGAAGAAAGGAGGGCTTCCCAGGTGGTGGTTAGTGGTAAAGAACTCACCTGCCAATGCAGGAGACCTAAGAACCGCAGGTTGGATCCCTGGGTTGGGAAGACCCCCTGGAGGAGGGCATGGCAACCCACTCCAGTATCCTTGCCTGGAGATCCCCATGGACAGAGGAGCCTGGTGGGCTAGAGTCCATGGGGTTGCAAAGAGTCGGACATCTCTGAAGCGACTTAGCACGCACGCAAGAAAGGAAGTATCGAAGCTTATCAGTTCGCTAATCTGTGGTGCTTGGTTACTGCTGAACCAGCCAGCAGGGCAGACTGATACAGTAGGACATGGTCAATGCTTCTCAGGACTGAACTTCCCTTTCAGAGGCAGGGCTTCCTCTTGAGATCCCAACACCACAGAATTCTCATTTGCAACATTTGCAAAGCAATTTCACACTCTGCAGTGAGCTCCAGATAATCTTAGAACTTACTAGAGAGGAACAAAGGGTTGAGCTAGAGCAAAGTGTTTTTAAAAATGTATGTGTTTTATAATTCTAGGCTTGAGTGAGATCAGTAAGAAGCCACAGGGAAAGCACATTAGTCCTCAGTTAAAGAAATAAGAGGTAAATCATGAATTTGAAGTAAACTGAAATTTCAAAATCCGTTTTCTAAATAAAAACCATGCCTGGCTGGAGATTGGAGATGCTTCACGACAGACCCATTTAACCATCTGGAAATACTTCCTCTGTGCAATTTTTGGAAGAGTTAAAGACAGACAAAAAAAAGACAGCTTTCTCTCAAAAAGAACCTGCTATATATAGTCTTTTGTAAAAAATAGCTAAAGTCAAACCCACAATTCAGGTTCAAGTTCTAACAATATAATGTTAGGCAAGCCATCTAACCTTGGTGTTCTTTTTCTCTCGTTACATAATTAGCGCTTAACAAAAGCTACAGGTCCAAGTTCCAAAAACTGAAGCGGAAATGTTCAGTCTGGGGTCCGTCACTGCTGCTAAGCTGAATAATCTGAAAAGCCTTCTTTGAAGCTAAATGAGTCTGACCACCAAACACGGGCACGCAACTGGCATTCAACCACCGGGTGAAAATCACACCTGACCAAGGAAGGCAAACTAGGTGATCCATTCAATTTCTCTTCCTGAAGCCGTTTTATAATTTGTGGAAGCAGTCCCAGACTGCCTGTTGATTATGAAATGGAAGTTTGTTAAGTTTCAACTAAAGCATTTAGACACAACAAGGTGAACCGCGCCTATTGGGCTGGCCAAGCTCGAGGAGCATCTGAAGGAAGGGACGAGATGGTGCAATTAATTCTCCCTGTGTGGCTGCCAGGACCAGATTAGCCCTGAAAGCACCATGGGCACACCACCACCACATGGAACGAGAAAACAAAACCAACGAACCCCACAACGCTAATCCGTAAAATAAGTGCAGGTCAAGTCCAACCAACCTATTTTTCCTCCTAGGCTGTATGGATGTATTTTTTGAAATCAAATTATTTTCTAAATATTTTTGGTGCTCCTGCCTTTCTGGTGTCCTAAAGATACATGCTTAATCTGCCTACTTAGGGCAACTACACAAAAAGGGGCCTCTGGAAAGATACTCTTCATGAAGTGAAAGTGGAGTCAACCGGTCACCCTTAACACACTGTCCACAGAACAAACAGGGATTCCTTTGGCAAGAGCTTCTTTTGATGATAACCTAAGACTCAGTCAAACCTTCCCTTCCTCCACAATGCACATTTTTTCCATCGAAGAGAATTATTCGAAGCACATCTCCCTCTTCTGGGAGGAGACACTCTGAGCAGACCCCCTCTTTACTGAAATGCACCTGAGTCATTCACACTGCTGTTCCTCTTGGCGTAGGCGCTCCGGACCACCTGCTCGTAAACCTGCGCGCCGATGGTCCGCATGTTGTCCCGGATGAGGATGCCTTGGGCCTGCATCATGAAGAGGTAGGTGTTCACTGCGGAAACAGAAGGGGACGGAAAAGGGGTTAATTCAGAAGCAGTCAGTAACAGAAAACACACCAAAAAACCACATTACTCTGAGTTTCCTTTTCCCCCTTTTCTTTCTGAAACGTCTTTAGGCGCTAAGGTTCTACAAGGCTATCACTTCTTTTTTCCATACTGGGTTTTGAGTTTTCAGGGCACTGATCTTCCTTGGGTAGCTAGTACGACTTAGGGGAATATCTATCCATATTTGACAGCTTTAAAAAATTACATATATTCTACCTGATCTTCAAATACCCAAGCAGTATTCTAGCCCTAATATGATCAGAAAGACCTTTTGGATCAATTAACACATTTTGAAAAAGATCTCTGGTCTTTTAAAATTCACATTCTCAGACTCACTGGTTATCCTCAGAGAAAGGAAGCCACCGACTGCCCTGCCTTCTGCAATCACTTAGATGTAGGTCTGGTCCTGGCTATCTTTTAAAAGCAGCGATGAAGGCGCCAGCTACTTTTTTTTTTTTTTCACTATTTGGAGAGAAAGAAGATAATGAAAGAAAGCTAGCAGTCCTCACTATCATCCGCCTCAGCCCCAAAGTTCACAGCAAGGGAAAAGGAGCAAGTGGCTTGATCCGGGTTGTCAATTAAAACAGACTGCCTTCATGATACATAGAAACATCCAACCACTATGTTGTTGTGTTACATGCAAGTTATAGCTCAATAAAAACAAAGCAAAACAAAAAAAATATACTCAGCAGATTAACTGCCCAATCACCATCATCTTTGGAAAGTGATCTCCCCTCGGGTTTTCCTGAAGTCTCTCTACAGCATGAAATTAGCCCATCTCTAGTATAATTCCTATATTCTGCCTGCAATCTCAAATGCTATGTATTTAAAAGAAACTGTAAGGTTTATAAACATAGCTTCTTCACCAGCCATTCTAATTCACTCACATTTCCCTCACCAGTCACTGTGAGAGGGGCTGTCTGAGGGGACGGCATGTTTCTAAGTCTGGACTCTGGCATGTGCTAGGGCTCGTCTGAACACTTGGCTGACCTCCAACCAGGCTCCAGGCAGGAACGCAGCAGACAGCCCCGGCCTCTCCTCCAGACTCAGTCCACACGGCCTCGGGCGGTCCTGGCTCTTCAGCAAGACGTGTTTTGTGGACACTGTCTCATTATTATCACAGTGTCCTGCACATAATGGGCAGTAAATAAGGACTAAGTGGATGAAGCTTAGAAGTCAATTTATTTCCAGCTACCGTGGTTGGTGCTTGTGCTGGCGATGGGGGGTGGGAAAGGGACAAGTCAACTCGCACAACGCTTAATGTGGAAAACCCCCAGGTGGCCCACATTACTTGGGGACATAAAAGCTTTCAGATCTTCTCTAAGGTAAACCCAGAGCCGTCAAATAATTAACAAGAGAAGTCAGTGTTCAGAAATGAGGGAGCAGTTTCAGATGACCGGAAGCCAAGGGCATGCTTAACTCTTGGCGTGGCCAGAGAGTGAATCAGACAGTGTTAACTCTCTGGTAGCATAAAATAGTTTCCGGGGAGGGGGTGGGGGGGGAGAGGAACAGCTTCAAATCCTTAAAGAAAGTATAATGCTGTGAAGCCTCAGAAAACAAGAGCCAGCACCTCGCTTTCTATTTACGACAGAGAGCAGCGTGCCTGGCCACAGTACGCAGGCATTAAACCTAAGATTTACACTTCATCCAGTATCGTATTTCTCATGTGGTTCTCCAGCATATATATATTTTTTTTCATCACTTAGGCTATATATTATGTATATTATACATATTACACCAAATCTTCCTTCCATCCCCAGCATACTATTAAACCAGCTGTCTTCAATAATATAAAGACAAATATTCATTGAACACTGTGTGTAAAGCTGTCAGGCACTGCAAAAAATACACTACCTCTTTTCCCCCAAATTTCATCTTCTCTGAGCTTTTTATCCTCTCCACTGTAAAGGATACCATTGTTAGCCCCTCTTTAAAAAACTCTAGACCTGTGACTGATCCATGTTGATGTATGGCAGAAAACAATATCGTAATTATTCTTCAATTAAAAATAAATAAATGAGGGGAAAAAAAGAACACTCCCTCCCTATCTTAGTTCTGTACGATTCCCCTAGGGCTGTTCTCAAACCTTTCCCTGCCTATCGCCTGGAGAGCCCATTCCTACACCTCCCACCCACCCCTAGACCCTAATTCCCTAAGTCTGATTGGCGCCCATGAACTTGCACTTGTAACAAGCTCACAGGTGACACCCACGTGGCTGGGCAGAGGAGCACGTTTCCAGAATCACCGCTCTAGGTAGGGAACACTTCAGCTACATCATCAGTAATAGTGAGTAATACATACTGAGCACTTAATTCTTTATCTCACTTAATCCTCATAACCTAAGAGGCAGGTAATACTATCCAACTCAGGGTTGACTTCTAGGCTTCGGTTTCTCCACCTTGCTTCTCCAAGGTCACTGAGGGATAGATCTGAACCAGGTCTAACTATGCTCTAACCGCTAAGCTTAAGAACTTGCTCATCCATGTTCTAGCCACCTGTCCTTCAGAGATTTCACACCCACATGACTTAAACCCATTGCTCCTAAGAAGATGGCGCTCAAGTCTTTATCTCCTACACAAAGCTGCCGGGCGGATCTTTCCTAATTACAGATATATCCACACAGCTCCTCCTCAAAAGCCTTCTGCATCGCTGGCCTTGGTGCCTGGGCTTCTGCTGATCCGAAATGCTTCTGCTCTCCCTGCTGCCGCGCAAATCTCATTAATCCTTCAAACCCAGTGTAGCTACTTCTCCAGTCTTCCCCTTCTAGGATTTCTGTGGTATTCAAAAATGTGCCTTTTGTTTATATTTTGCCTTAGTTTGCTAACAACTGTCTCATGTGTTCATCTTGTCATTCAATTAACAAATTACACAAACCACATATTATTAATGCTTTTTGTAAACTCTCCACAGGAATTAGCAAAAGGCTGGGGGAAAAAAAAAAGCCCGAGGAAGCAAATTTTTGCCAAAGAAAATAATCACAGATTCACAGACTCAGGCTTGGATGGGATTTTAAAGAACACTTTTCAATACCTCCTCAGACGCCACCATCCAAAAACCATGCCTTCCGAGAATGCGGTCTGTACAGCAGAGCCATCTTCAGAAAAAACTCTGCCTTGGGTTGGGTCCAAAATGCTTTCCAGCCGCTTTTAAGCGCTGGTTCTCATCNGGGGGGAGGGGGGCGGTGGTTTGGGAGGGGGCTTCTGGTCATCTTTTTTGTCCTGACCTAGATACTGGTTTCACAGGTATACTCCTTTTGGAAAAAGTCATCAAGCTGTTCATTTATCTGTGCACAATTTAATATGAATGCTATACTTTGATAAATTTACCAAAAAAAACAAAAGATTGAGGAAAATCTATGAACTAATTTCTAGGATATACTGTTACCTGGGAAAAAGCAAAGAGCAACAGCGTGTACACATGTGTGTGCAGGTGCGTGCACACGTGTGTATGTACTATGCTGATACAGAAATACGGTGAAATTTTAGGCACATACATATTTTTATAGGAAGAAACAGATGAAAGGGAAACCAGGTAAACATTATATACCTGCTATGTGCCAGGAACTGCCCTCTGCTATGTGAAAAGAATGGTAATTACAAATAAGATGCAGTCCTTGCCAGTATCTTGAGTGACAGCCAGACAAGGAAACTGCAGCCAGTGCTGACTGTAAGGGAGCCCAGGTGAGGAGCTGTAACTCATACTGTGAGGGCGGTGGGGTGCCAGAAAGTACTCCCAAGGAGAGGTGACCTCGAGGAAATGGTCTAGAGATAAGAACGCTGAAACAGGGAAGGGAAGGGCACAAATGCAGGGGCACACAGGGAGAAAGAGACATCTGAGGAATTAAAAGCAGCTGGGTATGGCAGGAATGAAGGGTATGGCAAAGACAGGAGGCTGGGGTAGGCGGGGGTGGGGAGGGGTAGGAAAGCAGAGGGGAGAGGATCACAAAGGGCTTTATGCACTTACTTAGGGGCCTGGCATTGAAGAAATAGTCCAGGATCAGATTTCAGGTGGGCCAACTAGTAGGAATCAGTCAAAACAAGCGAATACACGCTCCCTGCTCAAACTCACGGCTCTGGATGAAAGACTGAGCTTCTCAGCAGACAGAACTCAGCTCTTTAACAGGAGGAACCGCTTTGGATAGGACTGAATAAGGCGCCGTACGCAGAGTCCCATTTGGTTTCTACAAGTTGGGTGCCAAATCTCACCAAAAATATATTTTCGCTCTAGATGAAGCAGCAGGAGGAATCCTCTGTCTGCCAAATCTTGGAGCGGGCAGATGGAGGGAAGACGTCAGGATATAAACTCAGTACTACTGATACCGGTCCCATCTCTTCATGGAAAACAGGGAAAAAGTAGAAGCAGTGACAGATTTTATTCTCTTGGGCTCCAAAATCACTGAGGATGGTGACTGCAGCCACAAAATTAAAAGACACTTGCTCCTTAGAATGAACTCTATGACAAACTTAGACAGCATATTAAAAGCAGACACGTCATTTTGCCGACAAAGGTCCATCTAGTCAAAGCTAAGATTTTTCCAGTACTCATGTACGGATGTGAGAGTTGGACTTTAAAGAAGGCTGAGTGCCAAAGAATTTATGCTTTCGAACTGGGGAGCTGGAGAAGACTCTTGAGAGCCAGTTGGACTGCAAGGAGATCAAACCAGTCAATCTTAAAGGAAATCAGCCCTGAATATTCACTGGAAGGACTGATGCTGAATGAAGCTCCAATACTTTGGCCGCCTGGTGCGCAGAGCTGACTCATTGGGAAAGACCCTGCTGCTGGGAAAGACTGAGAGCAAAAGGAGAAGTGGGCAGCAGAGAGCAGAGGATGAGATGGTTAGAGAGCATCACTGACTCAATGGACATGAATCTGAGCAAACTCCAGGAGATAGTGACGGACAGAGGGGCCTGGCATGCTGCAGTCCATGGGCTCACAGAGGCAGACACGACTGAACAACAACTCCTGATATGCCGCTGGGGAGAGCTGGTGGCAGGCGGGGCGCAAAAGCGGGTCTGGTGTTCAGTGTGAGCCCAGCAGACTAGGTGTTTTCTGGGCATGGCTCACGTCTGGCATCTTTCTTCTGAACTCCTCCTACAGCCCACCCAGTGTGTGACTTCTAACAGGGTCAAATACATTCCAGGAAAACAACTGAACAGATCTATGAACCAAAGGTTGTACCCCATTCATATTCATATGAGTTCAAAATAAAGGATGGGGAGAGGGAGAGAATATAAAGGGAACAGCAGAAAAGGAGTAAACAGAAGAAAACAGGGAGGCTGCTCACTCCCTCTCCCTGCCCCATCTATAAAATACCCAAGTGAGACCTAGTAAGAATCAAGGGGAGACACAAGGGCTGAATATAAACTGATCGCTCCCCCCGCAGATCAGATGGTCAGCGTTCACGGCTCCACACTAGGTGTTCTGGAAAGAATGAGCCAACTTATTCTGCTCCAAAGAGATGGATTCTTGTAAACGGCAATTCGTGTCTTGAGTCTCTGTGTGCCGGTGCCTTTCTAAACCCCTCATGCCTTATCTCATTTCATCCTCACAGTAAACTGAGAAATAGGTTATTACTCTCATTTTATAGATGAAGGGACTGAGGTGTGGATGAGTAACTTGACAATCTGGAGCCAAGACTTCCCAACAGGTCTTTGTCTCCAGAGTCCAGGTTTTTAGCAAATAGGTTCCATTGTCTCCCAGGTTCTAGATGCCCAGGAACCCTGCTGTCATCACACTTTGCTCACTGATTCTTTCCGTCTGAATGTTTATGTCAAACTCTTGTAAGTGACTCGCCTCCAATATTCCCCGTCAGTGGTGATGCCATTGATTACGGCACAGTATGGTGCATCCCCTAACATTTTATTAAAATTGGTACCAGTTTGAGGCTCAAGAATGAATCCCAAATTTTTGCATTTCAGATCTACTTAAAATGCTGGATAATCATACTATACACACAGAGACGAAGGTCCAAGATTGTGGGTATGGTGACACACTGAAGAAGGAAAAGAAAGCTGTTTTTTTAAGACACCAAGGAATTTTTTTTTTTGACAGTAAATTTACACCCTTTGGCACGTCTATTTTAATGTTCTGGAGCAACTGTGTGACAATTTTCACACATAAAGTATTTAAAGAAAATGGGGAGCTGGCAACGAGAGACATTAACTGTAAGGAATCCCAACAGTTACTTGAGGAGAAAAATTCCCACTTGAGGCAGACAAACCACCAAATCAAACACAGGTTTTGTTTTCCACCCTCTCTAATTATTATCCCCAGCTACTAAAAAAAAAAGAAGTCCAAGTGGTAAAAATTAACAGCTTTGAAATACCCTGTAAACATTTCCACTGACCTGTTAGTCTATTATCTGTTAAATTATTAAACTGTACATGAGATTAGAAATGAAAGTGCTGCCTGAGAGAGATTAGCTAGCTGAGTAACCTATGGTGGTCGCCTAACCTCAGCTTCCCACCCCCAATTCTTCTTTCCTAAATTTTAAGTTCTTTAAAAAAAAAAAAAAAGATTCCTTATTTATCTACGTTATGGCTGTGCTGGGTCTTTGTTGCTGCGAGTTTTCTCTAGTTGTGGCAACCGGCTACTAGGAAAGCCGCCCTCCTAGCACAGCTGCCCTGGCTGTGGGGCACGGGCTTCTCACCGCCACAGCTGCCCTGGCTGTGGGGCACGGGCTCCAGGGCACAGGCTCAGTCGTGTGACACACGCACTTAGCTGCCCGAAGCACGGGGGATGTTTCCCAGAGCAGGGGGCGGGAACTCATGTCCCCCGTATAGGCAGGCGGATTCTTAACCACTGGGCCACCAGGGAAGTCCCTCCCCCCAAATTCTCAACAGTGTGGTCGGTTAACAACCTCCAGAAGTACACACGCGCAGGAGAGGCTGAGCAAACAAGGATGTCCAGTTTTGTCTCAGAGACGATCAAAAATGACCTTTCTGGGGCCGTTGGCACTGGGCTGCCTGCACGGACCGTGGCCGTGCCCTGGGGGTAAATGTGCTGATTGAGTAGACGGTCACAGGTGGGAGCCTGACTCTGCCCACCTCCTGGGCCTGAACAGGGCTCTCTGGCCTCAGTCCCACCGGCCAGAGAGCAGAGCACCTCCTGCGGCTGCTGACGCCTGGCCTCTGTACGAACGCGCTTGGGTGACACCTGTTCACGCGAAGAAGCTTCAATGGCGCTTTTCGTGGCTCTTCCTGGTACCATCCCACCCCCAAGATTAGTCTTGGGTGGTCTTGACTCTTTCCCAACTGATATATATAAACTCTTACCATGATCCCTATAAATGTGAGCTTATCTCTTCCAGCAGGCTATAAATTCCTTACCAGTACAGACTGTCTTACTTTTTTTCCATCTACAATGTCTGACAAATAGGAGACACTTATCTGTTTATTAAATTAATGAATTACAGATCAGCACACAGCTTGCTGTTATGGCCATTTGGGGAGGTGCCTTGTTTTCTCAAGTTAGAAGCAGGCTGCTTTTTCTGCAACCGTACAAGAAAGATTCTCTAAGCCAGGAGATGAGACAGTGAAACTAATACCTGGCAAACTTTGCTGGTGTAAGTGTAAGTTAGTATAACCCTTTGGGAAAACTATTTGCAAGTTCAACAAAAAGCCATAAAAATACTCATATGCTCTGATCTAGCGATTTTAAGGCAATTATCTGAAATACGAGGACATTCTACACAAAAGGTTTTAATTCTGTTATTCCTAAAAACAAAAACTTGGAAAACTCAAAAGCAACAACTAAAGAACAGATACATATACCTGGTAGAATCTTGTACAACCTTAAAAGTAAAAGCTATGAAATGTTATAAACAGAATAAAGGTAGAAATTCTTGCAGTAACCAAATCTGTTCAAATTGATCCAAAATTATGAAGTTTCCAGAATTACTGAGAATGCCTTTTTCACACAGCACCTATTTAATGTCTAGGAACAGCTTCTAGGAATGAATGCTGCCTTGGGACATGGTCTTTTTCTCTCATTTTTGTAAACAATCATCATACATTTATATGGGGGGAGGCACACAAAAACAGAACCAAGCTTTTGCCTTATTAAGGATCCCCGCCTTTTTACTGCTCCAGACCCAAATAATGTTCCCAGTTGCTGCTGCTGCTAAGTTGCTTCAGTTGTGTCCGACTCTGTGGGACCCCAGAGACGGCAGTCCACCAGGCTCCGCCGTCCGTGGGATTCTCCAGGCAAGAACACTGGAGTGGGTTGCCATTTCCTTCTCCAATGCATGAAAGTGAAAAGTGAAAGTGACGTCGCTCAGTCGTGTCCGACTCTTCGAGACCCCATGGACTGCAGGCTACCAGGCTCCTGTATCTATGGGATTTTCCAGGCAAGAGTACTGGAGTGGGTTGCCATTGCCTTCTCAGTACCAAACCATTATTCTACTTTCGCCTACCGTCAAATGATTTATTATCATCCTAAAACTTCTGGGGCTTCTAGTCATAACTTGACCGAGCAAGTTCTCTCCATCAAGCCCACGACCCCAAAGTATTTTCCCACAGACAGCCCTTTGGTCCCCTTCCTGATCCTCTTTTGGAAAGGAGATTATTCTCCATGTCCCATGGGGATAATATATGATAATCATATTATTTTTAGCCTAGAAGATTGTAACAGACTAATAGGGTTATCTACTCTTTGGGAATTTAAGCGTTTCCAGAAGGCAACGTTCTAGCTGAAATGAGCACCTCGGTTGTCAATTACATGGAATCAGAGCCATGGTTTCTATAAAGGTCAAAAATCATCACAGAAAGCACCTGGAAATGCCTTGATTCGGAGGCATAAACATTCAGCAGAATAAGGTCTTTCCTTAACACCCTGTGGGTATGACGCCCTTCCTCCAGACCAGATGGTCTGCCTTTAGCAAACGTCAAACTGTAGTGCTAGAAAGGGGTCTTCTGAGCACTCATTTTCTGTAATAACGGTTCTGTCTTTCGCTTGACCCAGGATGAGCAGACATTAACTCTTCTTTCTCCAGCTAAGTGATGCCAATGTGGTACAGCAATGTAAGGCCCACCAAGTCCAAAGAAGCAGGAGGGCCAGCCCACTCTGAGGGAAGGCCACAGAGCATAAACTGTGGTCAAAACTCATAAGACTTCTCTGGAACACTGCACATGCTTCCCACAGCTCACCTGATGGCTAAGGGCAAAAACGCACATTTACAATGGGGAGAGCAGACGGGCATTCTTGACCAAGAGATCAAACTGGGCATCGCTAACATTAAAACAAGGTAACATTACCTTCAAGAGTATTCCTGCCAAAAACTTTTAACCTGCATCTAATCAAGAGTTCAGATCTTCCAGTTTATAAAAAATACAAAGGATTAAGGAACACATCAAATGGACACCAGGCAATTCCAGATTGTATGATATTCTATGAAACAATTGGCCTAGACTCTTCAAAAATGTACTGGAGGTTGAGGAGGGGACAGGCAGCTACAGACTGAGACCAAAAAGACATAATCAAATATAAAAATACGTGACTGGGGGGAGGGCAGCAATAAATAACACTTTCAGCACCACTGGGGCAGTTTGGGTATGGGTTAGATATTGGAAGATTATTATGAAAGTACTGTTAATTGTGTTAGTTGCAGTAATAGTAGTGTGATTATATAGGAGAATATCCTTATTTTTTAAAGAGATGTCTGCTGAGGTATTTAAATATCTTGATGTCTATTTACAATTTAATTTTACTTGGTTCAGAGGAAAAAGAAAGTAAAGTGAAGTCGCTCAGTCGTGTCCGACTCTTTGTGATCCCATGGACTGTAGCCTACCAGGCTCCTCTGTCCATGGGGTTTTCCAGGCAATAGTACTGGAGTGGATTGCCATTTCCTTCTCCAGCTGATCTTCCGACCCAGGGATGGAACCCAGGTCTCCCGCATTGCAGACAGACGCTTTACTGTCTGAGCCACCAGGGAAGTCCAATTCTTTTTCAAAGGAAAAAGAAAGCCAGAGTTAAATAAAAGCAAAGTGGTAAAAACTGTAGACTCGATGGAGGGCCATGTGTTCACTGTGTTACTCTTTTAACTTTCCTGCATGCTTGAATTTTTTCATAATAAAAATTGGGGGGCAAAGTCTGATTTTGGATGTACCTAAAATGCCAACTAAATCTAAGTTATAGTGATACTGCACTAAGAATTCTCTAAATGTGTCATAAATTATAATACAGGGATAAATACCTTGGTAATGGTCACATACAAACTAGAGCATTCAGTGGCTATTCTATGCCCCTCACTCCCCAATTCTTGGTTTTTGGAACCCAAAATTGCACTTATTCTTTATCTCAGGAGGACCGAAGAGAAATTATACATAAATCTTTCTGTTGCTCCCTCACTTAATCTCTGAATGGCTTTCCACAGCCTTCAAGGTCAAGTTCTAAATTGCTTATGCTTAGGTGACTCAGTGTTCATAAAACCTGCCCCTGTCACAGCAATTTCAGATCTTGCCACGCCCCAATTCCAGCCACAAGGGACATCAGCAGTCCTCCAGGATCTCAGACAGGGCTGCTTCCACTACCTGGACCTTCACTGAGAAAAAGCATGTGTTTGGGGTGAATAGGGAGGGGAGGAGAAAAGACTCCAGAGAAGACCAAACCCAGCTATGTCTCCCTCTCCCTTCAAGCATTCCTGAGGGTGCCTTGCTTGTGGCTCTCTTCAGTTACATTTGTAGGTTCACCAAATGAAAAATGACTAATTTCTGAGATTGGACTTATTCTCTAGGCCAATCCCTAGGTCTGCACACCCCACAATCAAAAAACTGCAGTTTTCCCCAAAGACCTTAAGACACTGACTCTCTGCTGTGAGAGTTGAATCATAAAGAAGGCTGAGCGCCAAAGAATTGATGCTTTCGAATTGTAGTGCCAGAGAAGATTCTTGAGAGTCCCTTGGACTGCATGGAGATCAAACCAGTCAATCCTAAAGGAAATCAAACCTGAATATTCACTGGAAGGATGGACGCTGAAGCTGAAGCTGCAATACTCTGGCCACCTGATGCAAAGAGCCGACTCATCGGAAAAGACTCTGATACTGCCAAAGACTGAAGGCAAAAGGAGAAGGGGACGTCAGAGGGTGAGATGGTTAGATAGCATCACCGACTCTGTGGACACGAATCTGAGCAAACTCTGGGAGATAGCGGAGGACAGAGGAGTCTGGCGTGCTACAATCTCTGGGATTGCAAAGAGTCAGACACGACTTAGCGACCGAGAGACAACAACAGCTCTGCGGGCAACCATGCAGGACTGAAATGTCATGAAAATTAAATTAAATTAAATCGTCCTCTGTAATAGATTTAGCACTGTAAGTATTAACAAGACTGCCAGAGGGAGTAAGTATATCAAGGGATAGGAATCCTAGCAGAGGCCAATTACCATTTCCCACCACGCCCAACTACACAGGCTCTGCAGGCCTTCAGAATTGCTTATGACCCTGTGGATTTGTTAGTAGGTGCCTCTGACCGAAAACTATTCCAGTGAATGCGCTAGGGGTTCAGCGTACCTGGAGGAAAACCCGGACCGTGAGAGAAAACCAACTGAGCAAACTCAGCACTGCCTGTGTTTTGCTTTTGTGTCTTCTGCTGTCTGACAATCCAAAGCCTAACGTGCCACTTGGTTTTCTGTCTCTCTTCTCACCTTGGTTTTCCCTTCTCACAGTTATTTTTAAAAGCAGCAAATGCCCAACATTTGTAAACCATCAGTGGCCATCTGTGCTTTTCACAATTAGATCCCTGTTAAAAGGAGCAAACTTTTCAGCTCCAGACTTGACTTCAGCAATCGGGCAGATCAGTAAAGGGGTGAGCAAGTGACTTCATCTTAAGAGTAGGGTCGCTGTACTCTGAAGCCACCCTGAAACAAACCTAGTTCTTGAACTCAACCGTAGGCCCTGGATCTTTTGGCTGAAGTTTTATTACTGCCTCGCCTCCTACCGCGACTCTAGCTCTCCAGACAAAGTCTGGCACTTTCTGGATCCCTGCTCATAAAATGAGTCAAGTCTACAGATGGGGTCACTGGGAAATTTTTAAGGGATTGAAATATTATCAGGTAAGAAGTGGGTTAAAAAAACAACAACACTATTCTAGTAGAGCAATGAATTACATAAGAATAAAAGAAAAACTCACCCAAAAGAAAAAAAAATCAGGGAGTTCCAACTGTCACCTTCTACCCATACAACCTCTCTAAGTGGATCCACAGAAGAGTTTCTTAAAGTGTCTTGTGCTAATTTGTGGTTAGAGCACAACATGAGACAATGATGCTCACAGCAGGATACTAATGCTAAGTAATTTTATGAGATTACACCTGCCTTTGCGTTAAATAATTTATGCTGGGAGTGGTAACAAAAGCAGAGATGAAGTTAAGCTATTGACTGGAGATTGTACCAACTTTATCACCTTCACCCGCCATCAAAAAAAAAGAGAGAGAAGGATGAATGAGTCCCTTCAAGACCCAGTGTTGACTGTACCTGCTAACTGATCTCCTCCTCCTGTAAGAAACCCCGCTGCTCTCCTGAGCACACTGCTTGCCCTTGGCAGCTCCGCCGGGGCTGTGACGTCTGTGAAGGCCCTCTGTGCTAGTGCGAGGGCTGCCACACGTAAAACTAGTAGGAAGCCGGCTGGAGGGAAGGCAGGTGCAAGGGACACAAGGCTGTGACCAGCCTGTCCTGGCCCCATCTCAAAGGAAGGAGAGACAGAAAAGCCAAGGAACAACAGTCTTCACCCTTTAAAGCAATCACGACGGCATTCGTTCTCTAAGATGACTAGTACCTGCTGCTTTCTGGTGAGTAAGGAGGGAAAGTCATCCAGGAAAGCAGAGGATTATAATACTTCCATGTTCCTCTACAACACAAAGGCGTCATCGCTCTAATTCTGGGGCTGGGCCCCTCTAATAGCAGCCTATGAGGTGTGTTCGTGCCTATTTTTTTTTTTTTAAAGATGCTACAGTTTTGATGACGGCTCTCTTCCCAGGGGCATTTACGCAATCTTTTCAGAAGCACCTTGAAGAGCATCAGCCAGAAAACGCTACAACTTTCTGAAGTCAGTCGGGGAGCATGGGCTAGAAAGGGAACCACAGGCTTCAAAAATGACCACAACCACACCACCTATCGTGCGAAGATGATCCACACGCAGCTCCAGCACAAGTTCGTCCTGGGTATGAGAACTCTTCGAGTAGTCTCCCTCCCCAAAGTCTGGCCCTGAGGCCACACAGTAGCCCCTCCTGGTAAAAGGTTCTCGAGGTCCTTCTACCCCTCCCCACCCCCCAGCACCGCAAGTCCACTCCAGTTTCCCCAGACCAGTGTTTCCGACAACACAAATCTTCAATCCACCAGCAACTTCAACACTAACTAAAGTGCACTATCATTTCTACTTTTTTTTAATCCCATTTCACACCATTTAGACCGTAAACACACAAACCTCTAATCCTAAATGCTAGGTGGAAACCCTTGGTGATTATGTTAAAGTCAAGCTTTTTTAATTTTACTTGATCCTTGTCTGATTTCTGAAGTGGAACTGTCTACTGAGGAAAAGAGTTGAAACTGCTGGGTTTTTTTTTTATTATTATGCAGCCTTTTATCATTTATTAAGCACAAAAAATAAAATATAACCAGAACACGATACAAAATAAGTCACACTCTCCAAAATTACATACGGATTTGATGACAGGTGAAATATCTTTTAAAACAAATGTGAACATGTGCTCTAAAGACAATTTCCACCCTAGGACTCAGAATAAACAAATTTTATTTCTTCAGAGCCAAAAACGGCACAGTGGAGAATCAGACGGCACTGGAAGAGAGCCTAGATCTTACCCCTGCCCAGATGCCAATCAGATACAGCCGAGGGCTCCTGGGCTAAATTAGAAGATGAAGGTCAACTTGGTTACTGATTTCCCAGAGACAGCCCGGGGGAAGCAAGAGAGAAAAGCAGAACCTGGAACTCAGACAGGAAGGAAGGCATGTCACGGCATAATTAGAGCCCAGGACAGGTGGATTATAATTTGGCTGAAAAAGAGTTTAGGCCCTCTCTGAGTTTCTTCACCTACTGTTCAAAGGAGGCACGTGCGTTCCCAATGTAGCCATCAGCTAGACGCCAGGGGGGCGTCCTTAATGGATGCACCCTTTGGTACCGGCAGGCATGCCTCTGAAGGGCAAGACTTATAATCAGCTGGCCACAGGTCCTGAAAAATGCCTCCCAACGTAAGGCTGCTAAAACACATAATCACTGAGCCCTGGAAACCATCCAGGAGCTCCCCAGGTCTTTGGAAGGGTGAAGTGACACAGATGCAACAGGGTAAGAAGGACATCCTCCTCCCAAATTCCTCCTTGCACAAGCCTTGATCAAGAAGAAAATGAAGGGGTCAGAGGGTTTCATTTCATTTTGATCAAGTAAGTATTACTATTTCCATTTTATAGAAAAGCAACCTGGGAGTCCATCACTGCTCTGACCTGGCTTAAAAGTTCCCATTCATCATGCTACTAAGACGGTGGAGACCCTTGGCCTCCATATATTCTTCAACACATACTGTTACTGCTGTTACGGCCAACTGGGGTAAAAATGAAAAGTTCTGGGGTGGGAGGGGATTCATGTTAGGGAACGCATGTACACTCGTGGTGAATTCATGTCAATGTTTGGCAAAACCAATACAGTATTGTAAAGTAAACTAAAGTTAAAATAAAAATTTAAAAAAAAAAAAAAAAGAGAGAGAAGTTCTTGGGTTCCTGGAGCCCCAAGCAAAGTCCCCTTCAACCTGCCAGATACAATAATTTCATCCTTTACCCACTTTATAAAAGAAAAAAAAAAATTTTAAACCTAGGGCCAAGACCCAAAGCCAACTACGATTCAAAAGGAAAGAACAATGGGTACTTTGATCATCCTTTTCACCTCTCATCACAGCTGATTGTTTTCAGCACTGCTGGGATGAATTATGGGAAATGACCTGAAAGATCCGCTCTAGCCACTAAACTGGGACTGTGTCCTGAAAAAGCCCTCATCTCCAATTTTGTTCTTCAATTTTTTTTTTTTTTTTAACTAATCTGTTCTTAAGGCATTTCTGCAATTGCCAGTTCTGAAGTCAACGTGAACGTTCATTTTCATTCTATCCTTCATTGTTCTCTTCTATCAGTCGTTCTCTGCCGCTGCAGGCAGGAACATCACTGAGCCTTACCAGTGAGACCTCCTGCTGCTGCTGCTGATGCTAAATCACTTCAGTCGTGTCCGACTCTGTACGACCCCATAGACGGCAGTCCACCAGGCTCCCCTGTCCCTGGGATTCTCCAGGCAAGAACACTGGAGTGGGTTGCCATTTCCTCCTCCAATGCATGAAAGTAAAAAGTGAAAGTGAAGTCGCTCAGTCATGTCCGGCTCTTAGCAACCCCATGGACTGCAGCCTACCAGGCTCCTGCATCCATGGGATTTTCCAGGCAAGAGCCCTGGAGTGGGGTGCCATTGCCTTCTCCGAGGGAGACCTAATGCTGGTTAAACAAATATCACCTTGTTCACATGTCGGCTGAGCTCGCAGTGGACTGAACCCCCAAGCCCAAAGGACAGCCAGCTTCTTCCTCAGTGCACACAGCGCCGTAAACACTGCCGCCGTCAAGCAGTGAAGAGGCGCCTTGGGAGACGGGGCAAACAACACTGTGACTGCTTTGGCGGGAGGCGCAGACTTACAGGACTTGCCCCCAAGCTCAGCAATTTGTCAGATGAGCCAGCTGCAGAATTCCACTCCCCCAAATACCTCTCCACCCTCCTCCAGAAAGAATCTTGACCATTTCCTTTACATTGCCACTTTTTCAGGTTTTCTATCTATTCCAAATGAGACAAGCTTATCCTGTGATTAAACATGCCATACAATATCAGAAAACCCATCAAGTCATGTTGGCCAGAGAGTANACACACACACACACACACACACACATATATATAATTGAATCACTGTGCTATACACCTGAAACCTACAAGATATTGTAAATCAACTACACCTCAATAAAAAAATTTTTTTAACAATATTAAAATAAAATCCATTTAAGAGTTGAAAGAGTCAAAACTCCCAAAGTGTCAAAACAGTGCAGACAAAGCTAACTGCTGCTATCACGCTGCTTTGCTTATCCAGCCGCAGGACCGCACACACCACATGTAAGCTCAGTCCAGACCGCTCCCTGAACACCTTGTCCGTATACCAATCGCATCGTCCACGTCTCCACCTGGATCTCCAAACTCAACTGGTCCAAAGCCAAAGCACGGTCTTTCCCGCCCACGAACCTGCTCCACTGTGGTCCTCCTATCCTGGTTAATGGTAACTCTACCCTTTCACCCTCATCACCCCTTCACAGGCAGGGGTGTCAAGGCAGGCAGCAGCATCCTTTTGAAACAGCAGTCAAATGATCTCACTCCTCTCTATTCAAAACCCTCCAGTGAATTCTCATTTCACTGACAGAAGAAGTCAAACTCCAGACAATGGTCTCCAAGGCTCTAAACCAGGAGTGAGCAAATGTTGGGGGCCACTGCCTGCTTCTATAAACGAAGTATTACTGGCACATGGCCAGCTGGTTTCTGTAGTGTCTATGGCTGCTTCAGTGCTACAAGCTGCACGGCGGAGCGGAGTGGCTACCCCAGGGACCACACGGCCTAAAACTCTCACACCTGGCCCTTCGCTGGGTCAGCTGGCCCATCCCGGCTCGCAGAGATCCGCATCTCATCCTCACCCTTCTTTCTGCCAGCATCTCTTCCCTCTCTGCCTCACTCGCTCAGCACCAGCCACCACGGCTTCCTTGCTGTTTCAAGGGTACCAGGCAAGCTGGCCCCCTGAAGCCCTGCCATGTGGCTCTCTGGTGGGGCTGCTCTGCGGCAGACAACATGGCTTGCTCATCCAGCTCGGGCAGGACCTGCCTGAACCAAACTTCATTTCAAATGGCAATCCTCCCCTACTTCAAAAACCCCCCACATATCCACGCCTTGCCCCCACCAATTATCTTTCTCAATATCACTAATCATCTAATATGATTCATGATTTTCTTTTTTTGTCTGATTTGACCGCTACACATTAGAATATCAGCTCTATGAGGGCAGAGATTTTTTTTTGTATGTTTTGCTCATTATCCCAATGTCTACAACAGTGCCTGGCATACCATAGCAACCCAATGAAGATTTTGTTAAATATGGTTCAAAGAGTAGGTGTGGTACAGTTTGTTAGCCTATGGCCAAATTCAAGATTTCTGTTCTAATTGTTGGGGTTAAAAATCAAATAATTAACAAAAGAGAGGGGGGGAAAGTACGGTCCACACTTTAAAAGAATCTGAGACACAATACTGGCTTCTAACACATTTCAAATAGAGACAGATACTTCCAAAGCTAAATTTCTCAATTAAAATAATCGAAACACCAGCCTAGAGTTTCAATTAAGTAATAAAACCATATGTGCACACAATTCAAAAGCTGTTTTAAGCTGTAATCTCCAATTTATTCATATCCTATTAAACAATTTTTAAACTTCAAAAATCAACATCTTAACTTATACATTTCTGGTTATTCTATTCCAATAGCCCATTAACATTGCCTTTCATTATCACCCTTTTAGCTGAAATGACCAGAACTGGAGGAAGAAAAATCCTGTTTTAAAGAAGTAGATTAAAGAAATGATGTTTGCCCAAAAAAAAAAAAAAAAAAAAACCAACAAAAAATCAACCAACCCTGTGCTAACAAAATTGGCAACTCTAGTTTTTAAAAGCAATATTTTAAAGAAGAAAAATGCATCCGGCAAGTAAAGTTAAAAATGTTAGAAAGATGGTAACTTTTTTGCCCCACTATCAAAAATGCCAAGGAAACCTGAAATCTGTAAGAACTCCAGGTTTTGAATTTATCAAGTAGCAAACCAGCCCTACAGGTAGAGGGTTTAACAAACAGTTTCGATATTTAACAACACTAGCATACCTGAAATGACTTAGAAGTAAGTTTGTATACAATAGATAAAAATTGCCAACTAAGAATGATTAAGGAAAGCAGTTATCTTAGAAATAAATTGTTTTCATCTCACGAAAAGCTAAGGTTCAGATAAGAAGCTGCAAATTATCTACACACAGACGTGTTGTCTGGCTGATCAGATGTCTTCTGGTTTTCCTTTCACTTTCAAAGGTGATTTAACTGCCAGACAGTTTAGTGGTTAAAAGTAACAATTTTGGAAGAGAACTACCTAGGGATAATTCCCAGTCAGCTAAATGACCTTGAGGAAAAAAAAAAAAAAATTCTGTGCCTCAGTTTCTTCATCTATAAAATGATAACAATACTCCTACCTCATTTAGTATTAAATGAGTTAACATTTGTCACATACTAAGAATAAAGCCCAGAACATAATAAGCACTAGATTTATTTAAATATTTGCTATTATTATTATTCAATCCAGATTTCTAGATTCTCTTGAAATTTCGGTGCTGTGTAGCCTATTGGCTATCTCCCCTTTCAACAAAATACATCTTCTGAATTGACTCTAATCCTCACCAGGGCCTGTCCAGTCCTTACCAGCATTTATACCCTCTCATCTACCTGAAAAAGGAAAATACATTCTAAAATCAGATTTTCATTGTGCCCAGCCTCCAAGGAGTTGCTTTTATATTCAGTAACTTTTTAATCTAACCACTCATCAATATTTAAGCTTCTACTACAAAGCAATGGGGATCCAAATACATTAAAATGGGACCACATCTTAACATTTAAGAGCTTGGCCTCCAGAATAAGACAACCTGGGCTTGAGTGCTGACTTTAATCAAGGACTTCCTTGGTGGTCCAGTGGTTAAGAATCTGCCTGCCAGTGCAGAGGACACAGGTTCGATCCCTGGTCCAGGGAGATCCCACATGCTGTGGGCAACTCGGCCCATGAGCCACAGGCACTGAAGCCTGAGAACCCTGGAGCCCGTGACCCCTGATGAGAGAAGTCCACTCACTGCAACAAGAGCCCGGTGCACGGCAGTGAAGACCCCGCAGAGCCAAAAATAAAACTAACCAATTAAAAAAAAAAAGAACCGTGGTCACGTTACCTAGACTCTCTGTACCTCAATTTCCTCACCTGTACAATGAAGGAAACAACACCTGCCTCATCGGGTAAGGAAGAGAAGTAACACCCACAAAGCTCAAAGAGCAGGACCTTGTGTATGGTTAGCACTCACATGCTAGCTTAGAATTGCTTTTAATTTAAAAAAAATTGGTCCCTGAACTGATGGAGGCCACATACAACACCAAGAACATGAGCATGCAAATTAATGATGTGTTGTGCAATATTATTGGTGCTATAACAGAAAGCGATCAAGGCTTCTGTGTAGACTTAAATGACACACTGAAGAGCCACTTGTTCAAATAACGCTATCCCCTTTCTCTGTGAACAGAGAGGAAGCGAAATGGGGTAGGATCAGCCTTCCATTCAGCTAAGACCAATGGCTGAGTCTGGACCCCGCTCGGCCGTGTGGTCTGCAGCTCAAGACTGAGCGTCTCACAGGCCTGCTGAAGGATGGAAAGAACAAATCTCAGACTCCAAAGTTAGCGATTAGAACGGAGTGGGCCTTCCGCATGAGTCCCAGTTGTTATTTTCGTAAGCCTTTTGTTTCAGGATAATCTTCCAGGAAAAAAAAAAAAACTGTGATGATATTTATGAGCTTCCACTCGAGTATTTTTTTTATCCATATTGTTATTTCTCATTGTGAAGAGCGGTAAATAACTTCTAAGCTACCTTTAAAACCTGGGATAACAAAGAGGATGATCATTCTAGGAAAATCAGCACTTAAATGTAAGGTAGCGGGTCAATAAACTGATTTAACGAGTTTGTACAGATGTGTCTGTTCAGATGTGTCGTGGTTTAAAGGCTGACTTGAGAAAGAGGCTGCAGGGCGTGTCCAAGACCTCGCCACCCCTTCCGCACGTGACCACCTGCAGGGCAGCAGGTGTGCACTCGCTCTCCCCTCCACCTGCACCACAAACCCTGTGGCGTCCACAATCTCTCTGTTCGCAGAGCCCCTCCCAACACAGCTACTTCCTAACCGACCAGAAATAAAACTGTGGCCCAGACAGACCTGCCTTTGACAACCACAGGCACAGCAGTGGCTGGGCTCTCGAAGGTCAGGCTCTGAGTGGCCATCCAGAAGGCCGTGCTTGCAAAGGGCAGGGAGGAAAATGTTGGCTCCAAGCCTGCACCCGAGTGCTCCCCGGGCAATTAATTACTTGTCTCGTTCTTTTACGTCTGTCTGACTCCTAGCAGCTGCCTATCAAAAAGGTAAGGCGAAAATATCATTTTAAATAGTACAAAACAGATATTAGGGAACTCAGGATCGACATATCCAGGCAACAGCTAGAAAAGTACTGAAATAAAGGACAGTATTGTCCCAGGAATCAAATGCAGTTCACAGTAACATTCAGAACAATTATTTTTTTCTTTTTCAGACCCACTTTTTTAAGAGCTCTCAAAAACCTTCTGTCATAGACATTTCTGGATAGTTCTGAAAGCCTTTAAGAGAAAGAAAAGTGCAACCTCTGAACTGGAGGTTTAGAGTAATTAAGGTGAGAGCTGCTACAGGATACCCTTGCAGGAAAGAGGACAGCCTTTGAGCACCGCCTCGGGGCTTCTCTCCACAGGGCTGAGCTGGTGCTGTAACAATCTTCTCTGACTCAGCACCTAAGAGGCTCGATGGGCAGAGAGTACCAGAAAAAAAGCCATGCATTATTAATAAGAGCCTTGGCATCAAAGCAGAATGAACTGGAAAACAGGAAAGTGTCTGCAGAGTAAGAGAAAGAGTAGCAAAAAGCTTAAGTCATTTTTGCCAGTATCAGAAAGTCCACTCCAGCTCACTTTTCTTCTAAGCTGTCTTTTTACTTTTAACCCTTAGTTTCAGCCCTAATTCTGCTCTCTTTGTGCCCTTTGTCCCTTAGATTCCAAAGGCTTGTTTACATTCTGAGCAGACTTCTCTGGGTTAATTTGCTCCTGTCTGCTTAGACTGGCCACGTGTGAGATCACAGTGAAAACAGACGGCCACAGTACTGTTCTGCAGAGGCCCAAGGAGACGCCACACACAGGCTGGGCCCCTTACCATCACCTCCAAGTCAAGAGTCTGTCTTCAAGAGTGACCTATGCTCCCAATTCACAACAGGCAAGCCAAGGGTGATAAAATCTATATATTCTTTTTCTTTTTTAGGTGGATGTTCTTATTTTTTATATTTATTTTTAATTGGAGGATAATTGCTTTACAACATTGTGTTGGTTTCTGCCATACCAGGATCTAAACCAGCCGTTAAGTATACTTATACCCCCTTCCCTCTTGAACCTATTTCTTCTTATGACCATTTAAGGGCCCCAGGGTCTACTACTGAATGATTAGGCAAGAATGCAGCTGGAAAACAGTTCAATGGTAAAAGACAATAACTCCAGTAAATCAAAATTCAATTCTACTTCTCTGGCAAAATATCAAATTAGGACAACTCAGCCCTCCTCTTAGACCAGTGGCTCTTAACTAGGAGTGACTTTGCTCCCCAGGGAACACCTGGCAGTATCTGGAGACATTCTGGGTTGTCACAGCTGGGGGAGGAGGTTGCTAGGGGATCTTACTAAGTAAAAGGCCAGAGATGCTGCTATACATTCCACACTGCACAGAACAGCCCCCAGCAACAAAGAATTACCCAACCCAGTATGTCACTGGTGCAGGTATTGAGAAACTCTGCCTTAGATAAACCATTTAACTTGTTTGTGCCTAAGACTAACAATTATAAGTGTTATAAAACACTTATTTTCTTTTTTTTATAGTCAAAGCTATGGTTTTTCCAGCAGTCATGTAGAGGTGTGAGAGTTGGATCCTAAAGAAGGCTGAGCACCAAAGAACTGATGCTTTTGAATTGTGGTGCTGGATTAGACTCTTGAGAGTCCCCTGGACTGCAAGGAGATCAAACTGGTCAATCCTAAAGGAAATCAACCTGAATATTCATTGGAAGGTCTGATACTGAAGCTCCAGTACTTTGGCCACCTAAGAAGAGCTGACTCATGGAAAACACCCTGCTGCTGGGAAAGACTGAGGGCAAAAGGAGAAGTCGGCAGCAGAGGATGAGATGGTTAGAGAGCATCACTGGCTCAATGGACATGAATCTGAGCAAACTCTGGGAAGACGACAGAAGGGGCTGGCATGCTCCAGTCCATGGGGTCACAAAGAGCCAGACATGACAGCAACTGAAATAAAACACTGTTAAATTAACCATTAACACTGTTAGACAAAAAGCACACTAGTGATGATAACTTACTTATATATTCACTTTTAGACTAATCAACAGGTCATATTACTTTTGAATTCCCTTTGAAATGGACATGTCTTCCTTAAATGGAGCAAAGACTAATACCATCTTTTCTACAAAATAAAGAAAAAACACTTGAGCAAGATTTATATAAACCAGTGTCTGCTTCCAACTATTACTAAGTAGCTACTTCAGACCAGGGATTCCTCAGAGAACAGCTAGAAAAGTAAAAAGAAAAAAAGTTGAAAACTTCACAGAGTTCCTGAGGTAACCAGGATTCAAGGAGACAAAATCCTGGAAAGGGGAGAATCCCTTGGCAGTGTGAGCCAACACGCTGCAGCTGGTTTGTTCTTCAGGGTATTTGCCAATTCTGGGTACCAAGAACAAGGCTGAAAAAGGAGGCAGACAGTCTGGGCAAAGGACCGAAGACACCACGAAGAGGCAGAGGAATCAGCAGAGCTCCTGGCTGTTATCTCAGATCTAAAGAATCGAGTCTTAAGGGGCCAGGAACCCAGTGAAAAGGACTGCACCAGTTTTCCCTTTAAGAGATTTGCATAGTAGAATCCCAAAGGTGCACAGGTCTGGAGGCTAAGAGAGCAGAAAGCCTCCCAAGCGCACAGCTGGGTTTTTATCCATCCCCTGTGCTGAGGATTCAAAGATCAAAGTTCAGGGCACATCGCGGAGGATGGGCCCTAGTAAACAGCCCAGGTTCTCAGCTGGAACTCCTGCAGGGCTATGACCGACGACCGACCTTAAGAGCAGGTGAGCAGAAGTAAACCCCACCCTGGCTGTGGTCAGCTCAGTAGGCAGGATAATGGGATCAGCTCCCATCCGCTTTGCCTAGCAAATGAAGCGAGCCTTCTCTGCTGCTGCTGCTAAGTTGTTTCAGTCGTGTCCGACTCTGTGCGACCCTATAGATGGCAGCCCACCAGGCTCCCCCGTCCTTGGGATTCTCAAGGCAAGAACACTGGAGTGGGTTGCCATTTCCTTCCCCAGTGCATGAAAGTGAAAAGTGAAAGTGAAGTCGTTCAGTTGTGTCTGACTCTTAGCAACCACATGGACTGCAGCTTACCAGGCTCCTCCGTCCATGGGACTTTCCAGGCAAGAGTACTGGAGTGGGGTGCCATTGCCTTCTCCGGAGCCTTCTCTAGTCAAGCATAAATCATGTAAGGCCAACTACAATTGTTTACAGACAACAACCAGTTTTCAATCGAAATTACCAGGCATGCCAAGAAACAGGACACCAGATGACTGAATATCAAAAGAACCAGAAAAAAGGAAAAAAAATACACAGGGTGTACAGGTATTGGAGTCATCACTCATGAGTTTTCAAAATAAGTACATTTGAGAAAAGAGAGAAAAAAAAAGGTAAGAAAAAACAGGGGGAGAAAAAAGAATTTCACCATAAATTGGAATCTTTTTTTTTAAAGTATAAAAATTCAAAAACTAAGAAATTAAGAATTTACTATGTGAGTTTAATATTGGATTCAGTTCAGTTCAGTCGCTCAGTTGTGTCCGACTCTTTGCGACCCCACGAATTGCAGCACGCCAGGCCTCCCTGTCTATCACCAACTCCCAGAGTTCACTCAAACTCACGTCCATTGAGTCAGTGATGCCATCCAGCCATCTCATCCTCCGTCGTCCCCTTCTCCTCCTGGCCCCAATCCCTCCCAGCATAGACATAGTGGAAAAAAAAAGGAGAATTAATGAACTAGAAGTCCTGACAACTGAAAACATCCAGACTGAAGCTTGCAGAGTAGGGGAAGAGACTAGAAAAATGCAGGCTTGAACTGAGCGCTAGCCTTAGAAAGTGCCTCAGCAAAGTAGTGTTTATGAACCCACTGGATAGTGTATGTAGAAACGAACACTGGTGCTACCTTTGACAACTATACAGGGTTTATGTTACCTGGCCATTTCCAGGACAGTACAATAATCAGAAAAATAATCCTTGGACTCAGTGAGAAAAACTGTGAGCGCTTTCACGTAGCAAAGACAGAGAATTTAACAATTCTTCACTTGCTCTCTATCAGTCTCAAAATTAAAATGATCAAGTCAGTGGTCAGATTCAAATGGCTCCATTTCTGCCCTATGGTAACTAGAACCTTAAAAAATACCAATTTATAACATTTTCAACCAATATTTACTACGAAAAATTTCAAACATACAGCAAAGTTGAACTTTACAGTGAACACCCAGATACTCACCATCTTGATTCTACTTTTTTTTTCTTTTGAAATATATAGTTGATTTACAATGTTACATTAGTTTCTGGTGTATAGCAAAGTGATTCAGTTATATATACATACATAAGTATATATATTCCTTTCCATTATGGTTTATTACAGGGCATTGAAGATAGTTCCCTGCGCTATACAATAAGGTCTTGCTGTTTATCCATTCTCCGTATTATAGTTTGCATCTGCTAATCCCAAATGCTCAGTTCATCTCTCCCCGCCCTCCCTTACTCTTAACTTTTTCATCACAAATACATCCATCTAGCTATTCATCAATTCATCTTAGTTTTTCATGCATTTCCAAGCAAATTACACAGATCAGTATACTGCCCTCTAAATACTTCAGCATACATATCATTAATAAGAGATCAATATCGACATAAATAGTCCATAAAATGAGCACACGCCACTTGCTGAGCTCTCACAGATGCACACACCTGTGTAACCCAAATCCCCATTAAGATGTGAAACACAACCATCACCCTGCAAGTCTCCCTGAGCCCCTCCTAGTCAGGCCCCATGCTCACTCCCCACTCCCAGAACAAGCGCTACTTTTAACCCACTACTTTTCAGCACTGCATTTTAAACATCTTCAAAAGCTTCTAGTGTAAAGAGTCAATCTCAGAAAAGTAATGTTTTAAGGACAAAAAAATTAAAAGGATGAATATTTTAATTATACAATATTAAATGGAAGCACATTCCTGAAGTTAAATGTATCTATACAAGTAGGAAAGAAAGTGATATCTTTCAATTCCAATAAACTCCTTAAAGTGTGATATTAATAATAGCCAATTTATTGCCAGTATTTCTCAATGTGATCATATTTACCTCCAAAGAAGACACATTTATTGCTAAGTCCAACGTATGTAGCCATTATTTAACAACTGTTCTTGTTTTCTAAAATTCTACTTTTATGAATCCAGGGAAGCACACAATATTCTAGGGAAGAATCCTTACCATCAGACTTCCATTTTATCTATAATGTACATTCCATGAATATTTGGCTTTCCTTTCCGCATGTGACCAAAATGAATTTCTTGTGGCAAGAATTGATTGCTCTCTCTGCTGTGGACTGGAGTTACCTGGCGGTATCTGGCAACCAGTTAACTTAACATAAATTAACAGATTATGCCTGTACTCTGGTCCTGGAATATTATTAGACAGATAGCAGATAAGAGCTGAGCAAGTAAGTGATCAAATGGTGCTTGTTGAACCAGGCAAAACTTCCTTGAGGATGAATTATCCTTTTCACTTCTGAGCCTTCCAAGAGGCAAGGAAATATGAGTCATTCTGATAAGGGTGAAGGTGCAATACAAACAGGCCGCTTCAGACGTCACTACCCTATGGATGCAGCACCCAATAAAGAATGTTCTACGCCAGATGGTGGAGTCCAGACCTCCCTACGGGACTACGACACGACAGCCACTTTGCTTCTAGATTGTTTTACCACTTTAAGTTAGTGTATCAAACTGTACATATCGTATGAGGTCGAATGTTTTTAAAATATTACACACATACCAAAAAAAAAAAAAAAGAGAGAGAGAGAAAGAATAGCACAAAATGTTAATAGCAATTTATCTTTGGGTTGAGATTTATTTTCTTTGTCTGTATTTTCTTTGTGCTTTGCTGTATCTTCCAGATTTAAACAGTGAATGTATTAGTTTTACAATCCAAAATAAATACATACTTAAAAAAAGAAAACAAGCAAAAACTATAGCAGCAACTGACCTGTAACAATCCCCTATCTCACCCTGGTTACAGACCTGCAATGCCCTCTGTATCCGTTTTATCTTTCTGCTCACCTCTCCCAGCAGCAAAGCAGCATGACATCCAACCTACCCCAGGTCTGTAAGGGCAACAGGGATTCAACTGCTTTAAACCTATGTCCCCCTGCAATCATGCTTTCTATCTTTGGTGCAGTCCCACCTGCCAAGTTTTTTGTGTTTTTTTTTTTTAACTTAGTCTGCATTATAAAAACAATAGGTATGTTGAGTGTGCTTTTTCTATTTATACACAAACCTCTCTCTGCCTCATCCCCCACCAAAAAAAGAAAAAGGAAAAAAAAAAAAATCCTGGTATCATCGTATCACCATCATTCAATGCCATGTTTATGAGACTCCCTCATAAAACTGATGAAAAGTCCCTGGAATTACCAGACTGAGAATCAGCTCAAGTCTTGGTATCGCAGGGAGACTGAGTCAACCCTGTACCGTCTCTCAGATTCCATTCCCCCATCTGTGCAACACAGAGGCTGCTGCAGTGACCTTGAACGTCCTCTCCCACTCTTTCACGTTGTGACCCTGTGTCTGTGACTCAGTCCAGAAAACACATCCAAGATCACAATCTCCCAACAGGCAGACTATCCATCATCGTAGCTGGTTAACATTTACGGGGCACGTTCACCATCATCGAGGACCTTGCTAAGCGCTTCACTGTGAGGTAGGAAACTGACATTATCCCACGAGGAAACCGCAGGAGGTACAGAATGGTTCAATAAACTTGCCTGAAGTCGCAAAACCAGCAGACTGCAGAGGGGGGACAAGAGCTTAGAAGGTGTGACTCCAGAACGCATTGCGGTTTATATCTCCCGGGGGCAGGCAGATTCTCCTCCTCCTAAACAGAGCACTAAGGCAGGCGGAANTAAGTGTCAGTATTTCCACACAGCTAATGACATCTATTTCTCTCCTTCAAACTATAAAGAGTTCACACTTCCTCCTCCTAAATCAAAAGGAAAACTCAGTATAGTCAAATTCACCTTCCTCCTCTAGGGGCAGCGTCCCTGCTGCCGTGTGTGTCTGACCCTGGGACCCCACGGGCAGCACCGCGCTAGGCTCCTCTGTCCCCGCTGCCGCGTGTGTCTGACTCTGGGACCCCACGGGCAGCACCGCGCTAGGCTCCTCTGTCCCCGCTGCCGTGTGTGTCTGACCCTGGGACCCCACGGGCAGCGCCGCGCCAGGCTCCTCTGTCCCCGCTGCCGCGTGGGTCTGACCCTGGGACCCCACGGGCAGCGCCGCGCCAGGCTCCTCTGTCCTCCAGTGTCTCCAGGAGTTTGCTCTAACCCACGTCCGCTGGCAGCGCAGGATTATCCAAGAGCATCAGCTCTGAAGAAAAAGCAGGCTTGGCCTCAAAACAAGTTCTATGACCCTGAACAGATTATTTAACCTCTCCAAGCCTTGGTCCCCTCATCTCTAAAACATCTACGTCTCATGGAGCTAGAGTGCCAATTAAGAGGACAATAAATGCAAAACACTTTTAGAAAGGCCCAACAAATAAGTGGAAGTGGCACCTGCTGGCACTGTGGCTGGGAGACAGAGAAAGACGGACTGCTGAGCTGGGGCAAAGTGAGCCAGAAACACAAACTCCCACAGAGCCAGTCGCTTCCGCAAAATAGGGTTTCTCCAACACCCCAGCCCCTCAGTCCGAAGACACACTCAAGAGGGAAAGAAGAGTCATCACAATTACGTGGGCTAAGTGTCACTTCGTCAGCCTCTAGTTAGCTACATATGCGGAGTCTATAGGAAGGAATCAAGAGTAGCTTGTGCATCAAGAGACAGAGAAAATAGTCTAAAAAGCAATCCAGACAGGTATAGTGACACTATTTTCAGTATGCAAAACTCAGGTGACATGGTCAAGGCAAATAATTTTTTCCCCCAAAATGTGAATTTACTTATCCAGAAGTTTTATACAGTGCCATCTCCTTTCCCTTTCCTTCTAAAAACTTAAAAAAATTTCAGTCCTAAAGGAAGCCATTAGATGGGGCCAAGCTAAGTGGGACTTCCCAGGTGGCACCGTGGTACAGAATCTGCCTGCCAGTGCAGGGGACGCAGGTTCCGATCGCTGGGTCAGGAGACCCCTGGAGAAGGAAATGGCACCGCGCTCCAGGATTCCTGCCTGGGAAAGTCCACGGTGGGCTGCAGTCCACGGGGTCACACAGAGGCGGACACGACTGAGCGCCGCCACCAGGCAGAGCTAGGTAGGTGCCCGCACCGGGGCCGGACAGGAGACACCGAGGGATGTCTGAGCCGAGCAGGATGCGGACACCGCTCTGAATGGAGTGTCAGGGCCAGGAAGGGTGAGAAAAGCATCCAACAGAGGAGAGGGGATGCCAGGGTGGGGTTCCAGAGTCCAAGCAGGGCTGGAGGGAGAAGCCTGGGGCAGGCTTGTAGAGAACCCAAGTGGGATGATGAGGGAAGACAGCCCAGCCAAGAGAGAGCGAACTATGTTCAGGGTGAGAAACATGTCCAAACAGGGACTGGACACAGCGGAATATAGGGTTACATATAGGGGATTAATCGAATAAGTAAATTTTAATAACAGCAAGGAAAACGGGAGTTAGGACTTTCATTGTCAGAGAAAGGAGTTACAAATATGGAAAACAAAACAAAACAAAACAACTAAAATGAACCCTGAGATGTTAGGTTTAAACTGTGGATACTGCTGTGAACTCACCATTTCATACACACACACACAGAAATAAATACAGATGTAGTGTGTGGGTGTGTAACAGTGTGTGGATACCTACATATATCCCAGGGCTCTACGCATTGATAAGAACACCTAGAAGGCACAGCACTCCAAGAGCAACGAGCGCACCTAGAACGAGGATCTTGGCTTCTAAGAATCCATTCTCCATTAAAAAGCACCATGTTTTGGATAAATAGCTGATTCCAGGTCTGGGACAAAGAAAGCACAAAGTGTGCCTAGAACAACTTGTTATTCCAGAAAGTAAGGAAGTGAGAATGAGAGAGACAGAAGGACCGACACCAGGGCAAGGGAGCCCCCCTGGCCTGATCAGGACAATTGAGCATGAATACAGATAAGAGTAAAGAGATTAAAGCCACACATCCATGCTGATAACACATTTTTCATTAAAAAAGCATGGCTTTATATAAATACATACATACATGGAGAAGTCTGATGAAGAACAATATTTATATAGTCTTTTTTTTCCTTTCTTTTCCTTTAAATTTATTAAGGACCTTCCCACAAAATACATACTGAATACTGAATACAGAAGGGAAGAGAGTCACTTCATGGCGGAAACCCTCCTCAGAAACCTCCTCAGTCGAGGGATCCGAGCAAACATCCTCGGCGATGGGGCAAATCACAGCCCTGTGTCCTCCGACACGCATCACGAGGACGTTCACACCACTTCTGCGATTTTACCGCCAAAGATGCAGAACCTGGATCTAACCACAAGGAAACATCAGACAGGCTACAGAAGAGCTGGCTTGTCATCCTCAGAAGTGTCAAGGTCATGAGATGCAAGGAGAAACTGAGGAACTCTTCCAGATTTTCCTGAAGGAGATGAAGGGAACGTCACGTGGAACACAGTGGGTGATTCTGAACTGCACCCTTGTGACATAAGGGACATTCCTGGGGCAACTGGCAGAGCCTGAACGGGGGTCAGGGATTCGATGGCCACAGAGGTAGAGTATCAATGCTAATGTTAATGGGTGGACGGTCCTTGGCTGGAATATCCTTCTTTGTTGAAAAACACACTCTGATGTTTGGGAGTGAGGGGACATAATGTCACCAGATGGTTCAAGAAAAAGTCACTATTCTACACATGCAACTCTTTTGGAAGCTTGAGATTTCAAAACGTTTTTAAAACCATATTTTTAAAGGATGTCTGTATGTGTATAGCTGACTCACTCTGCTGTGCAACAGAGACTGGCACAACATTGCAAATCAACCATACTTCAATAAAAAATCTTTTTTTATTTCACATATTTATTCAAATTACATCGTTATTTTGTCTTACAGTCAGTTCCACTATCAGACTTATTTTGAAAGTACACATTTGTTCCAACACAAGTGATATATTTGGGAACAACCTGAGGATAACTGGAATTTTGTGTTGCTTATGTGCAATTTCGTCCATGTGCGAAACCCAGAAAACTACAGCTGACTGAACAGACACACACCTATGTCTAACACCTGCCAGCGACCTCAGTTCATCTTGACCGAGCATCCCATACACATTGGATGTTACAACATCCAGTACTCTTTCAGCACACTTCACAGGAACTCTGGAGTTGCAATTCTTTGGATTGCCCACTTCCACCAGCAAATTTCAGGTCTTTTTCAAAACAAAGTGCCCTATTTTTTGCTGTTTCTTAACCATTTGACATGTGTAAAACTGTGCTGGTTTCATTAGCTCCCGTATTTTTTTGTTAATACGACACTAAGTTTTTAAGTGTTCTGTCCCTAACCCTATCTTGCCCACAAGCTCTATGGTTTTTATCCAACAGTTTTGTACAGCATAGTGATTTTTAGAAACTAACTGCATTTGATATAATCATCTTTACCAAAAAGAATAAATTGCATGACATCAATGGTGTTCCCCTTCTGTACATATAGGAATGGGGAAAAAAGAGGGTGGAGAAAGAAAGTTTGGTCACTCTTGACAAACTAGAGAAAAAAACATCAGACTGGAGAAAAATAACGAAGTACAAGTAGGGTTTTTCTATGTATCTTTTACTCATTTATTTCTTTGGCTGCACTGGGCCTCAGTTGCAGCATGTGGGATCTAGCTCCCCAACCAGGGATTGAACCAAGGCCCCCTTCATTAATGAAGAGTGCAGAGTCTTAGCCATTGGACCACCAGGGAAGTCCATTAATGGGTTTTTAAGAAAGATTTTATTTCTGTTTTATAGGACCCAATCAAAGAAGTAGATATATCAAATATTACACTTTCCCATTAAACTAGCCACATTAAAACATTTAATAAAATTTGAGGTCCTTCTATTTTAACTTTATTAATAGTGTTTAAGGAATGAGACTAAACTAACGTGACGTCACAAGGGCTAGAACTTCCCATCAAGTTTTCCACATGTTTTCTTCAGAGCTTTCAAGAGTCATCTGCCAGAAATAATTTTATATAAAGACGCTATGTTTAGTTAAAATGAGAGAAACAGAACTAACCAGGAAAAGATATTACAGCAAAGAGATGGTACAAGATTATTCCAACACAAACACTCAAAGCATTCATTTAACTGCCGCCACCCTTATAACGTCAATTCTCTCAGCCTAGCAATTCCTAAGGTATAAAAATTTTAAATATGTTTGTGTATATAAAGAGAAGGAAACAATGAAATGAAAACACGTGGGATGAAAAGATGATTATGAATAAATTACGGTAAACTCCTTTATCATCCTTCAGTTCAGTTCAGTTCAGTCGCTCAGTCGTGTCTTTGCGACCCCATGAATCGCAGCACACCAGGCCTCCCTGTCCATCACCAAATCCCAGAGTTCACTCAGATTCATGTCCATCGAGTTAGTGATGCCAATCCAGCCATCTCATCCTCTGTCATCCCCTTCTCCCCCTGCCCCCAATCCCTCCCAGCATCAAAGTCTTTTCCAACGAGTCAACTCTTCACATGAGGTGACCAAAGTACTGGAGTTTCAACTTTAGCATCATTCCTTCCAAAGAAATCCCAGGGCTGATCTCCTTCAGAATGGACTGGTTGGATCTCCTTGCAGTCCAAAGGACTCTCAAGAGTCTTCTCCAACACCACAGTTCAAAAGCATCAATTCTTCGGCGCTCAGCCTTCTTCACAGTCCAACTCTCACATCCATACATGACCACAGGAAAATCCATAGCCTTGACTAGATGGACCTTAGTCGGCAAAGTAATGTCTCTGCTTTTGAATATGCTATCTAGGTTGGTCATAACTTTTCTTCCAAGGAGTAAGCATCTTTTAATTTCATGGCTGCAGTCACCATCTGCAGTGATTTTGGAGCCCCCAAAAATAAAGTCTGACACTGTTTCCACTGTTTCCCCAGCTATTTCCCATGAAGTGATGAGACCGGATGCCATGATCTTCGTTTTTCTGAATGTTGAGCTTTAAGCCAACTTTTTCACTCTCCTTAAAGTTGATTAAATAGCTCAAAAATATTGCTCAACAAAACAAGGGTGGTAACATTTGCTAGATCCTAAAAAACATGATTCATTCTGGAATGCTTCTGATGACACAAGCTTACTAAAATAATCTACTGGTGAGTTTGTTCAATATTCACAATGAAGAGTCAGTTTTTCACACAAACAATAGAATCCAAAACGATGGCTTCACCTATGCTGACTGTTTTACTCTTATAATGATATAACTAATAAATTAATATAACTAATAATACAATTAAATCAGTGGTGGTGTTCATGTGTGGTTACTGGGGAATGTTACTAAACACAAATCACAAAATCTCTGCCAACACAAGTCCTAAAAGTAGTACTTTTGCCGTTCGTTCCTTTGCAAGGTTGGCACCCGGCTTTGATCAGTTCAGTCGCTCAGTCGTGTCTGACTCTTTGCGACCCCATGAATCGCAGCACACCAGGCCTCCCTGTCCATCACCAACTCCCGGAGTTCACTCAAACTCATGTCCATGGAGTTGGTAATGCCATCCAGCCATCTCATCCTCTGTCGTCCCCTTCTCCTCCTGCCCCCAACCCCTCCCAGCAACAGGGTCTTTTCCAATGAGTCAACTCTTCGCATGAGGTGGCCAAAGTATTGGAGTTTCAGCTTTAGCATCATTCCTTCCAGTGAACACTCAGGACTGATCTCCTTTAGGATGGACTGGTTGGATCTCCTTGCAGTCCTGGGGACTCTCAAGAGTCTTCTGCAACACCACAGTTCAAAAGCATCAGTTCTTCAATGCTCAGCTTTCTTCACAGTCCAATTCTCACATCTATATATGACCACTGGAAAAACCATAGCCTTGACTAGACGGACCTTTGTTGGCAAAGTAATATCTCTGCTTTTCAATATGCTATCTAGGTTGGTCATAGGCTTCCCTTGTGGCTCAGAGGATAAAGCCTCTGCCTGCAATGCAGGAGACCCGGGTTCGATCCCTGGGTTGGGAAGATCCCCTGGAGAAGCAAATGGCAACCCACTCCAGTATTCTTGCCTGGAGAATCCCATGGACAGAGGAGCCTGGTAGGCTACAGTCCATGGGGTCTCAAAGAGTCGGACACGACTGAGCGACTTCACACACACACACAGGTTGGTCATAACTTTCCTTCCAAGGAGTAAGAGTCTTTTAATTTCATGGCTGCAATCATCTGCAGTGATTTTGGAGCCCCCCAAAATAAAATCTGACACTGTTTCCACTGTTTCCCCATCTATTTCCCATTAAGCCAACCCAAAAAGTAACTCTTACCTAAAGTTAATTTCCCACAGTGCCAAATGAAATTCAGTTAAATCCAAACCTTCTAATTCACACAGACCTGAAGATTTCTGGGTACTTAAAAGTCGAATGACAAAGCCAGGCATGCCAAGCCAACAACGAAACAGCAAAACTAGGCCAATACCAAAACCAAATGTTTCACTTCCTCCCACTCACATTCACACACACACTCTCTCTCTCCCTCTCCCCCCCCCCACCACCTCTCTTTCTCTCTCTCGGATTCCAGTTGTCCCTTGCAGACAAAGCAAATGATGGGTGCCAGCCTGACACAAGTCAGCTCAAAAATAACCTTAGCAACAGAGGCAAGGATATTTCCACCTTCCACCCATCAGCAAGACTAGCTGCTTAGGAGTAACAGACTTACTTTTCATACCAACCATATGGACTTCCAATTTCAGAAAGTGTTTCTTCCTTATCGCTCCTCGGAAGAAGTAAAATATAAAACAATTTCTCATTGCCTAGGCAAAAACTACCTCTCAAATTAAATACTGATGCACATACTCAAGACAAAAAGTATAGCTTTGATCACAAATTTGAAAACACCAAAACCACTAACCTAAATATTTTTCTAATTCAAAATTAGAAACAATGCCCCTAGCAATATACAAGAAACTGTACCTACTTCTTCCTAAATCAGGACTGAGTGTTTTCCTGTTTATCGGTTTTTATTTTATCTTCATTTTTTTGCCCATGCCATGTGATTTGCAGGATCTTGGTTCCCCAACAAGAGATTGAACCCAGGCCCACAGCAGTTAAAGTGCTGAGTCTTTACCACTGAACTGCCAGGGAATTCCTTGTTTATCATTTTTTCATCTAGATTTCAAGTTAACGAAAAAGACAAACCATTAATACATTCATTTGTGATTTGCAAGTTCGAAGCATTATCCTACACATACTGTGTAAGATACAAAGCACCTCAAAGGGTTAAAATCCATATTGAATCTCAAATAGGTAAAACTTTAGAAGCCCTACTTGTCATCTGCCCACAAACCAGCACCCACCCACACGCCCCAGCTCAAAATCAAACATCTCACTGAACTGGGCAGATTAATCTGCAACTGAGCTAGGAATCATACTTTCTATTACAATTAATATCTTTACAAATCCATTGTGTTTTCATTTGATCCTTTTTAATTCTTCACCTTGAAGTCTTAATAGTACAACATGCCCAAATGAGCAGAGAATCAGCTAATTGTACTTTTCAGGACCTCAGATCTGTCCACCTCCACCTTACTTTATCAATTTAACAAACAGTATTTATTGAGAACCTACTTCCCTGATGGCTCAGACGGTAAGGAATCTGCCTGCAATGTTAAGAGACCCAGGTTCGATCCCTGGGTCGGGAAGATCCCCTGGAGCAGGGTATAGCAACCCACTCCAGTATTCTTGCTTGGAGGACTCCATGGAGTTCATGGGGTTGCAGAGGATCGGACACGACTAAGCAACTAACATTACGGTGTGCCAAACCAACGTTCTAGGCAGGGATACAACAGCGAACAAGAAAGACGAGGCCCATGCATTTGACACTGAATTACAGATCCAAGGACAGGCAGAAGGAGTATTTGCGTCAGCCAGAGAAATGCTTAAGGGAAGAGCCTAGTCTATGCTGGAAACCAGGCAGGAAGTCATGGGGCTGGAGGGAGGGAAGAGGCATAAATGAAACTGAAGAGGAAGGTAGAGGCCAGACCACAAAAATTTTTCTAAGCTACCACAGGGAGACTGAACTTTATCCTGAAAGTCCTGAAAGCCACTGAAGGGTTGAAGACAGACTGATCCTAATCTGACAAATACTCTCTGAGAGCTCTGTCTCTATGGCACTGAGAAAGTACCAGACTTCTGTTCTAAAACTGATACTTCCAGGTGGAAAGGAAGAGGCCTCAGGATATAAACACATCCTCCCTCTGCTGGTCGAGAGCATCTGAGAAACTTCATTATTAAGAAACTTCACACTGAAAAACTGCTGTGTAAACCAATACAGTAATGTAAAGTAAACTAAAGTTAAAATAAAAATTTTAAAAATAAAAAAAGAGAGAGAGGCAAATAAAGAAACACTGAAAAACTGCTGTGTAAACCAATACAGTAATGTAAAGTAAACTAAAGTTAAAATANTCTGAGAAACTTCATTATTAAGAAACTTCACACTGAAAAACTGCTGTGTAAACCAATACAGTAATGTAAAGTAAACTAAAGTTAAAATAAAAATTTAAAAAAAAAAAAAAAAAAGAAACTTCAGTCACTGCTCCCCACCATCGCCGTGACTCTGTTCAGGAGATAAACATCAGAAACATTCCATGTTTAAATATAAACACCCCCGGGTGGCTCAGGGGGGAAGAATCTACCTGGAACGCAGGAGATGCGGTCTCGATCCCTCGATCCCTGGGTCAGGAAGATCCCCTGGAGTAAGAAACGGCAACCCACTCCAGAATTCTTGCCTGGGAAATCTCATGAACAGAGGAGCCTGGCGGGGCTACAGTCCATGGGGTCACCAAAGAGTC
>SJYQ01091737.1:67609-79457 GCA_006410935.1 Redunca redunca | reverse complement strand
AACATCTACAATAAAATATATCCACTATTATTCTTGGCAATTAAGAAATGTTAACATCAACTGACCCTCAATTAAACACATCCTCTGGGACTATGAAAATCACTCAAAATTCTGAAAAAGCTTTTACTAAAATGAAGCCATGCTCCCTTGCTGAAGACTTAAAAGTAACAGAGCTATGGTGTTCAGATGTTCAGCGCTGTATCCCCAGACCTAGCACACAGTAAGGGGTTAACACAGAGACTAAGTTAGCTTTAAGAAAACAGCCAAAGCAAATGAACGCAGTCAAGTTTGTAAATTTCACCTTTTATTACAGGCTCCAAAACGCAGAAATTTCCCAAGAACCCACCTGTTTTAAGTCACTGTCATTATCACTCACATTCGGATAAGTATACTGGAAACTCAGCCGATACCAGGAAAAAAAAAAATCAAAAGTGCCAAATTTTACTATGTCTCTGTTGCAGAAGTCCAGCAGGTTTTACATGTTAGACTCTTCTATTTCCTCATTCTTTAACATTCTCTTCATTTTCTGATATTATAAAGGAAACCGAAAAGAAAGAAATCGCGTGTTCCTATCACACACATCCTACCCTCCTGGCAGGTCGTTCATCATCACCGCCTGCTATCCTGTGCCTGTGCCGGGGACTGGGGAAACAGTGCTCTCCTGAATAAAGAATTATTGGTATTCAAACAATCAGAAGGAAAAAAAAAATCACACTTAACATCAAACTCAAAGCCATGCATCACCATGGCTCTAAGCATCACCACGTATTAAACAGCAAAGCATGAAAAGTGCTGGTTGATCCAGATCCGAGGCCAACAAAATGCCAAGTGATATTTACTTTCCAGTGTCATCAAAATCAACATACGCTTTCATTTCTGTATGGAAGAAAGAGTGAGCCCAGTGTTTCATGGACTATGCTTATCAATCTATAATACTTTCTAAATTTCTCTTCTAAATCTTAAGTTTAACCACTAAACTGTACTGTCTCCAACACCAAAAATTTGGTGTTCTAACATCTGGCCCTGTCTTACATGGATTTTCAGAGAATTGCTATTTGAAACAGAAAATACTTAAATGCAAGTGACATTTCAGTCCTACTGAGCAAAATAATCAACAAACATCAGAAAGATTTAGATTTCCCCCCCTTTATCAGAAGAGTCATAGGACTCTTCAAATACTTGAAGTATCGAATGGCATCAGCAGAGCGTGTCAACTTTGGCAAAGAGAGTAATCATTTTAAAGACCAAGAATCAGAAACCAAGAAACGAAGATCAAACTTAAACGAGAGGGGGGAAAAGAAGTAAAAGACAGATAAACCAAAAAACCTTGCCTCCTGCTTTCTCAAAAATCAGCTCAATTGCTCGTGAAAGGTTTCCGTAAGTTACTGACAGGCTGCCTATGGAAACCTTTCTCGAGCAAAAAATAAATAAAAAAGAAATGCGTACAATGTAAGGAGCAAAAGTTAAGTCATAAAACTGACCAAGTAGTATATTTCTTAAAGTAAAAAGGAAAAATATAAATAAACTGAATCTCATTAAAGTTAAAAGCTTTTGCGTATTAAATGACACCTACCAATAGACTGCAAAGACAACACACAGGATGGGAGAAAATACTCGCAAACCATGAATCTGTAATGGTTTAATATTTTAACAACATAAAGAGCTCTAAACAACAGACAATCCAATGTAAGGGGGGTAAAAGGAAAAATAAACAAATAAGTAAATAAACAAAAAGGGTAAGGGAACATGAACAGACCTTTCACTAAACAAGACATACAAATAGCCAATAAACGCACGCAAAGATGCTTGACCTCATTACTCACTAAGGAAATGCAAACCAAAGCTACGGCGAGCTACCACTTCACACCTATGGGGATGTCGTACACTTAAAAAACACACGCTCAGAAAGCAAGTGTGGGCTGCAAGGCTGGAGAAACTGGAGACCTCACATGTTGCTGGTGGGAACGCAAAACGGCGCCGGCACTGTGGAAAGTCCAGCAGCTCCGCAAAGAATGAAACAGAATTACCGTTGTACTGTTACTGTTCAGTCGCTATGTCATGTCCAGCTCTTTTGAGACCATGGAATGTAACCCGCCAGGCTCCTCTGTCCATGGAATTTTCCAGGCAAGAATACTGGAGTGAGTTGCCATTTCTAACTCCAGGGGATCGTCCTGAACCAGGGATCAAACCCACATCTCTTGCTTGGCAGGCAGATTCTTTACCACTGAGCCACCTGGGAAGCCCTAGAATTACCATAGGACCCAACCATTCCACTCCTAGGTAAACACTCCAAGAATTGAAAGCAGGGACTCAAACAGATACGTGTATGCCAACATTTGCAGCAGTGCTATTTCCAACAGCCAAAAGGTGGAAGCAACGCAAGTGTTTGTCCACAGATGAGAGAACAAACTGGGGGTATACACATGATGGAATAGTATTCACACACAAAAAGAATACAGTTCTGATACACGCTGTTCTGCCAAGTGAACAGAAGACACCAAGGGACAGATGTCAGATGATCCCGCTTCCCCGAGGCACCTGGAGCAGCCACAGTCACGGCAGATTAGCAGCTGGGGGGTGGGCCAGTGGACGAGGAGTTATTGCTTAATGGGAAGCGAATTTCTGTTTGGGGCAACAGAAATTTTTGGAAATGGTGGTCCTGGTTGCGTAACATTGTGAATGCAATTAATGCCACTGAATTGCACATCTAAATTACCAAAATACACGGCAAATTTCATGTCAGAAATATTTTACCACAGAGAAATAGCAAGGGGAAAAAAAAGGACAGAGTTGTTTCGGGCAAAGTGAATACCAATATCACAAAATCACTGAATAATTTAAATTGGTCTCTTCTCAAACTCCCTCCCCTCAACCCCATTAAAACTCGAAATAAGGATTAACTGAAGAAGCGACTTTTTCCCCAGGTTAAACGCAATCCAACAACAAAGAGGCTAGTTTGACCATGCAACAGTTTCTCCATTCATTTCAATTAATATTTAAGTGCATCTAGTGTGCCGTCTATGGGGTCGCACAGAGTCGGACACGACTGAAGCGACTTAGCAGCAGCAGCAGTGTGCTAAGCAGAAGGACATGACAGCCCAGAGAACCTCCCTATCGTGCCTCCATAGATTATGAAGATATGGATAAAATGAGTTTCTCTTTAAAAGTTAAATGATTAAATGGGTTTATTTAAAATACAAAGATTTACAATAAGTATGTCAAGAATCCTGAGGTCAGTCTACGGTCACCTCTGGCCCACCTGGTTTAACTTTCCTAAATTGGCAATTGTTTCTTGTTTTTTTTTTCATTTTTCTGCAAGAGAATAAAGGATTATTTTTTTTTAACTACACAAACAAGACCACAACACAACATTGAAGAAAATACTATTTTCTGACCTTTAAAAGCCAATAGTCTACCAATCAGGAAATACTGATAAACATCACAATCCTGAGTATAATTTAAGCTTAGTGCCTAAAAAGCACACCTCCGCACAATGGGGAAACTACAGTTGTTCAACACCTGAAAATTAAGCAAAAAGTTGAAGCGTCTATTAATCATACTTTTAGGACCACTTGGGGTGAAAAAAAATTCCTTCTCCATGGATATTTAAATGTTTTACAGCTCTTTAATAAAAATAATAAACTGCTGTGCTCACTAGCACACCTCTAGGTTAAGTTTTAAAGCACGACACTGAACTTTCCTACAATCTACACATCCCTGTACGTGACACTCCACAACATTTTTCATTATTATAATCACGCTACTAATCGCCTCAGAGAACTGTTCATAATTGTTGATGGTAACTAAGGTACTTCAAAACAATGACCAGCTTTCCTTCTAGTCATGGCAAAGTACCTGGGTACCTCTGTCACCTGGGAAGGAGGCGGAACACTACTTACAGTCTAATACTCACTCAAACTAACAAAAGGGGTGGGAAGGGGTGGAATCTGAGAAGAGACACCACTTTAAATTATTCAGTGTGATTCCCAGGCTTGGGATCAGCAGGAGGTATGAATGCTCTTCACTATAAGCCACAATATTAAAAAGAATTACTAGGTCAAAATGTAATATTCATTTTTCATTTAACATCCAATTACCTAGAGGACTGAAGATGGAGCAGAAGCTAATGAGTCCAGGGCTCCATTTCATGTTTAAAAGCAAAAGTGTGAAGCTAGTGGGGAAAAAAACTGATTTAGCAGATTAAAACTTAAAAGGATTACCCAGGGGACAAAAAGGGGGAAAAGAAAGAAAGAAGGTTAAAAAAAAAAAAAAAAAAGCTGTAACATCCCAAAGGTATTTCCATAGAATTCTTTAGGGTTTTTTTTCCCTTTGACCATTCTCTGTCACAATGATTTCAAAGACAGACTTTGGTGCACACATTTCTAAGTCTTATTTTCAGGGCAGATTGTCCTCATGATGCTTACACACTGACACTTCACAGAATTTCACTAAAGGTGGGAAACCAAGGGAATGAGAGGTCTGAATTTTTTAATTAATAAGTGGGGTATCTTTACTTGATAGAACTCATTATTCCTTCCCCTAGAAGGTTCAACTCACACTTGCTCAGAACTATGGAACTTTGGGTCCAAGAGGGACCCTGGCATCTGTACTTGAGTTCACTGCTTCAGTTTATAGACGGGAAAACCGAAACAAAGCCTTCATCTAGTTATTGGTCAAGTCGGACTGGCACCCCACCCTCCTGAGTTTAGCACTAGCATTAGGCCAAGAAGACATCTCCTATGGCTCTAACAATTTACACAACTGTTACAGGACATCTCCTACGGTTATAACTAAATATAGCAATTCTGAGCTATCCACTGTTGTGCCAAGCCCCCTTCCACGCATATTCCACTCAATCCTCACAGCAACCCTGAGGAAGATGATATATACTCCATTGGACAGATGGGAAAACTGAAAATAGTTTGCCCGCTCAGTCAGAATTGACTCAAATCCAGGTCTGATTGATGTCTAACAGTTAACTCCAGTGTTAGTCGAGTCCGACTCTTTGTGACCCCATGGGCTGTACCCGCCAGGCTCCTCTGTCCAGGCCAGAATTCTGGAGCGGGTAGCCATGCCCTTCTCCAGGGGACCTTCCCAACCCAGGGATCAAACCCGGGTCTCCTTCATCGGAGGCAGAGTCTTTGCTGTCTGAGCCTCTAGTTCACCTTCAGCCTATGGCCCTTACCTCGGTCTAGAGGGTCCTATGCGGCCTGACCCCTACCGTCTTTCTAAGCTCACTTCCTACCACTTCCCGTCGTTATACAAATCCAGCCAACCTTCACTAGAGGTTCTGCCTCAGGGCCTTTACATATGCGTGACACCCCCATCACCACCCTAATCTCCAGACCTGAGAGTGGCCAGCTCGACCCTTCAAGTCAAATATTACCTCTTTAATGAAGCTTTCCCTAACCACTCAGTCTAAAATAGACCCTCAGTTACTCCTACCACTATCCAAAACTATGTTGCGTATTGGCTGTCTCCCCAACATTATAAAAGCACCACAAAGGGGGAAAACGTCCCCCTAGAATGAAAGCACCAGGATGGCAGCAATGTTCCGCCTTACTCATTTCTAGACTGCCCAATACCCAGGAGTATCTGACAAGGGGGGCGGCAATCAAAAAACACTGCTTATTCCATCAGTGAATGAATGCCTATATCTGAACCTCCACCTCATTAACAGCTAGTATCACAGAATTCAGAAGTTGATTAGCTGGCTGTGGTGGTTTACTTGCTAAATTATGTCCGATTCTTGCAACCCCATGGACTGTAGCCTGCCAGGCTCCTCTCTCCATGAGATTCTCCAGGCAAGAATACTGGAGTGGGTTGCCATTTTCTTCTCCAGGGGATCTTCCCGACCCAGGAATCAAGCCTGGCTCTCTGCATTGTAGGCAGTTTCTTTACTGACTGAGCTACAAGGGAAGCATCAATTGATACGTACTATCTTCAATTTTTCTCTAGGTGTTTCTCATGATTATCCTTATTTTTTCAATCGAGTGGTATGTGCCTCAGGGATATTTTGTAATTCTCAACTTTAGACAAGTTAATGACTCAATCTGGGCTTATAAAGCAGTCAAAAATCTAGAAACTAAAAAATAACTCAAACCAGTCCATCCTAAAGGAAATCAGCCCTGAATATTCATTGGAAGGGCTGATGTTGAAACTGAAACTCCAAAAAAAAAAAAAAAGAAACTGAAACTCCAATACTTTGGCCATCTGATGTGAAGAACTCGACTCATCTGAAAAGACCCCGATGCTGGGAAAGACTGCAGGCGGGAGAAGAAGGGGACGACAGAGGATGAGATGGTTGGATGGCATCACTGACTCAATGGACACGAGTGTGAGTAAACTCCGGGAGTTGGTGATGGACCGAGAGGCCTGGCGTGCTGCAGTCCATGAGGTCACAGAGAGTCGGACACGACTGAGCAACTGAACTGCACAGAGCTGAAAGAATAACTGCTCTTTCACTGATAGTGTACACAGGCTTGCCTCTTATCTCCTTGAACTTCTTTGAAGCCAACACCCAATCCGTTTGCTTCTGTTTAACCTTCTGCTTCTGATTAACCTTCAGCTCCGGGAGTTGGTGATGGACAGGGAGGCCTGGCATGCTGCAGTCCATGGGGGTCGCAAAGGGCCAGACACGTCTGAGTGACTGAACTGAACTGAACCTTCATCTTGACCAGTGTTAACCACTAGTTCTCTCTCTCACTCTCTGGCAGGCCTCTGCAGCCTCACAGTGCTTACCTGCTTCTCGCTTGCTGAAGTTCTATTTGCTTTGTTGTGCAGCTGGATGTGCACAGCGTATCTTCCATGATCTAAAAAGCTGCTGGGACTTGTGTGGTGGTCCAACGATTAAAACTTTGCCTTCCAATGCCGGGGATGCGGGTTTGACCGCTGGCTGGGGAGCTAAGATGATCCCACATGCCTCATGGCCAAACAACCAAAAGGTAAAACAGAAGCAAGGCTGTAACAAATTCAATAGACTTTAAGAATGGTCCACACCAGAAAAATCTTTAAAAAAATAAAAGCTGCAAAATTAGTGTTAAGTCACTCAGTTGTGTCCAACTCTTTTGCGACCCCATAGACTGTAGCCTGCCAGGCTCCTCTGTCCATGGGATTCTCCAGGCAATGATACTGGAGTGGGTAGCCATTCCCTTTCTCCAAGGGAACCTTCTCGACCCAAGGATCAAACCCAGGTCTCCTACACTGCAGGCAGATTCTTACGGAAGCAAGTAGTCAGCAGCACTCCAGCCTCTGTGGCTTTGGTGTTCCACAGTCTTGGAGAGCTCTAAAGAGCAGTGGCCACACAAGGAGACCCTCCTTCCTGCCATATTATAGGCAGCTCCCACCCGCCTGTCAAGCTCACTGGGGGAAACGTCAGGGTCGGAGCAGGGTTAGCTACTGGTTGGAGTATTGAGGCCCTGGAATGGCAACTGATACTGTCTGAACACTGCTTCCCGAGTCTGTCTGGGACCAGCACATTTTCACTGTTCAAGAGACTTCAACTTCAAACCTAAGACTTTGTTTCCAACATAGCAAACTTCTGCAGGAAGACATAAAACATCACCAAAACCCTAGTCAAAGTCCTGCTGTTCAGTTTTATAACCTCAATCTGCTCTCCAAATGTGCTTTCCTTCTAAGAAGACTGATACAATGTAATACTCAGAGGAAATATCTGAGTAAGCCAGGGAGTGGGGAGAAGCAGGTCCTTTAACAGGGTGATGCCTTTTAATTCTCTAAATAACCCACATTCACAGTGCCTATTTCACTCCAGAAAAGCTCAGCAACTAAGTGCACCGGAGCCTTTTGAGGCCACTTGCATGTGAGGAAGAACAACAATTTTCATACTACATTTAGGAGGGGATCTGAAATTTTCCTGGGGTTACTAGAAAAAGTTGCGTTTGATTATATAAAACATGTATCTTACCTAGAATCTTAGGGCCAAATCTCGTATAGAATGTGCACGAATTATCAACTTTCTATACAAAAAAAACTTCTCACTAGAAGTTTGGCTAAGACATAGTTCTAGTTTTTCAAACAGCTTTGTTTTGTGGCCAAGGATAAGATCAGAGAATCAAGGGAACTTGCTCAAGGTCATCTGGTCAAATCAGGTGGGACTGAAATGACTGATTTCTGCCTTCCAAAAGCCAACCATACATCAAACTTGTCTTGGAACTAAGCAGGCCCAAAGGGAAAAATCACTCCTCCTTTCCTTCCCTCAACAATCAAAAGCAAAATTACACGGAGGAACTTTAATAAAATGTCCTCAGCATACAGACTACTGCTCTAGCAATGCACAGGCATGTCTCAGAATCAGTAACTGAAACAATCTGCAAACGTGAGTAACTGCTGTAACCACCTTCCCATGTGACAGCACCATAAACTTCATAAGAGTTTAAAAATCAGCCCTTCAAATGTACATCCATAAATAGTTCACTTATCTTCTAAAAGACCCAGTCAGACTGGAACAGAGGTACTCTGAGCTCTCGGATTTTTCCTAAGTTAAAAGATCATAAATAAGTCCAAAGTTCTCTTCAGAATTCTGAAAGGAACAGGGATATTTCAACAGTGCAGGTGAAACAAGTGATGAAATCAACAGAAACCACGCAGGCTGTAGAGGGCAGGGGGCTACAGAGAAGAGGCTCCTGTGCACTTTCATAACCACATTCCTTTCCTCTTCCGCTTTCAAAACCCCCACCTCCTGGACACTTCTGCCCCATCCTTTCCATTTCTACTTTTAAGCCGCTGATGTTAAAACACTACTTTTGATTTAATAATAAAAACATAACGGCCAACAAAGCCGTATTTTTAAATTACTTAAACCAGATCAGCATGGGGATATCAAAATAGCTAAGAGCACTCTGTACTTGGAACAAACACAGTACAGCCCTATTGAGTGATCCTCCTCACATCCAATTTTCTAAGTCAAATGGTACCAGGACCCCCATTTCAGATGACCCCCAAGCCCAGGAAAATTTCCCTTCGCTCTCAGACTATATGGGTCACTGGTATTGAGAGCCAGTGTTAGATCTCAAAAATATCAACAATAGTTACGCTGAAACTGTAGCTGGGCTATATTACATGTGAGCAACTTTAAAATATTTATAACTAATGTGATTTTTCTCACATCTCAAATTCAAGCCTGCCTATTTCCGAGTACAGCTGTAACACACTCTTGGATTAAGGACTTCCCTTTAGCCCTTGAGCACAACGTGGCCACAGGGTATACAAAGCAAACCAAAAGCAGGACTGGAAAAAATTAAACCTGGAAGGAAATACAAGCCTCATACTTCCCGTTATGCCCGAACACAGAACTGTCATTAGTTGAAAATGTGTTAGGTTGAGCTATATCAAACTGCCAACATACAACTGGTTTTGACCTGCAAAAATGGAAATTTCACATGAATATCATCTAATATTATTTTCTAAGCTCATTTTAATAATTGTCTCAAATAAGGTCTTCAAAGCCCAAGGCATATAAAAAGCTTCTCTTTCTCTAGTTTGCCTTAACCTTTTGAAAAGATTTGCCACTCTCTGTCCAAAGCTGATTTTAAAAAATTAAGTCGGTTAACAGGAAAGCCAAGATAAAGAAAACTACCAAAGTCCTCAATGTGAGAACCTGAAAACCACTCCACATCCTTCCCACCACTCCCCTTTTCCAACTAACAAGTTGAATCCTAAGTTGATCTGCCCTTTAGAAGACTTACACTTAAGGAGAAATTAGTGACTATTTCAGTGATTTCCATCTTTTTCAGTTACCAGTGAGGTAGGAATTGAAGTGTGGTAGAGCCCACTGCTTTCTACTGGGGTTCCACTGACCTAAAAATCTACCTCTGAAGAATTTTAATTAAGTTGATAAGTTCCATTTTGTTTCAGAATCCTGCTTCTAATCTCTCTAATCAACAGGGTGATTACCAACCCAGTGGGATATATTTTTCCATTTAGAAATAATTGATATACACACCGACACCAGGAAAAAACCTGTTCCTTTCACAAAAGGGCTTATGGCTCCAAGATTGCCTCCGGGTTCAAATCCATCATCTTACACTCATTTTTATTAGAGGCTAATATCCAATATGCTAATGAACTCTTTTCTCAATTAATTCCCCTAATTACTCACCTGTTCTTATTCTGCCCAAATTCCTACCTCACCAGGCCACCCACAGTTCCTTCCCAGAGGGAGATGCTTCACCTAAAACACTGTCACAGCAACCTGATGTTACCTGTTCTATCTTCGAGATCGAGTTTGCAGTTCAAATCAATATTAACCAAATGAAATATGCTCTTCAAAAAAAAGAAAAATCAGGAAAGAATCTTTTGCTGTATCTGGAAATTTCTCTATTCAGCTAGTTCAGTGTTGACAGGTCAACAGAAAGGCACTAATCATTACTACAATCCTAAAGGGTTTTTCTCTAGAGTTAAACCATCAACCCTTTCCTAACATCCAAATAATCCAGACTTCTTAGAGCAAAACTGCCCCACCTCCAACAGCATCTTCTGATCATTTTTCACCTTTAACTGAGGTTTTCTTATGGCCTCATGGTCATGCCAAGTCAGGCAAATACACACTTTAAACCTTCCATCTACTCTCTTCTTTCTCAAAAGCTACATAAAACAGCTGTTTCTTTTAAAACTCTCCAAGCATCAAGTACAATGTTAAGTGCCTTAAAAGGGTATTTATCTACTTCCAGCTTTAAAACCCTATGAGGTTTTTTCATCCTAATGCACACCCCCATTTTACAGAGGAGAAAAGCTGAGGCTAAGTAACTTGCTCAAGGTCATAGTGGGCAGGGACCAGATCCAAGTCTGACCTCCAAGTTCCCTGACCTTAACCCTCACGCTGCGACTTCCTTCTGGTATCTTTCTTCTGCTCCCCGATGTCTGCGCTGTGGTCTTAGACAGCCTCTACTTGGGCAGGGCTCAGTTTCTCCAGAGCTGCCTTTCCTTTAAAGGCTAAGCCTTTGAAAAGAATCAGTATCCATTCCATCTTTTCTCCACGCTCCTCCTTCCCACCTGCACCATTTCCCCAAGGCCCTCGTCACGGCTCCTCCTCTAGGGCCATCCACCCCCGCCCCGGGCCCAGAACAGGTCCCCTTCTACCCTTAACGCCAGGAGAGGCCAGAAGTGAAAGAAGGGAAGAAAGGAAGAGGCCACACAGCACCCCTTCCCCCAAGACTTCAGCTGAGAAGAAACTGGCTGAGGACCAGAGAGGGGTGGTGAGGGCTGGGGAAAGATAGGCAGGAGGGCAGGGAGCGGGAATGACAAGGGTGTGCCCTTGGGGGTAGGCGGGGCAGGGGAGGGGATGGAGTGGCGGCGTGGGACGCTCCGGGGCTTGCAGACTGAATGGGGGGTGGAACTCCGGGGGGAGCGGGGGGATGGCACCCGGCAAGGAAAGGGATCTGGCCATTCGGAGGAGGATGTGTGCGTTGGGGCGGAGGACCGGGAGGAGGATGTAACGAAGGAAAGTGGAGGGAAGAAAGGGCAGGGAGAGGGAGCGAGCAGGAAACGGTAGAGTCGCCGGCGAGCGGAGAGGATGGATGGGAACCGGGATGGTGGGACCCGGGAGACCCCAGCACCGGGGCTCCGCGGGGAGGGGCGGGCGGGCTGCGGGGGGGATTCGGGGTCCGCGGAATGCCGGGAACCGGGGCTGGAGGAGACCCGGGGCGGGAGCTCTCGAGACGAGCAGCGGGAAGTGGGGGTTCTGGGGAGGCCAGGGCCCGAACAGGGGGCGTCCCAGCACGACGAGGGGGTGTGTGTGTCGGTGTGTGCGCGCGCGCGAAGGCACCGTAGGGTTAGCGCGGGGAGATGGGGATGAAGGAGCGCAGGGGGTGGGCGGGAAGCTGACGGGGGG
>SJYQ01091737.1:47636-66521 GCA_006410935.1 Redunca redunca | reverse complement strand
GGCGGGCCGGGGGCGGGGCCAGCGCCGCCGGGCACCGTCGCAAAAGACCCGCGCGCGCGCTCCCCACGCCGTGCGGCCCCCCGCGGCGGCCGGCGGGGAACGTCGCCAAATGACGACAGCCCCTCTCACCGGAACGGCCGCCGCCCTGGATTTTGGGGAGCGTCGCTGAAGTGCCCGTCGGACGCCCGCAACCTGGGAGCCCAGGGACAGTCTGTAATGTCTGATGGGGTTGGTCACCCACTGCGACAGGAGAGTGGGGATTGTAGGCTAGGGGGCTCAATACACACTTTCATTCAATCATCCATTCGGTTTACCGTTTATTGCAAGTCAGAGGGGTGAATGAGCATGTCTTGGCGCTCGGGATGCTACATAGGACAAAACAGGCAAAATCTCTGTCTTCTTGAACCTAACACTCAAATGGGAGGAGAAGAAGAAAGATCAGTTCATAATGTCAGGTACTGATAAGTGATGTGAACACAATAAGACAGGAGAATATGTTTGAGGGGGACTAATGTCAGGGAAGCCCTCCCTAAGGAGTCACATCAAAGGGTGAACAGCAGTTGCCAAAGCCCTGAGGTTAAAAAAGCTTGATCTGACCCCAGGTTGACTCAAGACCAGCATGGATACAATCCAAGGACAGGTTGTAGCTCTGGGCAGATTCCACATCCCAAAGACTCCTAAGGAGCTTAATGATAACAGTCATCAAAGGGAAGACTTGCCTTTGAGAGACACTGGCCTTTCCTTACCGCATTAAATCACCCCCAACAACCTTGAGATGTGTGCTCTTATTATTCCTATTGTACAAATGAAGAGTGAGGCTCCTGGATGGAGAAGCAATCCACCCAAGCCTTACAGTAAGGGATTAAATAAAAAATGACTCAGACTTCCCTGATGGGACAGTGTTTAAGAATCCACCTACCAATGCAGGGGACATAGGTTTGATCCCTGGTTCGGGAAGGTTCCACATGCTGTGGGGTAATTACGCCCGTGCACGTCAACTACTGAGCCCGTGCCCTAAAACCACAGCATGAAGAAGCCCACAACTAGAGGGTGGCCTCCTCTCGCCGCAACTAGAGAAAGCCCAAATAAGCCAAAAATGAATAAATAAATCTTTTTTAAATGATCCATCCCTCAAGGTACCCTTGACCAGTGAAAGTGAAGTCACTCAGTCGTGTCTGACTCCTAGCGACCCCATGGACTGCAGCCCATCAGGCTCCTCCGTCCATAGGATTTGCCAGGCAAGAGTACTGGAGTGGGTTGCCATTGCCTTCTCCACCTTTGACCAGTAGATTGTAGATTTTAAGTGCCTCAGCATTCCATCTGGACCCTAACTCCTATCCTGAAGACAAATTGGTATCCTCCTGTGTGGGATAGTATGCAGCCATATCCAAGCAATGCTTTACAATCAGTCTCAGGGCACAGTAGAACCTGCCTCAGCCTCAGTGGGCCACTAGCTGAACTGCAGAGCCAAGTATCCCCTTGGAATGCCAGAGCAGTCAGAGGAAGAAAGGACTTAGCAGGGATTCTGTGAAAACCAACAGATATCCTGCTTGGTATTCCTAAAGTGGTTTATACTTTTCACAGTGTTTCTTTGGCTCTTTAATTGAGGGCTCTAGAGTCAGACTGTCCTGGTACATTGACTCCTGTCTCTTGCATTCTTAGCTGAACACAACCTTAGGCAAGTTACTTAACCTCTCTGCCTCTCTGTAAAATGGTGGATATTATCAGTAAGGACTGCATCAGATTCATGTGAGAATTTGAGTAATACATGCACACTAGTTCTCAGCTGAGCAATACCCTTGAGAAATGGGATGAGAGAGAAGAGGCTTGAACAGCAAAAAAGAAAAGCAAATATTTTGACTCAGACAGACGTGAATTCAAATCTTAACTTGGTCTCAACTGGCTGTGTGACCTTGAGCAAGTCACTTCACCCTTTGAGCCTCTATTCACTACCTGTGAAATGGGCCCAGTGGTGCCCATCCTATAGGGATGTACTGCAGGGTAAGTGAGATACAGAGGTGAGGCCTTAGATCAGAAATCTCAAACTAACTGGAATAATCTGACCTGCCATTTCTTTTGTTTGGACCATGCAACGCTGTCTCCCTCCCAACTCTGTCTTTAATGAATGTTTACAAACACACAGAAAAGTTCAAAGACTAGTACAAGGAACAACTGTACACTCTCCTCCTGGACTGTTCTTTTCCCAGGTTTAAAAACAAATTTATTTGTATACAATTTTTAAATGTTACTTTCCATTTACAGTTATTACAAAATACTGTCTTTGTTCCCCATGTTGTACAATATACCTTTGAGTCTGTCTTACATCCAATAGTTTATTCGTACCACTCCCTCATCCCTATATTGCCCCTCCCCCCATTTTTTTAGATTTATCTATATTCACATGTAGTTTTTTTTCTGAATTATTTAAGTTAGTTGCTGCCTTATTGGTACTTCATGCTTCACTACTTCCACAGGAAATCCTAAGAAAAAGTACTTTTTCCTACATCACCACAAAAATATTATTACACCTAAGAAAATGAACAGTCATGCTACAGTGAACTGTAATATCCAGTCCATTCCCAAATTTGGACAGGGAAGCCTGGTGTGCTGCAGTCCATGGGGCTGCAAAGATTTGGAAATGACTTAGTAACTGGATAACAACAGTAATTCCCAAATTTCCCCGTGGGTTTAAAAAATATCTTTGGGACTTCCCTAGTGATCCAGTGGTTAAGACTCCACACTTCTACTGTAGGTTCATTCTGGGTACTAAGATCCCACTTGCACCATGGTGCAGCCAAAGAAAGAAAGAAGGAAAAAGCTAGAAAATATGCAAACGGCCAATAAGCACATGAAAAAATGCTTGTATTTTTTTGTCATCTGAAAAACGCAGATGAAAACCACACCTTGATACAACATTGGCTGCTGGTTCAGAGGAAAAAAGGGAATGTCTAGGGCCGAGCCTGGAGGAAGTCTACCTTGTATGGCAGAGCAGGAAATAGTGACTCTGCCAAGGAGTCAGAGAGGTTGGAGGCTGGCTGTTCTGGAAGCTGAGGGAAGAGGTGCCCCTGCATTTGTGAGTGGGATCAATAACCATCCTTCGATGAATCCTTTGGGACCTGTCCCTGCATCATTGCACATTGGTAAATGACACTCACAGGACTGACTTCCTCGGAGTGCTGCTAGGTGGGAAGCTCTCAGGGACTTGAGTACCTCTAACCACGCTGGGACAGGGGAAAAGAGGGTCTGGCCCCTCTGTGGGCTTCCCGAGTGGCGCTGGTGGCAAAGAACCTGCTGGCCAGCGCAGCAGACATCAGATCCCTGGGTCGGGAAGATCCCCTGGAGGAGGAAATGGCAACGGCTCCAGTATTCTTGCCTGGAGAATCCCACGGACAGAGGAGCCTGACAGTGTACGGTCCATGGGGTTGCAAAGAGTCAGATCCAAAATGGGCTCCAGTTAGGAAGTGGGTGGCAGGGATCTAGCTGATCAGAACAAGTGTCCTCCACAGTTGGATTCCCTTACCATCCATCTCTACCCTAGCCTAGGTGGGCAAGGAATTCCCCTGTTCCCCGTGAAAAGAGATAGGGAGACCCTCCCACATCTGGACTATATACTGATGACCAATCTCCACTCAGATTCATCTGAAATAACAGAGCATTGATTGGTTACTTTTTCAAATGGAAGTGGGGGGAAAGATGGTAAAATCTTTCCTCCACACCTCCTTTCATCTCCAAGCCAGGTTTCCAACTCACTCAAGCATTCATTCATTCATTCACTATCCAGTCTCTGTGTCAGACAAGCTCACTGCTTTCTGGTCTCTGCTCACATGTTACCTCCTCCAAGAGATTTTCCTCTAAAATATTTTCCTTCTCGCACCCAGAACTCTTTATCTCCTTACCCAGTTTCTTTTTCTTCATGTTACTTTTCATCCTTGACACCACATGTATGTCTTTATTTGCTCCTTTTCTGTCTCCCACCTTGGAACATAAGCTCCATGAGGTCAGAGATTTTGTTTCATTCTCTGCTGAATCTTTGCACCCAGCACAGGGCCTGGCACACAGCATTCGTCAGCACTCAGTCATGTCCGACTCTTTGGGACCCCATGGACTATACAGCCCACCAGGCTTCTCTGTCCATGGGTTTGCCAGGCAAGAATACTGGGGTGGATTGCCATTTCTTCCTCCAGGGGATCTTCCCGACCCAGGGATGGAACCCTTTGTCTCCTGTGCCTCCTGCAGGCAGATTTACCCGCTGAGCCACTTCCCTGGTGGCTCAGACGGTAAAAGCATCTGCTTGCATTGCGGGAGACCCGGGTTCAGTCCCTGGGTTGCGAAGATCCTCTGGAGAAGGAAATGGCAACCCACTCCAGTATTCTTGCCTGGAAAATTCCATGGATGGAGGAACCTCATAGGCTACAGTCCATGGCCCAAAGAGTCAGACACGACTGAGCGATTTCACTTTCCAACGGGTAGGTGCTCAATAACTGTTGAAGGAGTGCTGAATGAATAGCAGATGTGCAGAGAGCGCATCTGGGCGTGACAAATGCACAAGTGACTAAGAGGAGGGGCCCGCAGCCGTGGCGGTGGACAGGAAGGTGAGTGATGCGGGACTCACACAACAGCAGTCTGGGGAGGGGGCCTCTGAGAGTCTAGGTGGCCTTTGAAAGGGAGTTGAGACCTACTTGCCTGAGGGGCAGGGAGGGGAGGCCAGCCTGCCTGGAGCAGCTGGTTCCTCCAAGGAAAACAGCCCCTGACCCACAGTAGCTCAGTAGAGGCCTTGGAGTCAGAAAGATCTTGTGACTGACCAGTTCTGCCTCTTTTTGACCCTGACTGCATGACCTTAGCAAGTCATTGCACCTCTCAGAGCCTCCACGTCCACATCTGTAAAATGGGAATCTTAGCTCCTTCTTCCTGGGGTTGCTGTGAGGATTTGAGAGAGTGTCTGTGAAGAGTTTGTCGTGTTGCAGGCTCTCAGTCAATGGGAACTGTCCTGCTCTTACAGTCCTGTACTTTTCTTTCTGTGGGCCATAGGGAGCCCTTGAAGGTTTTGGAGGAGAGGAGTGACCTAAAGAAAGGTGGAGGGCAGTGGGGCCTGGGGATCCCTGGAGAAATTCCAGGAGAGCGTGAATTGGGCCTCACATGCTAGTGTCTGACTCTTTGCGACCCCATGGACTGTAGCCTATCAGGCTCCTCCGTCCATGGGATTTTCCAGGCAAGAGTGCTGGAGTGGATTGCCATTTCCTTCTCCAGGGGATCTTCCCGACCCAGGGATCGAACCTGGGTCTCCCACATTGCGGGCAGACGCTTTACCATCTGAGCCAGCCAGAAATAGCACTATGCCCTACCCAACCCCTCAGACTCTCCTGTTCCGGGCACCTGCCCTGAGGAAACCATTGCCTAATCCATAAATACTAACCACCAGTGATGCGATAACATTACGGAGCAGTGACAGCTGAGTTCACCCTCCCAGGGGCAGTGAGTAGATAAAGATCGCTGACATGTCCTAACTGCTTTCCAGGCCCCAGGAGTCTTGGCATCGATTACTTGTGGTGCCAGAAACCCCTGCTGAGGAAACCCTGACTGGGAGGTTCCCCCTGATAAGCTCCAGCTAGGTAGTCCATCAGCTCTTCCAGAAGAAACTGAGGCACAGAGCAGAAGAAACAGACATCATTTCTTGCCAGCAGCTTTAAGAGCCAGTGGGTCCTCCTGCCCCTCCACCACAGTGCTCCACAGACCAGCTGCCCTACTGGTTGAGTCCCAAAGAGAGGAAAAATCTCCCCCGAGCCCACTGGGCGGGGATGAACATATAACCTGAGCAAGAAATAAGGCTTTCTTTTAAGCCTCTGAGATACAGGGGCTATTTGGGTTTGCTTTGGTTTTGTTTATTTAATACCTATTTATTTATTCCTTTGGCTGCGCCGGGTCTTGGTATGGCACACAGGACCCTCGATCTTTCTGGCAGCATGGTCTTGTTTCTATTTATTTATTCCTTTGGCTGCGCCGGGTCTTGGTATGGCACACAGGACCCTCGATCTTTCTGGCAGCATGGTCTTGTTTACTTAATGTCTATATATTTACTCACTTGGCTGCGCTGGGTCTTGGTATGGCACACAGGACCCTCGATCTTTCTGGCAGCATGGTCTTGTTTACTTAATGTCTATATATTTACTCACTTGGCCACGCTGGGTCTTGGTATGGCACACAGGACCCTCGATCTTTCTGGCAGCATGGTCTTGTTTACTTAATGCCTATTTATTTACTCACTTGGCCGCGCTGGGTCTCGGTGGCGCACAGGACCCTCCATCTTTCTGGCAGCATGCAGAACTCTCAGTTGTGCCACGTGGGAGCTATTTCTCTGACGAGTGATTGAACCCGGGTCCGCTGCCTTGGGAGCCCAGAGTCTTAGCCACCCCACCACTAGGGAAGTCCCAGGGGCTATTTGCTTTACTTCAATATAATCAGGCTTGTGACTCAATGGTAAAGAATCTGCCTGCTAACGCAAGAGCCTCAGGAGACACAGGTTCAATCCCTGGGTCAGGTCCAATCTCCTGGAGGAGGAAATGGCAACCCACTCCAGTATCCTTGCCTAGAAAATCCTATGAACAGAGGAGCCTGGTGGGCTACAGTCCATAGGATCTCAGAGAATCGGACACAACTGAGTGCGCGCACATGTGCAACCTGGCTTATCCTGGCTGATCACGAATAAATGCGTGTGCAATTTGCTTTTATTCGACCTGTTTTTACAAGATACAGCTGCAATGAAACAGGTAGCAGGAGTTCATTCATTTCTTAATGATGTTTATTTTGTTGTTTCCTTTTTTTTTTTTTGCTATTACTGGTCCATAGATCCTAAGCCACAATTCAAAATCTAAAAATTCTAAAACTTAAATGTTTCTTCATAATTTATTTGGCAGTAAAACTCAACCTGACTTGAACTAGTGACAAAACTTACCTTAATAGACAGAAAGCTATTTGTAGTCTTTATCACACTTAATATGAATATTCTTATTCACTTTCATGCATTGGAGAAGGAAATGGCAACCCACTCCAGTGTTCTTGCCTGGAGAATCCCAGGGACGAGGGAGCCTGGTGGGCTGCCGTCTATGGGGTCGCACAGAGTCGGACATGACTGAAGTGACTTAGCAGCAGTAGCAGCAGCATATGAGGAAATATTTAGATTTTTACTTAGAGGTTGACCCAGTCCTCTCAAAGGATGTTATGCAAATGTTCAGTGTATATACCATATTGCCTTTCAAAATTCTGAGATTCTTACAAAATTGCAAACCACATCAGACCCCAAGGGGTTTGGGTAAGGGATGGTGGCCCAGTACAAACACAGCTACAATGAGCATCTCTGGCAGGATGTCACTCACAAAGGCGGCCCCAACAATATTTCCCACTCCCGTGTTCTTCTGGAACTTTCTTTAATTTGCCTTCCTTTGAATCTGGCTGGGATTGTGAATCACTTGTAGCCAAAAAAAAGAAGTGGAAATGACAGTGCTCATAACTTCTGAGGAAATGCAGCTTCTGATGTGTTGGTTGAAATACCCACCTTGGGAGCCTTTAGCTACCACACTGAGGAAGTCCAGCCATGTAGAGGCCATGTCCAGGTGCCCTGGTCAAGGCCCTGGCAGAGGTCCCCACGGCCAGGCAGCATCAGTCGCCAGATCCTGGAGAGAGCAAGCCTTCAGACAGTCTAGCCCCCGGCTGTCAAGTCATCCTCGTTTACACCGTGAAGTCTGGGGTGGTTTGCTGCAGCAACAGGATCTGTAACAGGGCTGCTCTGCGTGTGCCGTGCACACTAGGGCAAGACTTTCTCCAGAGCACATTCATGTGAGTGCAGTTTGCTGAGCAGTAGGAATGCACCTCTTCTGACGAACTATTTCCAAATTGTTCTCTGAAACGGGTGTGCCAATTTACACTCTCCGCAGCAGTGAACAAGGATTTCAGGACTTCCTGCCTCACCCACAGCTTCTCTGATGAGAGTGTTCCAGGGTTCTGTCCCCCTGCCATGAAATCCCTCTGAAGAAAGAGAGTAAGATAGGAGGAACTGGCATAAAAAGTTAGCAGAAGTCCTCCAGTAGCATTGATTCTATAGAGCGCTTTTTGCCATCAGAAGACTGATTCCTTCCCCCTTTCTACATTCTGACGCTTTTTTTCCTACCCTGAACGGCCTGGCCTAGGGCATGCCTGGGTTGCTTCCGAGTGTTCAGTGATAGAAGTGATTTTCAGCTATCAAAGTAGGTGCCAGGCGTTTTTCTAAATGCTACGAGAAGAAAGGGGAGGAGGAGAAGTATAAGTACCAGTATTTACTGAACTTTTTTTTTTTAGCTAGTTAACATCCATTCACTTCTGCAACAGCTCCAATTTCCTCCTCCTCTTGCTTTCAGTCTGTTGGGTTCTCTGAACTCTGAACTCCATTTCTGACTTGTTAGGTGAGCTAGCCTGGTTAGTCAGAATATTGTATTCCTCTGGTAGTAATAATTGGTTCAGAGTTGGGTAGACCCATCAGAGCCAATGCGACTCAATTCCTAGACATTTAAATTTGTGCTTTTGGAGAGCCGACTTTCCCCTCCATGAAAGGTTGTGAGGCTGGAGCAATGGCAGCCATTCTATCAAGATGTGGCACCTAGGGATCAAGACAGCATGTGGAGAGAAACTGAAAAGAGAAACTGAGTCCTGATGACATCATTTCAGTCACGAATCCACCAAGTCCTGGCCTGCCATTCGCTCCCCCAACCCTGTCCCCTCAGTTTTCTACCTGCTGAGGTTTTTCTGTTTTGTTTTTAGTTGAAGTATAACACACACACAGAAACGTACACATATCACAAATGTATAGCTCACTGAATTTTTCAAACTGAATAGACCCATTGAACAAGCACTTAAGAAAAAGAACATCACTGGTTCTTACTTGTATAAGTAGAATCATAGAGCACATTCTTTTATGTCTGACTTCTTTTGTTCAGCTTGATAGTTGAGATTCACTCATACTGAGGAGTGAGGCTGCAAGTCATTCATTTTAACAGCTGAATAGCATTCCACAGTTTCTTACCCAATCTGCGATTATCAGGACTTGGGGTAGTTTTAGTTGGAGGCTGCTGTAAAATCTTTAGTGTAGTGGCTCTGATACTAGTAAACTACTCTCTTGACATAATGTAGAAGTAGGACTTCCAACTCAAACTGGCTTAAAGGAAAAAGGAATTTATTGCCTTACATGACTATAATGGCCTGAGGCAAGTTTACATGGCTTCAGGCATAGCTGAATCCAATTTCTCTCCTTATATTAGCTCTGCTTTCCTTTGGGTTGGCTTCATCAGATTCATCTGTTGACCAGCCCCTGAGAAGGTGGTCCCCACAGCTAAGGGATCTGCACCCAAAAAAGAGTATTTGTGATCAAGTCTAATTGGCCTGCTTTCAGTCACATGATCATCCCTGAACCAGTCGCTGTGACTAAGGGGATGTAGTGTGCTGATTGGCTGGACCTGGTCACATGTCCACCCCTAGAGCTGAGGAGCAAGAGGAGCTTCATATGAACCATGTGGCTGGTAGTGGAAAAGGGTGACTCGCCAAAGGCAGACCAGCTGTGCAGTTGCTCCAGTGGAATAGATGCTGAGTAGTGACAGCAACAGATACCTGTGGACTCTACTAAGCTTGCTTATGCCTTCACGACTCTACACACTTTGTTTCTGCTTCCTGGAAACCTTGGATTCTCATCTCTTCATCCTTTGAGACCCAGCTCAAATTTGTTTCCCTGTCATGAAATCTCCCAGAATTCTGGGTCTGGATACTCAGATGAGTGCTCTTGACCTCGATTTCCCTCTCCTTCTATTGCAAGAGGCTCAAAAGCTTAAAATGACTTTTACCAGACTCTCCTGCAGCAAGGAAGTCAATGGTAAGTTAGGCTCTGTCAACTAGATGTATTTGCGTGAAATCTGAAGGGTGGAAGGGAGGCAGCAGTCCTCTCCCTGGCCAGCCTGTGCTAGAAGATGGGAGGAGTATGGGCAGTGGAGTCCACCACCTAGTCCCCAGTTTGGAGGGCGCGAGGAGTAGGAGGTGGGTGGTGATGGCAGGAGCAGTAGCAGTTTGGTGACTTCTGAAGCATGGCGTGGTGGAGGAACCTGAAAATTAAGTCACCCTGACCACTCTTCCCGCCCTCCTGGCATGTTTGCAAGCACCACAATCCTGTATCAGATCCTGTTTTGGGACTTCCCTGGTGGTCCAGTGGCTAAGACTCTGTGCTCCCAATGCAGGTGCCTCGGATTCAATCCTTGGTCATGGAACTAGATTCCACATACTGCGAGGAAGACCCGGTGCAGCCAAATAAATAAATATCCAGTTTTTAAAAATCTGTTTTTGACTAACATAACTGGAGTGATTTCTATTTCCTGAACTACCTCCTGACATAAAATTCTCCTGTGTAGAATAGTCAGACACTTCTATGAGAGCACCAATCACACAGTTTTATATGCACATAAGAGCATGTGGGTGTATATGCACATGTGTGTACATAATAAAACAAGTACTTAAATAGTACTTACCCTGTATCAGGTGCTATTCTAAGCACTGTGTAAAATAGGAACTTACTTAATATTTACAACACCTTGAGGTAGATATTATCACCCTCATTCACAGAAGAAACTTAAGTCTAGAAGGATTAAGGAACTTGCCCAAGGTCACACAGCTGGTTTTGTATGAGTTATGTGGTGGTTATGGCTAGATTATACATTTCCTTGAGAACAAGAAAATGTTTCTTTTTCATCTTTGCACTCTTTGTGCCTAAAACTGGGCCTGGCACATGGTAGATTTTTAGCAACTATTGGTTAAACGAACAAAACTGTTTATGAACTCAGCTGACTCTGCTGTAAGAAAATGATCAATTACCCCTTTCATTTAATCATTTAAAAAATGTTTCAAGGTATTTCTTTTCCCTCTAAAGCATGGATAAGCAAACTTCTTTTGTAAAGGGCCAGGTGACAAATATTATTAGTTTCGCAGGGCATACAGTCTCCGTCACAGCCACCTAATTCTGCTGCTGTAGCACGGATGCAGCCATAGGTATGGGGCTGTGTTCCGATAAAAGTTTATTTTCAAAGATAGGCAGTGGGCCAGATTTGGCCCATGAGTTGTAGTTTGCTAACCCCTACAACAGAGAATGAGTTTTTAATGTATCAAAGTGTTTACTACAGATTATCACACTTAGTAGAAATGTATCAGTACTTTAATTTTTACTGTTTTGAAAAATGTTTTTTAAGCCACCATCTTTAAGTTTATCCCATTTATTTCCTTCAGTATATTAAACTTCCTGGAACATAGTCTTCATCATGTCACTCTTTTTATCAAAAAAACTTTAGTGGCTCTCTCTAGCTTAGAGAAGAAAGTATAATCTTCATTTAACCTTCGAGACCCACCCCCCCACCCCATGACCTGGCCATTTATCTCTTCCCTCCCTCCAAGGTGTAAGTGGGGATAGAGAGGAAATATGTCAAGTTCTATACTGAGGAGCATGCTTAGGTAACATTCCATGACTCTACCCAGGAGACAGGGTTTCAGCTAACATTCCTTGAGTTTATACAGATGAGGAAGGTCTATGCTGCTGCTGCTGCTAAGTCACTTCAGTCGTGTCTGACTCTGTGCAACCCCATAGACAGCAGCCCACCAGGCTCTCCTGTCCCTGGGATTCTCAAGGCAAGAACAATGGAGTGGGTTGCCGTTTCCTTCTCCAATGAATAAAAGTGAAAAATGAAAGTGAAGTGGCTCAGTCATGTCCAACTCTTAGCGACCCCATGGACTGCAGCCTACCAGGCTCCTCCATCCGTGGGATCTTCCAGGCAAGAGTACTGGAGTTGGGTGCCATTATCTTCTCCAGAGTAATGTCTATAGACATTCCACAATGATAAGCAAAGAGGCTCTGCAAACATCCAATGATTTTATAGAAGCAGGTGTTCTGCAAACAGTACAAGATTCAAACCACAAAAGGGGGTTCTGTAAACATTCCATGATTCTGTATATATAGGAATGTTCCTCAAAAACAGTCCATAATTCTATATACACGAAGGAAAAGTTGATCAAACACCCTAAAATTCTATACGCAGCAAGAGCTCTGTAAACATTTTATGATTTCACATCTGGGAAGAAACTTACAAATATTACATAATTCTATAAATAGAAAAGAGCGGTGTGACTCTCCCTTGATTTTCCAAGGTGTTTTGCAAACCGTTGGTTATCCCAGAGAGGGATCTGCAAGCAATTAATTATTCTACTTGGAGAAAGGTGTTCATTTCCCAGATTCTACCTAGAAGAGGGATGCTCTGTAAAGACTGCATGGCAGCAAACACAGGAAACTCTGTGTGCAGTTAATGATGCTACAGATAGGAGGGTGTTCTGTAATGATTCCTTGATTTCACACAGAGGAGGGAGCAGTGTGCAAATATCTCTTGATTTTATATGTAGGAGGGGATTCAGAACACATTCCAAGATTTTGCACAGATGAAGGGAGTCCAGCAAATGCTCCTTGATTCTGCTGAGAAGACAAAGAATCTCTACAAATATCCCTTGATGTTACACACAGGAGGATTTGGAAGCAGTTCATGATTTAATACACAAGCAAGTGCTTGGTGAGTGTCTGGGGATTCTGTGGGCTTGGCAGTGGGCTTGGCAAATCTCATCTTAGGAAGGAAAGCTGGGGGATGGGCAGTTTTATCAAGGAACACCAAAGGCCAAAGCCCAAAGTCCCTAAATGTTTCAAGGGTGCATAAAGATGTTTGAGGCCAATACCGACTCCAAAATATAAAAAGAAAACAGTAGAAAATGAAATTAACATTTAATGAAAATATCAACAAAATATAATATTAGGGATTCCCCTGGTGCTACAGTGGACAGGAATCTGCCTAGCAATGCAAGGGACACGGGTTCGATCCCTGGTTCAGGAAGATTCCACAAGCCCTGGGGCAACTAAGCCTGTGTGCCCCAACTACTAAGGCCTGTGCTCCATGAGAGAAACCACGGCAGTGAGAAGTCCACGCGACAAAAAGAAGCCACAGCTCACCACAACTAGAGGAAAGCAAGCCTGAGCGCATCAACAAATGCCCCGCACAGCCAGAAATAAATAACCACAAAAAAACATACAATGTTAGGTCCACCAGTCATCTGCCTCTGAACTCTCATGGTTGCCTCTGATTGTATCTTCTGAGCCCTGGGGAGGCATTTTGTTCTGCTTAACAGGATGTGAACGGGGCCTTCCAAAGTAACAGTGCCAGCGGCCCAGGAAAATCCTAAAATGACCTGAACCTAGATGGGAAAGTCGCTGGAAAGTTCCCGTGGGAAGGTCAGAGGACTCTCACGTCCAACCCACTTGCTGCCCGCTGCCAGCCCAGCTCCTGAACAGAGCACTGACATTCCAAAGCTGGGCTCAGTTCATTCTCTGCCGAGATGTGAAAATACCCCAACTCCCAGGAGATGGACACAGCTCCAAATATCACCCCCGGGTTGGAGGAAAGGCCACCATGTCCGCAACAGGGAAAGCCAATTAGCCAAGGGCATTATGTTGCAGCAGGTGTCTGGAGCAATCAGACATTGTCACGGTCTCAAAAAGGAAAAACAGCTGTGTCTGCCTCTCCCCCATTGCATCCTCTGAGCCAGCAGCAGTGCTCTGAGCAGAGTGACGGGGGCCAGAGGGAGACGCTGTGGCTGCAGCTACGCCCCAGAGTCACAGGCGGGGATGAGGAGTCTTGATCAAAGGCAGTGAGAGATCATCTGAGTCTGGGGTCTAAACAGCCTGGAGCCTGGCCATAATCAATCAGCCCGTATGGCAGCAGGTGTAATACTGCCCTGAGCGAGAGGCCGCAGGATGGTCAGAGCTGAGACCAGTCCCTTCACTTTCTGAGCCCATGCCCAGTTTCAGAGAACATAAGAGCACCTCCATCTCCTTGGGCATCATTTAGATTTCAAAAGAATTTTTTTTCCCTCCAACTCTAAAATGATTAAAAGAACATATGAAAGAATATCTTATGATCTTGGAGAGCAAGGGATTTCCTAAAGCAGGCATGAAAGGCATAAAGGAAAAGATTAGCCTATTGTACTATTAATACATCAAAATTGAGTATCCTTCTATGACAAAGGACCCCGCAAAGGAAAAAGACGAGCGACAAGCCAGAGAAGATACTCACAATCAATCTAACAAAGAAATTACATCCAGAATTTATAAAGAATTCTTACAGATCGATAAGTTAAAAAAAAAAAAAAAAGACCATCACCCCAATGAAAAAGGGCTAAAGGGTTTGGGAAGCATTTCTGCGAGCAGAGTAATCCGAGGGGACCATAAACATAAAAAGATGCCCGCTCTAGAGACAGAACAGAGAAATACAAGCTAAAGCCAGAGTCAGATACTGTTTTACATCCAGAGACTGACAGAAATTCTGCTTCTAGATACACACTCCAAAAAAATTCTGGCAAGTGAGCGTAAGGAGATCCATACAAAGGTGTTCATTGTAGCACGGAGTGTAATAATGAAAACTTACCGGCAACCTAAATTAGCTATTAGGGGAGCTGGGGGGAAAAGTGGTTTTATTGGTCACATAATGACATACTATGCCACAGTTAAAATGAATGAAATGAAGCTTTGCTAGAGAGAACAGCAAATGAGACATACAGAACATTTGGAGGAATTTAAAACATATAAACAATGGAACTATAAATACTAAAAAAAAAAAAAATACAAAAAAGGGCTTTCTAACTATGATTCAATGTCCAGAAGCTGTAAAAGAAAAGATTGATTGGGGACTTGCCTGGCTGTCCAGTGGTGAGACTCTGGGTTCCACTGCAGGGGGTGCAGTTTCAATTCCTGGTTGGGGAAATTAAGGTCCCGCATGCTGTGCGGTGTGGCTAAAAGAAAAATTTTTTTTTTTAAGATTGATAAATTTTACTATGTTAAAAAAAAAAAAAAAGACTTATGGCAAGGAGAGAGAGAAAGAGAGAGAAAGAAAAAAAAAAAACACCAGAAGCAGTCAAAACACAAATGACAAGCCAGAAAAAAATTCTTGCAACTCATCCCACAAAGAACTACTCTCCCTCATGTAAGAAGAGCTTGTAGAGACAGATAAGAAAAATGGACAAAGGATGTAAACAGTTCATAGAAAAGGGAATTTGAATGACTGTTAAACATCTGGAAAGCTGTTTAGCCTGTCTCCTTCTAAGTAATGCAAATTAGAACTACAGGAGCCACCATGTTCCATCTATCACACTGGCAAAGTTCCAGAAGCTTGATAATGCACTGAGTGATAGGGGTTTGAGGCCACAGGAACCTTCATAATTCCTGGTGGGGTATAAACTGGTTCAACCTCTCTGAAGAGCAATTTGGCAAAATCTATCAAAATGGTAAATGCATATACATTTTGATCCAGCAAGTTCATTGCTCGGAATTCGTCCTACAAATAACCCTGCATATGTGTGAGATGACATTTGTACAGAATTATTTATTTAAAAAAAATATGGGTCACAAAAGCAAAATAAAAACAAAAAAATATGACCTATTTAAGAGGAGTGTGCATGCTTGCTAAGTCGCTTCAGTCGTGTCTGACTCTTTGCGATGCTGTGGACTATAGCCCGCCAGGCTCCTCTGTCCATGGGATTCTCCAGGCAAGAATATTGGAGTGGGTTGCCGTGCCCTCCTCCAGAGGATCCTCCCAACCCAGGCACCGAACCCAGGGTTCTTATGTCTCCTGCATTGGCATGCAGGTTCTTTACCACTAGCACCACCTGGGAAAACCTAAAATAAACTGTGATCCATCCAGTAACAGAATATGATGCAGGAGTCTAAAAAAAAAAATGATGAAGCTCTCTATATACTGATATGGAAAAATCTCTAAACTACATTGTCATGTGAAAAAACAAGTGTGATATCTACCGTATATAAATACAGTAGGAAAGCAAGGCTATATATTTGTATTTGCATGAAAATAAACAGTAAAGCTTGTTGCGGGGGGGTGGTGGGGACCATATAAATCATTCATTACCCATTTGTTAAATGGGTAAAATGGATTAAATGTCTAAATAATGGAAACACACACATACACACACACATACAAATCAGTTCATGCTCTTTCCCTGCTTAAAAACCTCCAATAGCCACCCCTTGACAGAGAAGGCAATGGCACCCCACTCCAGTGTTCTTGCCTGGAAAATCCCATGGATGGAGGAGCCTGGTGGGCTGCAGTCCATGGGGTCGCTAGGAGTTGGACACGACTGAGCGACTTCACTTTCATTTTTCACTTTCATGCACTGGAGAAGGAAATGGCAACCCACTCCAGTATTCTTGCCTGGAGAATCCCAGGGACAGGGGAGCCTGGTGGGCTGCCATCTCTGGAGTCGTACAGAGTTGGACACGACTGAAGCGACTTAGCAGCAGCAGCAGCCACCCCTTGAAGTCACAATAAAATTCAACACCTCCCTGAGGCCTATAGACCCTGCAGGATCAGGTACCAACCAGCCTTCCCCTCTGACCCCTGCTGGTCACCCTATCCTCACCTTTCTTCTCTTTCTCTATATATGATCATATAATTGTGTGACTGGAAAAAAAAGTATAAAAAGCTATCAGTTAGAGCCCTTATACACAGCCTGGTAGGAGAGCAAACGGTGCAGCCACATTAGAAAACAATCCGGTAGTTCCTCAATTGGTTAAACATAGAGTTACCACACGACCCAGAAGTTTCACTCTGAGGTATACTCAGAAAATATGTGAAACTATGTGTCCACACAAAAACCTGCACATAAATGGTCATAAGAGCCAAAGAGTGGAAACCTTAAATGCACATTACTCAGTGAAAGGAGCGAATTTGAAAGGGCCACATACTGCATGATGTCAGCTATATGACAGTACGGAAAAGGCAAACTATGGAGACAAGAGGGCTTCCCCGATGACTCAGTAGCAGTGAATCTGCCTGCAAGGCAGGAGACGCAAGAGATGCGGATTCCATCCCTGGGTCAGCAAGATCCCCTGGAAGAGGACATGGCAGCCCACTCCAGTATCCTTGCCTGGAGAATCCCCCTGGTCAGAGGAGCCTGGTCTACAGTCCCTAGGGTCGCACAGAGTCTGTCATGACCGAAGTGACTTAGCACGCATGCATGTGTCATTGTACCTTTCTCCAAACCCATAGGATCTGTAATAAGAGCAAACGTACAAGCCTAAGGTGAACTGTAGCCTTCGGGTGACTACGAAGTGGCCGTGAAGGTTCCTCATTGATTAAAAAGAAAAACCTTTTCTTTTCTGTACCTTTCTGGCCAGCGATGTTGACAATGCGCAAGCCTACGAATGGCAGGGGTAGGGTGGGGGGATTTATGTAAATCTCTGTACCTCCCTTTCAATTTTGTTCTTTACCTAAAAGTGCACTTAAAACAAAACAAAACAAAACAAAAATTAATAGACACCCAAACACATTCCTCAGGAGGGAAAAAGACATAATTTTAAACTATATATATAGTTTGAGTTACTGACAGAGGTGGAACAGAGAGTCACCTAGAACCCCACCAGATGGTAAGTCATGAGCTGCAAAGTGCTCCCAGGAAGGACTGAGTGAGCGGCGGAAAAGCCGATTCGAACGAGTCCTTCCACTGCTCACACTCTCCCATAACTCCCAGGCACCCTTGAGAGAGAATCCGAATACTCTTTGACAAGCCCCGCGTGGCCTGGCCCTGCCTGCCTCTCAGTCTTCCTCACCGCTTTCCACTCAGTTTCTTTTCTCAGGAACATGGACCTCACCAGTTTTCTCTGTGTTCCTTGCATCAGCCTCTCTCTCTCCCTGTCTTTCTCTCTCCATCCCCCCAACACCCCCTTTTCTCTGAAAACTCCCCTCTTTTCCCACTCTCTGAAACTAACATACACCCACACACCCTGCCAGGCTCAGCTCAGAGCTCACCTCCTCCGGGAAGTCCTGGGAGGTTACAGCTCCCACGGAAGCCCAGGTAAGGGACCCAGCTGCCAGTGGGAACAGCAGGGATGCAGCCTGTGTGGCTGGAGGGGAGTGAGGGAAGCAAGTGACCGCTACCAGAAGCAATGTGGGCTGGGGGCATCACAGAAAGCCCTGCTGATCATGAAAAGCATTTTACTCTGAGTGAGCTGGGAGCCGGGACAATCTTTGTGCAGAGGGTCAGCATCTGACTGAGGATTCCTTTGGCTACTGGGGAGTGGCCGGCAAGGGCAGAAGCAAGAAGCCCCAACACCCTCAATCAGAATTAACCTCTGCTTGATCTGTGGCCCCAGAATACATGCACAGACTGCTTTCAACAAGCAAAAGCCTCACTCTGCTCTGTGTTCTAGCTGACTATAAGCCACAGGTGCTGAAACATGGTGGTTAACACATCTGGGTTGAAAAGTCCAGTCTCTCTGCCTAACAACTGGGTATTATTTAGTTTGTTGGAACCTCAGTTTTCTCATCTGTAAAGTGAGGTTAATAAATTACACTGACCTCAATAAAGCTATCGTGAGAATGAAATGAGCTAATCCATGGAAAGCTTGCCTGCAGCATGGTCAATCTCCGTAGATATTAGCTTTGATTATGAAGCGTCTGTCTGCACGACCATAACAAGAACTCTGTGTGGATTTAACCTGGGTGTGCTGAAGCAGCTCTCGGGCTAAGTTTGCTGGGGGCCCAAGCCTCTGCTGACTGCAAGTGCTCTCCCCACCTCCCCAGTCCTGCTCCTCCGCCCCCTCCTTCCTATCCTCCTCCTTTTCCTTCTCGGGTCGTGATTCTTGCAACAGCTTCCTGCAGAGTCTTTACGTGTTAACACTTCCAAAGGACTCCAGTGATCCACGGGTTTCCCGGACAGATGAAAAGACTGGCGGAAACATCAGCTACAGGATGGAGGGACTGGGGCGGTGCGGGGGGGGGGACGCTG
>SJYQ01091737.1:13357-47551 GCA_006410935.1 Redunca redunca | reverse complement strand
GGCGCTACCCCAGGCATTTTCCCCTGTGTATTTACATATTTATGTTACTCACAGATGGTTTTGCATACTTGTGCTTTACATCTATGTTCCTGTTTGTGTATCCTTTGGCTTCTTGCTTTTTGTCACTGAAGATTATATTTTGGAAGTCTTTTCACATCAGGCTGTATAAATCTGCCCCTTTCTTTTGAACTGCTGCTCAGAAATCCACAGTGCGGGTCTACCATAACTTGTTTAGCTATTCCCTACCGAGAGATATTTAGTGGCTTCCCATTTGCCATTATTAAAAATAATGCTTCAATAAATGCTATCGTTCCTATCTCCTTGGGCACAAATGTGACCTTTGCTGTCTGGTGAATATCAATAATAATAGCTATTTAAAATAGGTAACTAATGAGAACCTTCTGTATAGCATAGGAATCTCACTGCTCACAGGTGACCTAAATGGGAAGGAAACCCAAAGAAGAGGGGAATATGTATACATGTGGCTGATTTCACTTTGTGGTACAGCAGAAATGAACACAACATTGTAAAGCAACAATACTCCAATAAAAAGTTTTAAAACAATAATAGTTATTACTGTAATTATAGTAAAAATCATTTGCATTTATTGAGCCTTTAGTATGTACAAGGCATTGTGCTAAGCCCTGTACACGCGTTAAATGATTCAATTCTTATTCCAGTTTAAAAAGGGAGGTTTTATTATTATCCCCATAGCACAGATACAGAAACTGAGGCACAGAGAGGCTCAGCAGCTTGCCCAGAGGCACACAGTCAGTAAGTGGCACAGCCAGAATTTGAACCTGGGTGAGTTGTGTGTTCAACTTCATCTTTCCAAGCTCCTGCCAAACCGCCGTACGGAGGGTACGCATCAGTGTACACACAGACATGGGCTGGCACCTGCAGGCCTGAACTGCCGCCTCGGGGGTCTCTTTTCAGAGCGGACAGCCTGCATGAGACACACAGCCCTGGAAACTTGAGGGCTCGGCCAGGCGGCCGTTCGGATCTGTTATCTGGGCTGCGGGTGTGTCCCCAGCAGTGAGCTCCTGGTGACATGCCCGCATCTTGCCCCCTCCCCTGAGAAGTCCCAGGTCTTCCTCCCCGAGCAGCAGTGAGCTGGATGACAAAGATGATAGCAAGAGAGAGGCGGCGAGAGTGGCAGGCAGACAGCAACCGGTGGAAAGCGATACAGGCCGACTTGCCGATTGGAAACAAACAGAACAGGAGTCAGGCAGAGGTTTCCTGGAATCCAGGTCTAGGAGCTGCCAAACGCGGGCCTCCTCTCCCAGGAACAATTGAATGTCACTGGGGTAACTGAACACTGCTGGAGACAGAGGCCGCCTGCCCACAGCCTCACAGAGCAGCCTGTGTGAGCCAGGCCGGGCTCCAGAGGAAGAAAGGGCCTGGCGATGCGCCCCGCAGGGCCATCTGAGGAGACGCTGCAGGCTCTAGACCAGCCGACGCTGCTGGTCCTGCCTCTGCTGAAACCCATCTGGCGGACCAGCGGCGGGGGATTCCCAGGGCGAGTCTCCAGCACGTCTAAGGAGCAAAGCTCTAGCCCAGTGTGGTCGTTCAGTCACTCAGTCATGTCTGACTCTCTGCGACCCCATGGACTGCAGCATGCCCGGCGTCCCTGTCCTTCACCGTCTCTCCTGGAGCTTGCTCAAACTCACCATTCAATGGGTGATGCCATCCAACCATCTCGTCCTCTGTCGTCCCCTTCTCCTCCTGCCTTCCATCTTTCCCAGCATCAGGGTCTACTCTAGCACGTTGGGCAGGCCCTGAACTCAGAAGCCAGGATACCTGAGCATCAGGATGAACTGGGGAATGTTGCCGGGCCAGGCATAACCTCTGAGTCCTCTCCTTAATGGAAAGAAAATAGAAACAGGAGAGCAGGTTCAAATGGGATTGCTACAAGGGAGATAAAAATGTTATAAGACCCAACTATGACTGAGATCCACAAACGTTTTAGATAAAAATCACTTGGTAAATATCTGAGGGCCACACAGTCTCTGCCATAACTGCTCAACTCTGCCATCAGAGGCTAAGGCAACCATAGGCAGAAGAAAACAAACAGATACAGCTGTGTGCCAATAAAGCTTTATTTTTGTATACTGAAATTTGAATTTCATATCATTTTCATGTGGCACAAAATGTTGTTTGGCTTTTGACTTTTTTTGACCACACTGATCAGCTTGTCGGATCTCAGTTTCCAGACCAGGGATTGAACCCTGGGTCACAGCAGTGAAAGCCTGGAATCCTAACCACTAGGCCACCAGGGAACTTTCAGCTTTTGAGTTTTGTAAACCATTAAAAAATATATAAAGAAACCTTAGCTAAAAAAAAAAAAAAAAGGAAATCTTAGCCCTAGAAGTGTACAAAAACAGGTGATGTCCTCCCAAAGGACCCGGCTTTGGTGTGCAAGCAGGCTTTTAATTTATATTCAACCATAAATATGTCATTGGAGAATCAAACTATAAATCTCCCATCTAGGACAACAAGCAAACAGGCAGCGGGCTCAGCACAGAGTTAAACACAGTATCTGGCACATGTAAGTGTTCCAGAACATTAACAATGATCACACCGAGGGGAACACTTAGAATACGCACAAAGTCGATACTGGTGACTGTAAGACTGTGTGCGCAAACACGCATGCTAAGTTGTCTCAGTCGTGTCCGACTCTCTGCAACCCTGTGGAGTAGCCTGCCAGGCTGTCTGTCCACGGGATTCTGACCCAGCAATCGAACCCTTGTCTCTTATGTCTCCTACATTAGTGAGCTTTTTCTTTACCACTAGTGCCACCTGGGAAGCCCCTATAAGACTTTAGCAGGTATAATAAGAATAGTATTTAAAAAAAAATTTTTTTTTTCCGGAGCTGAGAAAGATTTGTTGCAAGAGCCATGCAAGGAGTACAGGGGGCCCATGCTCAAAAGACCTGAACTCCCCTATGGTTTTTGGGGAAGAGTGTTTATAAGCAAAATTTGAGAGGTGGTCTACAGGATGTGTGATCTTCCTCTGATTGGTTGGTGATGAGGTAACAGGATGGTGTTCTAAGAATCTCAATCATCAGCTTTCTGGTTCCAGCCAATCTGGGGTCCAGGGCTTGTGCTCAGCCTGAAGTTGTCATTCTGCATCTTGATGGGGGCTTTAGTTCGTGTAGAAGAACTCAGAGATATGTACCAGATTGTCATGTGAGTATGTCCTTGAGGAGGAACCAGGACCCTTCCCCATCCATAGCTAACATTTATTAAGTCCTTGCTCTATGCCAAGCCTTGTCCAAAGCACTGTACTTATATGTATGTATTCACTAACCACTATAATCCTATTCTTAGGCCCATTTTACAGATGGGGAAAGAAGAGAAGTTAAACAGCAAGGCTAGAAGCTTCACCTATAGAATCTAATTCCAGGGCCCACTTTGCTTATATCCAGTGATATTTCTAGGCACCCTCTGCTCTGGGGTGGGGACCATTGTTATAACCACTTTACAGAAGAGGAAAGTGAAGCTCATAGTGGTCAAGTAAATTACTTAAGAGTATACGATTAGAAAGGGGCCTCCCAGGTGGCTCAGTGGTAAAATAATTCACCTACCAATGCAGAAGACACAGGGAACAAGGGTTCGATCCCTGGGTCAGGAAGATCCCCTGGAGAAGGAAAGAGCAACCCACTCCAGTATTCTTGGCTGGGGAATCCCATGGACAGAGGAACTTGGCAGGCTCCAGCCCATGGGGTTGCAAAGAGCAACACGACTGAGCACACACATATGCTATTTATGGTTAGTAAGAGTAGAGTCGGGACTTGAGCTCAAGAAAGTCTGATTCCAGAGTCTATGATCTTAATAACAATCATGTAATATATATAAATATAGCTTTTCCTAGCACAATTTGTGATATCATAATTGATCAAATCTCGTTTCAGAGACATTCACATTATCTCCAGGTTTAACTTTCCATGTTGTGAAGCACATCTTCAGTTCTTAACATAAACCTTTGACCTGGGACTTGCAGGTCAAAGAGCATCAACTGGGAGTCTTTCCATGTATATAATGCTAGCAGGTGGTAGAGCATGGGCGTGTTCTTATTGCTGAGCAGGACAGGTGGATGGTTAAAGGCCAGGCTGCAAAGTCATATAGATCAGGGTTCAAATCCCAGATTGGCTACCTACTATGTGGTTAATTTGGGGCAAGTCACTTCACCTGTCTGAGCCTCAGTTTCTCCATCTGTACAATCCTGCCTTCATTGATCCTCTCCTCACTTCTGGCTGATTATAATCCCCTCCTCATATATACAATTAAAACTGTCATCATTTGGTGAAGGGGAGTTCCAAGCTCTCTTTTTCCCAGACAGTTTCTCAAAATAGAAAGTGAGGAGAAGGAGAGTCATTGGGAAAGGAGTGGAAGCATGGTCATCAGAATAGAAACTCAATTCTTATCCTAACCCAACATCTTTAATCATCACTGTTCAGTTCAGTCGCTCAGTTGTGTCCAACTCTTTGCAAACCCATGGACTGCAGCACACCAGTTCTCCCGGTCCATCACCAACTCCCGGAGTTTACTCAAACTCATGTCCATTGAGTCAGTGATGCCATCCAACCATCTCATCCTCTGTCATCCCCTTCTCCTCACACCTTCAATATTTCCCAGCATCAGGGTCTTTTCAAATGAGTCAGCTCTTCCCGTCAGGTGGCCAAAGTATTGGAGCGTCAGCTTCAGCATCAGTCCTTCCAAATCATCACTAGCTCAAGTGAAAAGGAGGAGCATTTCATTTGTGACAGAAGAAATCAACAAAACATTGGGTTACGCAAAAAGAGAAGTCATTTGGTTCACTTAATTGAAAAGACCAGCTTCAGGCACAGCTGGATCGAAGGCTAAAATGATGCCCCAGGTATATTCCCTCCATCTCAGAGGGGAGCCTCTCCTCCTGGGAGCAACATGGCACCAGTGGCTCCAGCCCTCTCAGCAGCTGCAGGGTCAAGCAAATCTGCCTTCTCACTGTGCCTAATGTCCCAGAACGGAGTCTCATTGGCTCTAGCTGCGTTATATGTTCATTTCTGAGCCAGTTACTTATCTTTAGGGAATAAAATGTGATTGGGCCAGCTTAGAGCCACATGAAGATAGAATCAGCTTTGCTGAACACCATGGGCAGAAAGTAAAACAGAGGTAGTTCCCCTAGGAAAATCAAAGTAGTCCTATTTTTGGAAGAGGGGAGAACAAGACCTCAAAAGCTCAGACGACAGGTGTCCACTCAATCACCCAGCTATCTTTATGTGAAAACCAAGGTTATATCACACAGGAGAATAGGAAGGGCAGTGGCTTCAGACATTTCTAGAACCAGCATCTGAAAAACCACCAGGAATTCTGGCAGCGTATTTTGTGTTCCTCTGCCACCCTGCCCACAGATTCCATCACCCCTGTTTCTCTTCCCTCCTCCCCTCTTCTTCTCGAAGCCTGTGACCAAATATGGCTGCCTCACAGCACCTGAGTGCACGACCCCTTTCTTTAAGCCACTACCCCCCAAAATCACTAGGTCATAATCCCGATTCACAGGACAGAGGATCTGATTGGCTCATCAAATCAGGTACCCACCTTTATCCGGTCAATGCCGGCTTGAGGGCAGGGCTGTGCAGTTGTAAGCACGGCTTTCTGGGGCGCCCACACCTGTTTCAGAGAGAAGAGTCACCAGAGACTGGTAGGCGCCGCCACTTCATGTGTTCATGACACTCTGTATCCAGATGAGGTACTCTGAAGCCAAGACCCAGAAGCAGTGCAGGACACCAAGAGTGTGTTCCCTCCGGACGGGACCAATCCTTGCCTCTGGGGAGTGGATGAAAGTGCTTGGACGGACGAGTGGACCCAGTTGTCCGGGTGGAGCTCTGCAGGGTCCCCAGAGAAGCATCCAATCAGAGCAGGACCAAGAGGGCCTGATCCCATCAGGAAGCTGCAAGAACACCTGCAGGAAATAATAACCATGGCAACAACACAAAATAGTGCTAAGAGGAATCCTTACTCAGCACCACAGCCAGGCATCACTCAGGTACTTTAAACGTACAACATATTTAATTCCCACAGTGATACAGCGACCTAGGTGCTTATTTTCCTCACTCACAGAGCATTTGTCAAATGATTTAGCATTAACTGCCCACTTACCTCACTTAGTCACTTAGTCAGTCGCTCACTGTCTGAACACATATTTAATGAATGCTGATTGTATATCAAATTTGTGTGTGCTGGGTGTCGGGATCACAGTGGAGGGCGAAAATGATCCTGCCCTCATAAAAGTTACAGTCAAACGTTGGAGGATCTGAAGAACAGATAGCCATTAATTAGGCAAAGAGGAAAGGGAAAAGCATTCCGGGCAGAGGGAACAGTATGTGCCAAGCAGGGGAGGGAGCCGGTGAGGCAGGAGTGATGCCCGTGGTTCAGGTAGGCAGCGAAATGAGCAATTTACATCTGCTGCTTCAGTGGCAGGAGGGTTCTTTACTCCGTTCTTTACCATGGAGCCACCAGAGAAGCCCCAGGTGAGGACTTTTAACTGTAATCATCAAGACGGCTCTCTCTCCACCTCCTCCATGCTCCCTGCCTCGGCACCAGGTGGCACTGGGGAAGCATGGGCATTTGGGGGCAGGGTCAGTTAGAAGCTGGACTGGGGACATATTCAGTCAGGGTCCGGTGGATGTGATCACAGAGTTCAATAGCTCTTCCTTGCAGAGAGAAAGTACTGCTGGCTGTCTTGGCATAGGAGTGGCTTCCAGAATATTCTGATTGCCCACACTCCTGATTCATCTGCTATCTAGACTCAAAAGTACAGGGCCAGAGGTCACACTGCCAAGGCCAGAGCAGAAAGAGGGAAAGAACCTGCATTCGTGACAATATATTATTGGTCCCTTAAATCAGTGGTCCCCAACATTTTTGGCACCAGGGACCAGTTTCATGGAAGACAGTTTTTCCATGGATCAGTGAAGGAGGGAAATGGATTGAAGTGCATTATATCTATTGTGCACTTTATTTCTAATCTAATGCCTGATCTGAAAGGAGGTACTGGTCTGGACCTGGAGGTTGGGGATCCTAGCCTTAAAAGAACAAGCTTAAAAACTGTTCTACATCCACGTGTCTTCCAAGTAAATTGTATGCTTGTAGGCTGCATGTTTTGCAGCCCAAAGCATCTCAGTAGGTTCAATAATATACGTGTATATATGTCTCAAGTTTACCTGGAAGGAGATCCATACGTGTAACCGTGAATGACTGTGGGGAAGGGACCAGGAGGCAGGCAGGGGGAAGAAGATGAAAGGAAGACTTGCTTTTTCTGGATATTTTCATTCTGCTTGAATGTTGTTTCTCTGGGGTCAGCTTTTAGCATTTCAAAAACTGGAAAATAAAACTTCAAAAGCCAGGGGAACAATTGAGTTTTACATTCCTTTTAAAGGCGTGAAATAAATAAATTGAATCTGGCCACCCCCGTCCCTACGAAAAATGGTAGGACAGCCAAAAAAAGGATGTTGACAGACTCAGCTATTGAAGGCCTGGAAGGTGATCTGGGACTCCACAGGGCAGAGCCTGAGGGGCGTTCAGAACGTCTCCTGCCTGCCTTCCTGCCACCAGGCAGCGCCACCAGCCCTGCCCCATGTTTCAGAGGGTTTCCAGGAACCGGGCACCAGCGGCACCCTTTGAAGTTCTTTTTGAATATCTACTTCAAGTGCGTAGGCCTGCCTCCTCTTCTTCAGTTCAGTTCAGTCACTCGGTCGTGTCCGACTCTTCGTGACCCCATGAATTGCAGCACTCCAGGCCTCCCTGTCCATCACCAACTCCTGGAGTTCACCCAAACCCACGTCCATTGAGTCAGTGATGCCATCCAGCCATCTCATCCTCTGTCGTCCCCTTCTCCTCCTGCCCCCAATCCCTCCTAGCATCAGGGTCTTTTCCAGTGAGTCAGCTCTAAATACTGTACAAAATGCTGCTGGTGGAAAAAGAGAAAGGGCCTCTCTGGCAGTCCAGTGGCTAAGACTGTGCGCTTCTGACACAGGTTGCAGGGGACGCGGGTTTGATCCCTAGTCCGGGAACTAAGATCCCACATGCAGAATGGCCCAGCCCCCCGCCAGCCACCCCACCAAAATGCTTCTGGTGGGCTGAGGAATCTCAAGACGGTTTCATCGTCTGTTGTACAAGTCAGGACACAGAATTTTTTTTTTCAAGGTCAAACAGTCAGTTCGTGACAGAGTGGGAGTTGCCAAGGGTTCCCCTGCTGGCCCGAATGCGTGTGGTTTGGCCCCTTCATGATCCTGGCCGGCACAGGTTTCTTATCTCTTCTGAGGGGACTCCCTGGCTCACAGCGTTAGCACTCTGGAGATCCCCTATGCGAAAATGACCTTGACAGCCACATTCTATGAGTTTGGGGAATGCCGCCTTCTAGAAGCCCCACCTAGAGACTTACAGCATGTTAGCAGGTTAAAGTCTCTGGAAAGTCCTGCAGTAAAGGAAACTACTCTCTTGAAAAAAATTTCCCCAAACAGAAGCTCTGGAGTCAGCTGGCCTGGGTTCAGATCCTCACTCTTTCACTTCCTAGGCAAGTGGGCGGGGCAATGCACATTGCGGTTCTGACCCTCAGGTTCCTTGTCTATAAACTGAGGCTGCTGACCCTCACAGAGTTGTCATGGGGATCGAGAGCACGAGTCTATAGACCATTATCAGAGATCAGCGTTTCAAAATTTGGAAATTTTTACATTTCAGAAAAGTAGTCAAATCTATTGATTTAGTCTGTCAAGGCTGATGCTGATCTGGGCAAAAACAGATTTCTCACCTCAAAGTTGACTTTCTTATGATACAACCAGACCAGGTCCCAGGTGCCCTGGAGCAGTCCTGGAGGGACACAGCTTCAAGGAAGAGCACGCTGCTCCCCTGTGAAGAGTGCAGTGAGTGGACAGCCTCCAGCTGCAGTGTCTCTGGGACCCATCTAAACTTCAGGCTAAGGCCAGTCTCTTCCTGAGTAGCCCCCAGGCAATGATTGAGTACAGTGGGGGACTTGGGCTAGCCATCCCTCTCTCTCTCTTTTTTAAAAAATATTTATTTATTTATCTGTTTGGCTGCCTCAGGTCTTAGTCACATCACTCAGGCTCTTCTGTTGCAACACTCGGGCTCCGTAGTTGTGGTGTGCTTGGGTTTAGTCGCCCAGTGACGTGTGGGATCTTAGTTCCCCCACCAGGGATCGAACCTGCATCCTCTGCATTGCAAAATGGATTCCTAACCACTGCACCACCAGGGGAGTCCCTAGGCTGGCCACTTCTGTCCTACCTGGGCCTTTTCTAATCAACAGTCTTTGCTCTGGAGCTCCGCAAGGTGCTGACGAAGACTGTGTCAGATCTGCATTGCAGTCTGAAGTTCCCTTGATCAATTCTGCTGTCTCCCATATTCTGTCTTTCATAAGTACAACACTCCTCCCACTTACTATAAACCTCTTGCCTTCTTACTCTTATTAAAAATTTTTTTTCTTTATATATTTTATTGAAGTCTGGTTGACTTAAATGTTTCTGGTGGGTAGCAAGGTGATTCAGTTATACATACAAACATATACTATTTTTCACATTATTTTCTCATTATAGGTTATAACAAGATATTGGCTATAGTTCCCTGTGCTGTACAGTAAATCTATGTTGTTTATTGCATATCTATTTTTTAATTAGAAACATAACATTCTAGTCATACTAAGTCAAACAAGTGAAATCAAAATGTGATGAATTTTTTAGTTAGGCAAAAATCCATAAGTCTTCTAAAATATGTGTATATTATACATACTATTTATATTTGTTTGGAGAAGGCAATGGCAACCCACTCCAGTACTCTTGCCTGGAAACTCCCATGGATAGAGGAGCCTGGTAGGCTGCAGTCCATGGGGTCACTAAGAGTTGGACACGACGGAGCCACTTCACTTTCACTTCTCACTTTCATGCATTGGAGAAGGAAATAGCAACCCACTCCAGAGTTCTTGCCTGGAGAATCCCAGGGATGGAGGAGCCTGTTGGGCTGCCGTCTATGTGGTCGCACAGAGTCAGACATGACTGACGCGACTTAGCAGCAGCAGCAGCATTTATATTTGTTGTTGAAAAGCTTATGCCATTCTTTTAAAGGTTGTGCGTTACCCCTTTCCTATCTCACTGCCTCCTGGCTTCCCAGAGCAGATTCCTCATTCTGTGGCTCAATGATGCAAAGAAATGTAGCCCCTCAGAGGAGGCTCTGGGTGTCCTTTAACTTAAAATACAAAATAACGCCCTCAACCTCTTTCCTTCTTAACTCCACTTGAGCATCTGCTTCACAGAGGTCTTCACAGAGGACCTGAACAGATACAAATCCTCCCATGACTCACCTTTGCTCTTAGGACCAAGTTCAAATTCCTCATTATAAGGACCTGCAATCTGGCCCTGTCTTTGCTACCTCACAGGCATTTGCATTACATTTCTACATCTTTCCTTCTCCAGAAATCTTGATTTGGGGCTTAGCTAAGGGACAGAAATCCCTTGATCTTTGAAAGATAGGTTGTTTTCCAGCCCCAGGTGATAAATCATGATCTATCTTAAGTAATCCCATTCCCCATTCAACAGTGATTGGTCCAGGATGGGCACACGATTCAACTGTTAGCCAATGTAAGGTCAGGGGAAATCTGGGGGTTAACTTCACTAATAACACAGAATTTGGGAAGGTGAGAGTCTTTGGCCCCTGCCCCTTCCTTCCTGTTTTGATCAGTGTCCGGCAATCACACGACGCAGGGCACTGGAAGCAGCTGTTGTGGGCAATGAGTCTGAGGACGAAAGCCAACTGCTAGAGATGACAGAGCAGAAAGATGAGAGGAGGCTGGGTCCCTGAGAACACCACCAAGTCACTGCAACAGCTTTGGAGCTGCCAACCTCCAGACATTTTGTTATAAAAGATAGTAACATTTGTTTCTTTACTTAAGCCACTATGAGTCAGGCATGCTGTAACTTGAAGTTGAAAGTATCATTACCAACATGGTCACCTTCCCAGTGTCTTACTGCCCAGATTGCAAGGAAGGAAACTACAGCTAGTAAACCCTTGCAGGTAAAGAGCTCAGAGTTCCAAGTGAAATATTTAGGCTTTTCCTAGAAAGGAGATGTTTAGAAAACTCTCCTGTCTCCAAATTGCCAGTGCTGAAATATGACGCTTACCTCTCCCTTGCTACAAATCCTCCCATGACTCACCTTTGCTCTTAGGACAGAGTTTAAGCTGGCCTCAAGCATGACCCCTAACCATTCTTACTTCATACTTTGGTCCTAGCCAGATTAAATTACTTTTAGCTCTCTTATATCTTATCTTGGCTCTAGGCTCTTGCATGTGCTAATTCCTCTACTCCCCCCCAACCCTGCCCCCCNCCGTTTCATCCAGTCCTCTCTTCATTCTTCAGGTCTCAGCTCAAATGTTGTCTCCTCTAGGAAGACCTTCTTGATTTCTAGAGATGATTCAGCAAGCCCTCCACTGCACCTTATGCTTTCCTCTGTTAAAGCACTTTTCAAACTAGATTATAATTGTCAGTTTTTATGACTGGTGGACTTGCCCTTGCTCTCCACTATGACGCTTCCAGCTCTTTTTCTTGACTGCTGGCCCTGCTGACCAAAAGACCCTTGGCTACAGACTCACAGAGGCAACTGTTTCCCATAGTTCTCTCCATGAACTCCCCTGGTCTCTCAATTTGACTGATGACTCCTATTTGAATCGCTGAGTCCTCTTCCAAGCCTTCAGCCCCCTGCTCCTCCCACACTTGTAGAAGATTTACTTCCTATACTAAATCTCTTATCCTATGGGGTAGTCACTCAAAGTGACTCTGTTCCCCTGACTGATACACAGTCCAGGACAGGCACTACCTTCTGGCTTTTGGGTGGAGTCATGATCCAGGCCCCCATGCAGGTAATTCTACTTTCCCGTCCGCAGTGATTGGTTCAGGTATGAGCTCGTGACTCAATCCTGGCCAATGAGAGCCTGCACCAGGATTTATACTAGAACTGGAAGGTAGAAGCCATCTTTCCTTTTCTGTTACTGAGCTGGTTGTTTGCAAATCTGGAGTTGCTGGCGACCATCTCCCCACAATGTGGAGAGGGCCCCCCAGAAAATGAAGCCAGCAGAAAGAAAAGCAGGATGAAGACAGGGAGAGGCATAGATTCTACATGTTATCACCTGAGGATCTTCACCCAACTTTACCTGAAGCTAAACCTTTCTCTAGACTTTTTCTGTTTGTGGTTCAGACTAGTATGAATAACGTTCCTTCCAACTGAGAGAGTCCTGGTCAACATGGTTGAACAGTAAATATTTATTGAATGAATGATTCCAAAATTGTCAGTGACTATTTACTTCTACTATTAATTCTTTTTATTCATTTTTTTCCCTGTTAGAAGAAAAGAAGGAAAGAATTGACAAGGTTGGTGTCATATGAAAAATGATAGTAGAATCCTAGGAGGGAGTTCTAATCGACCCTCTTTTGTTACATATGAGGAAGCTGAGGCTCAAAGAGGAGTATAACTTGCTTAGGAGAAAACGACCAGGTTCTATATGCCTGGGTTGGGAAGATCCCCTGGAGGAAGGCATGACAACCCACTCCCGTATTCTTGCCTGGAGAACCTGATGGACAGAGGAGCCTGATGGACTACAGTCCAGAGGGTTGCAAAGAGTTGGACATGACTGAAGTGACTTAACACAGAGGTAGAGTTTTTGGGGTGCTTTGGGCTACAGATACTATATACCCTGTTAAGAGGGCCTTAAATTATAAGATATCTTTTATCTTGGGTAATAATAAGCTAACAAGTAGGATGTTTCAGGGTTGGATAATTCAACATCTCAGTGTTAGGACAATGAGTCACCTTTTGGAGGAGTCCCTTGATCTTTCCCTCATGATCTCAAAATGACTGCTGCAGCTCCAAATGTCACAACAACATCCAAAAGCTATAAGAAGACATTTGTGAAATAAAAGAGATTGGGGGAGAAAGTTTCCCTTTCTTTTTTTAAATTAATGTTATTTATTTATTTTTGACTGTGTTGGGCCTTCATTGCTGCTCAGGCTTTTCTTTAGTTGCAGCGAGCAGGGGCTACTCTCTGGTTGCAGTGCGCAGGCTTCTCATTGTGATGGCTTCCCTTCTTGCAGAGCATGGTCTCTAGGGCACGTGGGCTCAGTAGCTGCAGCTCCTGGGCTCCAGAGCTCAGGCTCAGTAGCTGTGGCCTAATAGCTCCACGGGCCTAGGAGCTCCTCGGCATGTGGGATCTTCCCAGACCAGGGATTGAACCCATGTCTCCTGCATTGACAGGGCTTCTCTTTCTTTTAACAGGGAGGAAAATCTTTCCCAGAAGCCCTCAGCAGACTTCCCCTCCTGCCTCACTAGCCGGGACTGGGTCCTAAGCTTACGCCAAGACTAAGACAAAGGGAGACAGAAGAGTTATGGCTGGCTTGGACCCAACAAAAATTAGGTTCTGTTGGCAAGGAAGAAGGGGAATAAAGGAATCCACAAAGCCTGCTTCATGCTCTGATGGTCTCCTGACTGGGTACCTTAGTTCTCCTTTCATGATCTGGACCAAAGGGCAGCTTGTACCCACCTACGAGGGTGCCAAGAAGTCTAGAGTCCCTCCCTGGGCAAGTTGGGGAGATATAGGACCTAGGAACAGTGATTCTATACAGAAAACAATTGCCCTACCTGTCCAGCATTCAACTGTTGTTTGCTCACAGCATCCAGTATTTCTTTGGTTAACTCCCCTCCCCCATGTCTAATCCCTGCAATTCAGGTGAGGCTGTCTGTATCCCAACAGACATGTGACCAGACCTGGACAATCAAAGCACTGCCATCCTTGAATGACAGGGATTAGTTCTGAGATGGGCCATGACCTAAATCAGTACAATCAGAGTGAATGCTGGAACTTCAGTAGAGTTTCCAGGAAATGATCCTTTTTCCCACTAGACTTTTATCTGGCAAGATGAGGCTACTGGTTACCATCTGGTCAAGTAGTGACTGAGAAGGGAGCCAATGTACCAAAGAGAGAAGCCAAGAGATGGCAAGAGGCTGTATCTGGCACCTGCACTTGGGCTCATGATCCAACCAGGCCTGAAGCCAGAACTCTTCCATTACTTAAGCCAGTCCTTTTTCGGTTACTTAAGTCAATAAATTGCATTTTTCCATAAGCCGATATCAGATGGTTTTCTGTCATCTGAAAAGAAAAGAATCCTAACTTTCTCAGCCTTTGAAGATACTTGTTCAAAAGGCAAATTCCAGGGTCTGATTCCCCAAAACTGTGAGTGGGTCACCTTGGCTGGGACCTGAGACTCCAGTTTGGAACAAGCTCCTCCAGGCCCCTCAGTGTAGCCGGTTTTGCCCACCACAATCTGAGACCCTGACCTGGGGAAAGAATGGCCTGTAAATTCCATCCAGGGGCTAAAAAATATCCAGACCTTTCAATCACAAAATCCTGGCTACCTTCTGGGTCAAGAGTCAGGGAAATACCTGTCATTCTTTTCCAGTGAACCTAGAGTTGGGGAAATGAAAAGCAGTTGATTACTCATGTTATTTCTTCTTTAAAAATAATAGAAACCCCAGGTTTAGTTGTGCACATGGACACTGGAATACAGACTACATTTCCCAGTCTCCCTTAGTAACCAACTGTGACCATGTGACCATGATCTGATCAATGAGATGAAAGTAAGGATAGTGTGTGTAACTTTCAGAATATGTCCTCATAGATGGTGGTGAGCCCTTTTTTTTTTTTTTAACTGCTAACAGGAATGGAAACATGATGGCTGGAGCTAAGGCAGACATTTTGGGCCATGAGGTGAATCCTTCACATTGTGGACAATGTTGTTGTTCAGTTGCTAAGTCATGTCCAACTTTTTGTGACCCCATGGACTGCAGCACACCAAGCTTCCCTGTTCTTCACCATCCCCCAGAGTTTGCTCAAACTCAGGTCCATTGAGTCGGTGATACCATCCAACCATCTCATCCTCTGTCATCCCCTTCTCCTCCTGCCTTCAACCTTTCACAGCATCAGGGTCTTTTCCAATGTGTCAGCTCTTCGCATCAGGTGGTGAAACTATTGGAGCTTCAGCTTCAGCATCAGTCCTTCCAATGAATGTTCAGGGTTAATTTCCTTTAGGATTGACTAGTTTGATCTCCTTGCAGTCCAAGGGGCTCTCAACAGTCTTCTCCAGCACCACAGTTCGAAAGCGTCAATTCTTTGGTGCTCAGCCGTCTTTATGGTCCAGCTCTTACATCCATACACGACTACTGGGATGACCATGGCTTTGACTATACGGACCTTTGTCGGCAAAGTGATATCTTTGCTTTTTAATGTGCTGTCTAGGTGAATGACTGAGGGGTAAACCAGCAACTTCAGAAAACAGTCACTTTCATTGAGCTGTAATACCACTTATGTATTAACCGCAAGCTTGCCACACAACACAGCCGGGAGTAAAGGCCTTGGCAACCCCTGGCAGGCAGCAGGCTTCTCCCAGTGGGTCACACACAGAGATTCTGGCACCATTGCCATCTCCCCACCAACCTTTACACAGAATAACAGAGCTCTGTCTAGCGCTCTGATCTTCTCCACGCCCCACTCTTAACTCTGTTTTACTAAACTGGGGAAGGGCTTCCCTGATAACTCAGCTGGTAAAGAATCCACCTGCAGTTCGGGAGATTTGGGTTCAGTCCCTGGGTTGGGAAGATCCCCTGGAGGAGGGAAAGGCTCCCCACTCCAGTATTCTGGCCTGGAGAATGCCATGGACTGTATAGTCCGTGAGGTTGCAAAGAGTCGGCCACGACTGAACGCCTTTCACTTTCGCTTTTCACTGAACTGGGGACGGCCTTCATGTTGTGGGCAGCTTTGCTGATATGTGTTGGTCGCTCAGTCATGTCCGACTCTGTGCGACCCCATGGACTGCAGCCCACCAGGCTCCTCTATCCATGGGATTCTCCAGGCAAGAACACTGGAAGGGATTGCCATTCCCTTCTCCAGGGAATCTTCCTGACCCAGGGATTGAACCCAAGTGGCTTCTTTACCTTCTGAGCCACCAGGGTTGATGCTTTGTTCTGCTGCTGCTGCTGCTAAGTCGCTTCAGTCGTGGCCGACTCTGTGTGACCCCATGGACTACAGCCCACCAGGCTCCTCCATCCATGGGATTTTCCAGGCAAGAGTACTGAAATGGATTGCCATTCCCTTCTCCAGGGGATCTTCTCGACCCAGGGATTGAACCCAAGTGGCTTCTTTACCTTCTGAGGCACCAGGGTTGATGCTTTGCTTGTTCTAAGACAATTAAAAAGTCTCCTCGGGGGACTCCCCTGGCAATCCAGTGGGTAAGTCTCGAATTCCAGTGTAGGGGGTGTGGTTTCAATTCCTGATAGGGAACTAGGATCCCACATGCTGTGGGGCATGGCCAATAAATAAATAAATACACATTAAAAATAAACAACTACAATCCATCCATTAAAAAACTAGTCTCCTTGGTCTCACCGTCTGTAGAGCTCGTGGCATGTTAATACACGTACCCTGGAGCTTCTCAGCCTCAGCACCATTGACATTTGGGACCAGACAAGTCTCTGCAGTGGAGACCATGCTCTCACTGTAAGATGCTTACCAGCATCCCTAGCCTCTACCCACTAGATACCAGTGGCACCATCCTTTCACCAACCCCCTCCTCAGGAATGACAACAAAAATGTCTCTAGACAGCCACATGGCCTCTGGGGGACAAAGTCACCTCCATTTGGGAGCCACTGTTAACTCATTCTACAAACCACTTAGGCTGGTAATATCATTACCGTTTTACAGATGAGAAAACCAGGGCTTATGGAAGTAGGATGCTTTCCCCTGATGGTAAAGGGTAAAATCAGAGATTAGAATGAATCTCTAGAATCGGTGTTCCCCAGATTCTTCAACGGATTCAGTTCTTGTTAACAGAGGCCCTAGCGTCATGCCAGACCCCAGCACATCTGGACCTATAGGGAAGGGGCCAGCCGTTCTGTGTTTCCCACAGGCTGGCTTTCCAGACACAGGTGATTTCCAGACACCCAGCAGATCTCTGTATTTCACAGCCCACATCCTCCATCCTTAGAGTCTTTCTCCTCCTCAGTTCAGTTCAGTTGCTCAGTCGTGTCCAACTCTTTGTGACCCCATGGACTGCTGCACACCAGGCCTCCCTGTCCATCACCAACTCCTGGAGTTTACCCAAACTCATGTCCATCGAGTCGGTGATGCCATTTAACCATCTCATCCTCTGTTGTCCCCTTCTCCTCCCGACCTCAATCTTTCCCAGCATCAGGGTCTTTCCCAATGAGTCAGCTCTTCACATCATGTGGCCAAAGTATTGGAGTTTCAGCTTCAACATCAGTCCTTCCAATGAACACCCAGGACTGATTTCCTTTAGGATTGACTGGTTGGATCTCCTTGCTGTCCAAGGGACTCTCAAGAGTCTTCTCCAACACCATAATTCAAAAGCATCAATTCTTTGGTGCTCAGCTTTCTTTATAGTCCAACTCACATCCATACATGACTACTGGAAAAACCATAGCCTTTCTCCTCCTACCTACCCCTAATATTTTGAGATGAACTTACTTACTGAAGAAAATGTGTTTATAACATGATAACTTATACATATTCCAAGTGGGACTAGCAAATGGAGTTAATAAACTGATTGCCACAGTGTTTCCTGTGAAAAGAACAAAGAAAACCTCAAACAGGGGATTGAGTCAACAGGGTTTGTCTAAGGACTGTTACTCTAACTCCTGCTGGATGTTGGGCCCTTGAGCTGGCTTACTTTTAAGGCCCACAGCAAACATTAGGATGGAAGGACCCTTCCCAATTTAAAGAACAGACTGAGGCACCAAGAGATTAAGTTACTTGTCCAAAACCACACAGAAGAGAGTTACTACACCCTAACCCCATTACTACCAAGGGGATATTATGGAGTTAAAATGATTCTCTCGGTGCTACAATGAACACTGGGGTACGTGTGTCCTTTTCAATTATGCTTTTCTCAGGGTATATGCCCAGTAGTGGGATTGCTAAAACAATCTAAATGTCCATCAACAGATGAATGGATAAAGAAACTATGGTACACACACACACACACACACACACACACACACACACACAATGGAACATTACTTAGCCATGAAAAGGAGATGTGGAGACGTGCGGTCATTTGTAGAGATATGGATGGACCTAGACTCTCTCATACAGAGTAAAGTAAGTCAGAAAGAGAAAATCAGATATCGTATATTAACGCATATATGTGGAATCTAGAAAAATGATACAGATGAACTTATCTCCAGGGCAGGAATACAGCTGCAGAAGAACAGACGTGTGAACACAGAGGGAGAAGGGAAGGGTGGGACAAACTGGGAGATTAGGGTTGACGTGTATATACTACCGTGTGTCAGATAGCTGGGAGGAGCCTTCTGTGAAGCACAAGAAGCTCAGGTTAGTGCCCTGTGATGAGCTAGCTGGGAGATACAGGGGATGGGATGGGAGTGAGGTTCAAGAGGCGGGATGTATGGGTATGTATGACTGATTCACTCTGCTTACAGCGGAAACTAACACTGCATTATAGAGCAGCTAAGCTGCAATAAGTACATAAAATGACTCACTTGGACTACATAAGATTTGTGTGTGTACACAAAGATACACATGCGTGTGTGCACACTCACTTGCACACAGAAACACTGGGAATGGGGAGAGGTCCAACCATCCCCTTAAACATATGGCAATCCAGTTCCCCCCCACCCCCCAGCCCCCACCACTGAGGTTTTGGAAGCAAGGAGAAAGGGACAGGACAGTTACTAGACAGGCAACCACCAGTGTCTGCCACACCCGCCCCTCATTCTATGGATGGGAAAGACCCCCCAGCAAGTTAATTGGCAGGACTGGACCTTGGGTTCACTGTCTGGGCCGGCAGTGTCTCCTTGAGGACTGTTACAACTAGGGATTGACGGTCCCCTGGAGGCTGATTGCTAGGGGACAGGCACTCAGGAAGCCCCGTCCTTCACCAGCCATTTCTGAGACATCTACTCAGAACCCACCTACTTGAAGAACAGGAGGTGACGCTCTGGTCACCAGGGGACTCTGTCCACAAAAATCCCCATGAGTCATTCTACGAGGCTCAGAGGGAAAAGGACTCCCAGAGAGGGACCCGGTCTGGAAAGAAAGAAAACCTTGGCCTGAGGCCCAGACTTTCGGGGAAGCCAGCTGGCCTCCTGGGGGCTGGTTGGGGAGGGGAGGTCACCTTGAACGGAGATCTCTCTGGGCCGAACTGTTCTCTTATTTAATCACTTGTTCATCAACTATTTTGGGTTGAGACATTCATTCCTCCATTCAACAAATATTTATTGGGAAGAGCAAGGTAATTCGCACTTTTAACTACACACTTTTGAATCGTTTGCGTTCGTTACTACAAAGAACACACGCTGCTTTTGTTTGTTAAGCTTTGTTTTTCACTTTTGATAATAAGAGATACACAGTACATTCTCCTTGTGACCATCATGGAGCGAGGTAACTTATACCTTAATGCACGGGTGGGATCTTTCCAAAGATACCTGTGCATTTCCATACAGACCTATAGAAAATTATAGATTCATTTTGTGTGTATCTGTGCATATGCTACTATGAATTAGTCTGTGATTTTTTTTTTAGTAGCATATTACAGTCAATAAATATGAACGTCCTGGCTTTATCCCTTCTTGACTGCATCATATTAAGTAATGTTAGCCGTAGTGGTCCTGATCCCCTAACTGGGAACTGGGCTTCTGCTTTCAAAAATGATCATAATCAAATAGTTCCTAAAATGGTAAAAAACAAAAAAAAAAACTGTCATGTTTTTAAAATCTACAATGAGAGATAGAGGTTCTACAGTCTCCCTTGGTTGGTGTTTCCTTCTGATCTTCTCAAGCCCATTTGGTTTTGGCGGGTATTTTCTCTTTTTTATGTATTTATTTACTCATTCCTGATTGTGTTGGTCCGCGTTGCCGCACGCGCTTTCCCCTGGCTGCATCCGTGGGCTTCTCACTGGCGTGGCTTCTCTTGTTGAGGAGCGTGGGCCCTGGGGCACGCGGCTGCAGTGTCTGCAGCACGTGGCTTCAGAAGTGGCAGCTCCTGGGCTCAGAGCACGGGCTCCGTGGTTAGGGTGCTGAGGCTCAGCTGCTCGGCGGCACGTGAGAGCCTCTCAGATCAGGGGTCTCACCCATGCCTCCCACACCTGCAGGCAAATTCTCCACTTCTGAGCCACCAGGGGAACCCAAGCCCACTCATTTTCATTCTGTCCTCAGGAGCAGACACACAAACGGGGTCCCACTTCCTGTTTACGAACAATGCAGCCCCTTGCAGCTTCTCCAGACTGTCCCCTCCGGGTCACGTGGATGGCGTTGGGAGGCCCTTCACTCAGCATCTTCCTTGACTGAAGTATTCTCAGAGTTCATGGCTGCACATTCTCACGTACAACATCGTGCTCTTCAAAGACTGGTTCACTGGGTCCCCATAACGCATTCCTCTCCCACACTCACACGTCAGGATGGTCTAGTCTGGGAATTATGTCCCAAAGACTTTAACCTCTGGGTTTCTGGTGACCTTTCAAAATGTGGTTTGGAGAAGACTCTTGAGAGTCCCTTGAACAGCAAAGAGATCCAACCCGTCGATCCTAAAAGCAATCAACCCTGAATATTCATTGGAAGGACTGATGTTGAAGCTGAAGCTCCAATAATTTGGCCACCTGATGTGAAGAGCTGACTCGCTGGAAAAGACCCTGATGCTGGGGAAGACTGAGGGCAGGAGGAGAAGGGGGTGACAGAAGATGAGATGGTTGGATGGCATCACCGACTCAACGGACATGAGTTTGAGCAAACTTCAGGAGATGGTGAAGGACAGGGAGGCCCGGCGTGCTGCAGTCCATGGGGTCACAAAGAGTCGGACACGACTGAGTGACTGAACAGCAAAGGGCAGGATGATGAAATGCCATTCCCATCTGATGACTGGTGTCTTGGGTTAGTAGAAATCAATTTCTAGGGAGCAGAAAGTCAAATTCTTGGCCAGGCCCTCGGCAGGCATTCCATTCCATCGTGTTTACTCGTCCAGTAAACCTTCTTTCTGGGGGTAGAGATGACTTCTGTTGGGGCCCATGTCCCCAGACCAGGAACAGAATATCCATAGACTTGTCACCTGTGCCCTGAACTCTTCCAGACCTACCAGAGGTAGGAAAAGGTGAGCAGGTGGGAAGGACTTCCTGAAAAGGCTCTGGAACAGGAATGGGATCTGGGATCTTCAGCTAAGATACTAGCGTGGCTTGCTGTCTGACTCTGCTCAGTCATCTGTAGAGCCTTCTCTAAGGCGTGGTTTCTCCTCCATGAAATGACGAGGGCAGGATCCAATCCAAGACTGTTTCCCTTTCTCTCATTTTCAGCATTAGAGTGTTACCTTTTTATCCCAGGCTGCAATTGCAGCAGTTCATTGATCATGATGATGGTTTCACGAGTGTTTGCCTATGAAAGTGAGTGAAAGTCGCTCAGTCATGTCCGACTCTGAATTCTCCAGGCCGGATTACTGGAGTGGGTAGCCGTTCCCTTCTCCAGGGGATCTTCCCAACCCAGGGACTGAACCCAGGTCTCCCACATTGCAGGCAGATTCTTTACCAGCTGAGCCACAAGAGAAGCGCCGTTTGCGTATACCCAGACTCATCAAATTGTACACCGGCAGACTTAGAAGATACTGAGGGCTCGGTTACAGGCCACTTTTTTTCTCTTTTGTTCTTAGCCTTGTTTCACTGGCTTATGGGGTGCGGCGTGCAGAGACCTCGAGCCCAGCATCTTCTAGTGTAAAGTGACTGTGTGAAATCCCCAGTCTGTGATCTTTTTTTTTTTAAAGAAACAATGAACATTGAATCTATTGAGGTGTTATCATGCGCTGGGCCTGGCTAGGTGCTCCAGACACAGCAGCAAACCAGGCACAGCGGCTCCTTGAGTCTCATGGGGGATATAGCCAAACAGAGAGATCATTAGAATGCAGTCTAATAAATGCAAAGAAAACGGAGGACATGGAGCTGTGTCAGAGCCCAGAAAGGGTATCCCAGCTGAAGGGTATATCTGTGTTGTAAGGCTTCCCAGGTGGCTCAGTGGGCAAAGAATCTGCCTATCATGCAGGAGACTAAGGGGACACAAGTTCAATCCCTGGGTCGGAAAGATCCCTGGAGGAGGGCATGACAGCTGACTCCAATATCCTTGCCTGGAGAAACTCATGAACAGAGGAGCCTGGCGGGCTACAGTCGATGGGGTCGCAAAGAGTCAGACACGACTGAAGTGACTGAGCACGGACGCACACATTTATGCTGTAAGTGAAAGAATACCCACCAAACTAGTGAAATAAAAGTGGGAGAGGATTTTATAAGAAATCAAGCTGCAAACCTGCCTGGAGGCGTGACTCCAGGGATTCAAACGATGTCAAACAGTATATACCTCTGTCTTTTCTTTCATCTCTCTCTCCTCTTTTTGGCTCTGCTTTCCTCTGCTTCGGATTTACTCTCAGAGAGGCTTTCTGTAAGTGGCAAAGATAGCCAGCAGCAACTCCAAGCTCGCTAAATTCCTGTAACTGGCAACCCCAATAGTTGTCTTTCCCAACAATTCCAACAAGACTCCTGGGAAGGAGTCTCATTGGCCTCACTGGAATGATACACTACCCACCCCCGATTGGCTCCCACAGGAGCCAATCACTGTGGCCCAGGGTCTCACATCTGAACCCCATGCACAAGAGTCGGGGCAGCAACGGCTCCCCAAAGAGAACTTGAGATGCTGTTTTCTGACCCAGAGGAAGTAAGTGTTGCATAGGCAAGATGAAAGATTCTCACTTCAAAAAGGTTCATTCATACCACTTTTTTAGATTCCACATATATATGTTAATATAAGATGTTTGCTTTTCTCTGACTCACTTCACTGTGTGTGATAGATTCTAGCCTGTCTAGACTCTAGAGCAGAAATAGAGACCCAGACATAGAGACGCACATGTGGACCCGGGAAGGGAAGAGGAGGGTAGGCTGAGATGGAAAATGAGGACTGACATACATCCTCTACCACGTGCGAAATAGATAGCTAGTGGGAAGCTGCTGTCCAGCACAGGGCGCTCTGTGATGACCTAGAGGGGCAGGTGGGATGGTAAGGGGGGACGGGAGGTCCAAGAGGCAGGGGATAAATGTATACATATGGTTATATTATACAGCTTCATTATACTGCAGAAACTAACAATACTGTAAAGCAATCATACTCCTATTTAAAAAAATTGGGGGGTAAAATATATGTAAACATAAAATTCGCTATTAAAAAAAAAAAAAAAAAGATCCCCACTTCAGAAAGCTTCCTGAAGTTCACCTCTAATTTGCAAACTCAAGGATGAACCGGAAGGCGCTAGGTAGCAGGGAGGAAAGGAGCAGAAAGGGCACTCTGGCAGAGGGAACAGCATGTAGGAAGGTCTGGAGAGCGTTGCTTCTTCCAGAAAAATGTGAATGATTTACTCTGACTGATGGGCACTGTGGGAGGAAGGAGAGGGAGAGGTGAGATCAGAGAGAAAGGCGGGATGCCTTCAGGGGACTGCGATTGTATCCAGCCCTTCCCCACCCCTTCCCCCACATCCCCACCCCCACCCCACTCACCAGTCACGAGGTTTTCACACTCTCCTGCTTCAAGCACAGTTTCTGTATCCAAAGGAGCGTGTCATTCATCAGCAGATCATGTCACCCCACTGAAACACTCTGTGTTCCCAAACGTCAGCTGATCTCCAGAGATTAGGTCGCGAGTCTTCCAGGGTTTCGCAAGGCGAAAGAATTCCAACTTGAAAATCAACGGAGCATTAATACATACGATACAGTTTGATGCTTAGTACACAGATGCGCGGGCAAGTTTTGCTGAGCTAGAGGGAATCACGCTCTAAGTAGGTACTAAGTCGCTTCAGCTGTGTCTAACTCCTTGAGCGCTATGTAGCCCGCCAGGCTCCTCTGTGCACGGGGATTCTCCAGGCAAGAATACTGGAGTGAGCTGCCATGTCCTCCTCCAGGGGATCTTCCCATCTCAGGGATGGAACCCACGTCTCTTACCTTTCGTGCATTGGCAGGGGGGTTCTTTACCACTAACGCCACCTCATCTTTTACTGAGTGTGTCCTGAGTCTTGCAGCTGAGTCCCCTTTCCTCCCCAGGTGAACCCAATGAAGGAAATGCTTTTGCTATCCCAATTTCTGTGATAAAATAAACATAAGCATTAAATTTACTATTAAAAAAAAAAGAAGTCCAGAACTTAAGAGATTTGCCCTAAATCTCATAAGCATGATCTCTTTTTAATTGCCCTATCACCCAGCCATGGTAAATCTTCCTTTCAAATGTGGAAAACTGGGGCACAGAGAACTGAAACAACTTTCTAGAGTTACACAGCAAAAGTCAGCTGGGGAAACAGGGCACTCACACATTGCTGGTGGAGATGTTGAATAATACAGTCATTTGCATGACGGGATGACAGTTCCTCAAGAGGTTAAACATAGAACTGCCTTATCACCCAGCCATTCCACTGCCAGATACATATCCAAGAATGGAAAACATGTGTCCACATAAAAACACGTGCATGTAGCTTCATAGCAGTATTCTTTAGACAAGAGCAGAAACAACCCAAATGCTCAACAACTGATGAATGTATACATAAAATGTGATGCCTTACAAGGGCATCTTACTAAGCAATGAGAAAGAATGAGCGAGTGAGTGAGCGAAAGTCGCTCAGTCGTGTCCGACTCTTTGTATAGTCCATGGAATTCTCCAGGCCAGAATACTGAAGTGGGTAGCCTTTTCCTTCTCCAGGGGATCTTCCCAACCAGGGACTGAACCCAGGTCTCCCGCATTGCAGGCAGATTCTTTACCAGCTGAGCCACAAGGGAAGCCCAAGAAGGCATGAAGTAGTGGCAAATACTACAACACAGATGAACGCTGAAAATTCACTAAATGAAAGATACAGGAGAGTGCATATATAGTACATGAGGCCATTTATATAAAATGCCCAGTATACACAAGTGTGTAGAAACAGAAGTTATCTGCATATCTGAGGTTACTGATATTTCTCCAGGCAATCTTGATTCCAGCTTGTGCTTCTTTCAGCCCAGAATTTCGCATAATGTACTCTGCATATAAGTTAAATAAGCAAGGTGACAATATACAGCCTTGACGTACTCCTTTCCCAATTTGGAACCAGTCCGCTGTTCCATGTCCAGTTTTAACTGTTGCTTCTTGACCAGCATACAAGTTTCTTAGGAGGCAGTTAAGGTGGTCTGTTATCCCTATCTCTTTAAGAATTTTCCACAGTTTGGTGTGATCCACATAGTCAAACGCTTTAGCATGGTCAGTGAAGTAGAAGTAGATGTTTTTCTGGAATTCTCTTTCTTTTTCTATGTTAACGGATGTTGGCAATTTGATCTCTGGTTCCTCTACCTTTTCTAAATCCAGCTTGAACATCTGGAAGTTCCTGGTTCATGTACTGATTAAGCCTGGGTTGGAGAATTTTGAGCATTACTTTGCTAGCATGTGAAATGAGAACAATTGTGTGGTAGTTTGGACATTCTTTGGCATTTCCCTTCTTTGGGATTGGAATGAAAGCTGACCTTTTCCAGCCCTGTGGCCACCGCTGAGCTTTCCAAATTTGCTGGCATATTGAGTGCAGAACTTTCACAGCATCATCTTTCAGGATTTGAAATAGCTCAGCTGGAATTCCATCACCTCCATTAGCTTTGTTCACAGTGATGCTTCCTAAGGCTCACTTGGCTTTGCACTCCAAGATGTCTAGCTCTAGGTGAGTGATCACAGCATCGTGATTATCTGGGTCATGAAGATCTTTTTTGTACAGTTCTTCTGTGTATTCTTGCCACCTCTTCTTCAGATCTTCTGCTTCTGTTGGGTGCATACCTTTTCTTTTTTGTGCCCATCTTTGCATGAATGTTCCCTTGGTATCTCTAATTTTTTTGAAGAGATCTCTAGTCTTTCCTTGGGGAAAGCAATGGCACCCCACTCCAGTACTCTTGCCTGGAAAATCCCACGGATGGAGGAGCCTGGTAGGGCGCAGTCCATGGGGTCTCGAACAGTCGGACACAACTGCGCGACTTCACTTTCACTTTTCACTTTCATGCATTGGAGAAGGAAATGGCAACCCACTCCAGTGTTCTTGCCTGGAGAATCCCAGGGATGGGGGCGCCTGGTGGGCTGCTGTCTATGGGGGTCACACAGAGTCGGACACGACTGAAGTGACTCAGCAGCAGCAGCTAGTCTTTCCCATTCTATTGTTTTCCTTTATTTCTTTGTATTGTTCACTGAGGAAGGCTTTCTTATCTCTCCTTACTATTCTTTGGAACTCTGCATTCAGATGTTTATATCTTTTCTTTTCTCCTGTGCCTTTCGTTTCTCTTCTTTTCTCAGCTATTTGTAAGGCCTCCTCAGAAAGCCATTTGCCTTTTTGCATTTCTTTTTCTTGGGGATGGTTTTGATCACTGCCTCCTGTACAATGCCATGAACCTCCATCCATAGTTCTTCAGACACTCTGTCTATCAGATCTAATCCCTTGAATTTATTTGTCACTTCCACTGTATAACTGTAAGGGATTTGATTTGGGTCATACCTTAATGGCCTAGTGGTTTTCCCTACTTTCTTCAATTTAAGTCTGAATTTGGCAATAAGGAGTTCATGGTCTGAGCCACAGTCAGCTCCTGGTCTAATTTTTGCGGACTGTGTGGAGCTTCTCTATCTTTGACTGCAAAGAATATAATCAATCTGATCTGGGCATTGACTATCTGGTGATGTCCATGTGTAGAGTCGTCTCTTGTGTTGTTGGAAGAGGGTGTTTGCTATGACCAGTGTGTTCTCTTGGCAAAACTCTGTTAGCCTTTGCCCTGCTTCATTTTATACTCCAAGGCCAAACTTGCCTGTTACTCCAGGTATTTCTTGACTTCTTACTTTTGCATTCCAGTCCCCTATGATGTACACCTTAAATGGGTGAATTATACGGTGGGTGAATTATATTTCAACAGGCTTCCCTGGTGGCTCAGATGGTAAAGAACCTGCTTGGATTGCGTGACATCCGGGTTCAATCCCTGGGTAGGGAAGATATTCTGGAGAAGGGCATGGCAACCCACTCCAGTATTTTTGCCTGGGGAATGTCAAGGACAGAGGAGCCTGGTGAGCTACAGTCCATGGGGTCGCAAAGAATTGGACACGATGGAATGACTTCCACAGGACACACCACCAAAGCTATTAAAGAAAAAAGTTTTTTTTTTAAAGTAAGGGGATGGGCCTGTGACTATAAGCAAAACCACCATTGCTATTTGAACATCTATTCCTACTATGTGCTTAACTAGCATGAGCCAACAAAACAGGGGAGGAAAATAGAATATATTAGCTTATGTAATGGAAAAGCTGGTAGACATTTCCAGTGTGGCTGGATCTAGGACTCAAGCAATGTCAGTGGGGACTCCATCTTGCTCAGATTGGTCTCTGTTGCCTTCCTTCTCAAGCAGGTAAGAAAGATGATCTCAGTACTCTAGTCTGCTTCCCTCTTACCACCCCAGCCACCATGAGGAGTACTTTTTCCATGTAGGTTTTTTGTTATTTTCGGTTTTTTTATTTTGCTTTTTTTGGCCATGCCACATGGCAAGCAGGATGTGGGATCTTAGTTCCTGGGCCAAGGATGAAACCTGCAAGCCCTGCGTTAAAAGGCAAAGTCTCTAACCACTGGACTTCCAGGGAAGTCCCCCATCCACACAGTTCTAATAAAGCTTTGAAGGAGGGTCCTCACTGACCATGCTGGGGTCACATTTGTGTGTGTGTGTTTTTCATTCTTACAGTGAAACAGTTTTTATTATATTCACGTAATCATGCAGCCATCACCGCAACCAATGTGAGATCTTTCCATAATCCCTAAAGGAAACCACATACCCTGTGACCATCACTCTGCAGTTTTCTCCCATCTCTCCTAGCCTTTGTTGTTTTGTTTAGTTGCTAAGTGCTGTTTCCTCCAGGCTCCTCTGTCCGTGGGATTTCCCAGGCAAGAGTACTGGAGTGGGTTGCCATTTCCTTCTCCATGGGGTCACCTTTGAATTAATCACTGTGGCCTAGCTCTAATGGGCCAGGACTGGTGACATGATCTACTCCAGAGCCAAGGGGCATGGTCAGCCTCACCCAAACCATGTGGTCCAAAGTGAAAGTGGGCGAATCTCCAAAGGAAAACTGGGATTCTGGGCAGGTATGAGCCACAGACACCCACAGTATTGGGGGACCCTCACTACACTGCCCAAGTTTGATTTTTGCTTCCTCCGTTTGCCGGTTCCATATCCTTGGCAAAGTACTTAACCTTTCCATGCCTCAATCTCTTCATCTGCAAAATGGTGATAAAGTAGTGTGTCCCTTATAGGCCTATAAAGAGGCCCCTCTGTCCAGGAGATTCTTTAGGCAAGAATACTGGAGTGGGTTGCCATGCCCTCCTCCAGGGGATCTTCCCAACCCAGGGATTGAACCCAGGTCTCCTGCATTGCAGGTGGATTCTTTACCACCTGAGCCACCAGAGAAGGCCTTAAATGAGATAAATTCAGTAAATTCACACTTGGGATGCTGGCACCAACAAGTCTTCATTGTTACCTGAAACTGTCCCACTATAGAGCATAGAGCTATTACCAGTTAACCCATGTCATCCAATTAATAAAAATATCAATTTCTGGTCAAATAGGAGATTGTGAGGAAATGGGAAAGACAGCCTGGGGGTTTCTGCGTGACCGGACCAGGGCCCCCATGACACCTCCACTTCCCCTAGCAGAGCACTCACCGTTGTAACTGCTCAGCACCCCCAGGCTGTGAGCTCCCTATTCGACTCTTAGTGGTTTGGGTTTTGAAGTTCATGCAATTTTAGGAAAACAAACTATTCATCTGAAATAGGTAAGAAAGTATTTACTGACAAAGGAAAAAAAACTCAGCTCAAATTATTGGACATTTGAAGAGTCAGCTTGTGAAATCTCTTTGAGCAGTTTACACAGAAATGCTTCCTGATTTTCCCTTGGCTGCTCCTTACCCTGGAACACTCTAGGACTCCTAATACTTCCCTGTACTTGTAAATCATGGTCATTCTGCCTTTGAGCCCAATAAAGGTTTTCGATAAATGTGTGTTGAATGACTAATTGGTCAAATAGCTACACCCCTGATTAATCTTCACAGTGGACAAACCACACCCACAGAGTAAGAGTCAGATGCATTTTTCTTTTCCTTTAAACAATGAAAAAGGTTTTGAGAAACCTCTCTTGACAGGCAAAGATCCTGCTCAACTGACTTTGAGGCCTTTGAGATGAGACTGACCCAGCTGAATTCCTTATTCTGGGTTCTGCCTTGGGTGAATCACCTCTCGTTTTTGAGACTAAGTTTTCTCCTCTGTGCGTGGTCATAGTAGAGAGGAAGAAATGAGAATTATCTGGAGTATGTAAGAAGTAACACAGTATCTAGAACATGTATCTAATAAATGAACTTCATTTTTTTTTGCACTTTATTTATTCAACTAGGTAATGTTCTAAAAAGTACAAAAGGGTAGAAAAGTGAATCTTCCTTCCTCCTTGTTCCTTTCTTCACCCCAGATGCAACCACAATTACAGGTTACAAGATAGTTTTGAATTTATAGAAATGTTGCAAGAATAATTCAGAGTATTTTAGGATGCCCTTTACCCAGATTCACATTTTGCTGCATTTGCTTTATCATCTTCTCTTCCTTCGTGTGAATATTTATTCATTACTAACATTCATTTTTTTGAAACCATTTAAGAATAGATTACATACATCATGCCCCATTTACCCTTTAATATCTCAGTATATCTTTCCTAAGAACAGGATATTATTTTAAGTGACCAAGTACAGTTGCCATACTCAGGAAATTTACCTCAATATAATACTTTAATACCATCCATATTCCAATTTTATCAATTGTTACAATAACCTTTACAGCATTTTTCCCCCTCAAGTACAGGATCCAGTTCAAGACCATGTTATGCCTTTAGCTATTATGTCTCTTGAGTTTTCTTTAATTTGGATTGATTCCTTAGCTTTCCTTTGTCTTTTATGACATTAACACTTTTGAAGAAAGCAGGCCAGTTAATTGCACAGAATGTTCCAGGAAAGCAGGGACCATGTCTGTTTCTCTACAGAGGCAACCCCAGTACCTAGCACAGTGCCTGGTGGGTGCTCAATTAATGTTTATGGCATGACTGAATGAAACGTCTTTGTACCAACCACAACCGACTCCGTGGACATGAGTTTGAGCAAGCTCCAGGAGATGGTGAAGGACAGGGAAGCCTGGCATTCTGCAGTCCATGGGGTCACAAAGAGTCAGACAACTTAGCAACTGAACAACAAAAACCAACCATAAACCGTGTGGAGAGCTACCTACATAATGTCTGGATTAATGAAATGAAGGCTGAACAACACGAGTCCCATCTGTAAGATCAGTGAAATGAGGCTGCTGTTCCAGGTGACTTATTGAAGTTCCCCTGTCTCAACAAGTCTCTCCCACAGTCCAGGAGTTGATAACCTGGGCAGTCAGGCTGGCTGGCTCCAGACTGGCCCCGGATGTGGTAATCAGGCCACATTGCAGGGGAAGGGGTACTTTGTGGCCCGAGGCTCCAGGGGTAGAGGTTAGGTTGACGGGGAAGCTGACGCCTGTACCTCAAGCCGAAACAGAAACTGTGGTGGCTGGCAAGGAAGGATGTCCCTATCTGTGCCCCTCAGCCACGGCAGAGGCTTCTAATAGACCACGCTATGCTTTGGAGGAAGTTTTTTGTTGAAGGGTAACCTACGTATAGAAAAGTGCACACAGCAGTGACGGCTCAATAAACTTTCACCAAGGCAACACAGCGGGGTAACCAGCCCCCGACCAAGGGTCAGAGCGTTCCCAGTCCCCTCGCAACTCTCTGCCAGCCTCTACTGCCACCCTGAATGGTAACCAAACTCTACATGTTTCCCTGGTGTCTCCATCGGTAAAAAAAAAAAATCTGCCTGCGGTGCCGGGGATGCGAATTTGATTCCTGGGTCAGGAAAATCCTCTGGAGAAGGACGTGACAACCCACTCCAGTATTCTTGCCTGCAGAATCCCACGGACTGAAGAACCTGGCTGCAATCCATAGTGTCACAAAGGAAAGCGACATGACTGAGGCAACTGAGCTCGCGTGCACGGACTTTATGAATTGGCATAACACAGCATTAATTCTTTCCTGTATGACTTCTTTGCACAAAATTATGTTTGCAGCAACAGCCTTTAAAAAAATTGTTCATTTACTTTTGACTGTGGTGGGTCTTGGTTGCCGCGTGGGCTTTTCCCTAGTTGGGGCACATGCGCTCAGTAGTTGCGGCTCCCAAGCTCTAGAGCACAGGCTCAGTACTTGCGGCCCATGGGCTGAGTTGCCCTATAGCATGTGGGATCTTCCCAAACCAGGGATCACACCCGTGTCTCCTGCACCGGCTGGTGGATTCTTTACCACTGCACCACCAGGGAAGACCAGCAACAGCCTTTTGACCCTGCCTCTTGCTCTGCAAGCTCAAAATGGGGAAGGGGATCTGATAATAACTCTTTGCTGCTGGTTTCAATGTGTCAGCGATTCCTTGGAGCCTGAAGCCCACCCCGTGGGCGGGAACTGTTACTGCTCCATTTCACAGTGAGGAGACTGAGTCAGAGCCAGGTTATCGACTTTGCCCAGCTAGGAAGTACAAGAGTCCAGATTTGAACCCAGGCCTGTCTGATCTCTAAGCTCATCACAAATATTGTACACATTTCTTATCAATATAATGACCATTTATCGAGCACCCCCTTTGGGCTGGACATTGCACTTGAGCTTTATGTTCATTAATTTTTCCCGTGAACAGTATAACTTTTGCCCTGCTTGACAAATGATGAAAGCAGGATTCAGAGAGGTCACACAGCCTGGGAAGGCATGAGAATAGAGACTTTAACCCTCCTGTGTTGATTCCAAAGTCTAATGCGGAACAGTATTGGTATCCAGTATTTATGTGCACCTTTCAAATTCACCCTCTGAATTTTTCAAAGAAGAGACAACAATAGCAGTTATCTTTTGTAGAGCTTCTTTGAGCCAGATGCTTTGGGCAAAGATTATGGATGATCCCCTCAATATCAGTTCTGGCCCTCTCTTTCCTAATAAGAGATCGCCTGGTTCTTAGCTGGACACACAGCTTCCCACATATCCCAGGCTTCTTGGTAGTGAGGTGGAGTCTTGGCACTAAGTTACAGCTGATGGAAAGCTCCTCCCTTACAAAGCCTCTGGATCTACTTCCGGGTCCTGCCCTTCACAAGGAATGGGCAGTGTTCTGCCCTTCGCTGCTCCCTTCCAGCTGGGCTGAAGTGACAGACAAGATTCTGGGGAGCCATCTGGGACCTTGTGACTGAGGATGTCTCTCTAAGGGATGGAGGAGCAACCAGGCAGAAGGAGCCCCCACTCCACAGGGCCATCCTGGCCCTGGAGCACTCACACCCAGGCAGACCCAAGACAGACTGAAAAAAGAAATTAAAAAACTGCTGTCTTCACTGCAGTATACATTTCTACGTGGTTAAAATGGTGAATGTTGCGCTGCGTGTAGTTTATCTCAATTGCAAAAACAATTTTTCCCTGGGTAAGCCATGGTTATTTGGTGTTCCCAGTTTTTACTCATTATATAGTACATATTATATAATATATACAATTATAATTATATATATTCTGATTATAATCTATTATGTAATATATTCATAATCTTTATTTCTCAGATTTTAAGCCTCGGAGAGAGGGAGCATGGCCTGCCTTTCATGGTTGAGGGCCTGAGGCTCAGAGAGGCAGGGATTTGCTCTAGACAGCAGCAGAGTCCACCTTCTGGGTCACTGAGGATTGCTGCTCCTCCATTATGCCAGGGATGGGCAAACTGACCTGCGGGCCCTTGCAGCTGAAGAGAGTTTTAACCTTTTTAAAGGGCTGAAGAAATGAGGAGGAGATGGAGAAGAGGCCTATGCAAGGGGAGCTGCAGTGGCCTGCAAGAGTGAAATGTCTACGATTTGATCTTTTACAGAAAAAGTTTGCTAACCTCTGAATTAATACCATTAAAAAAAAAAAGTCAGTTTCTCTGCCTGGAAAATGGGGGATTATATATTTATTTAACAAAAGCAGGAAGAAATGTGTCAGAGTCACACGGGGCTCTCGTGGATTGAGAGAAGACGCTAGGGTGGGAGGATGCTAAAGGGTTTGGACTGGATAAACCAATCCTATTTGTTGAGAGGCCACCGGCTTGTGGTGAACGATGGGGGTTAAGACAGGAAGCTAGGTTGCTACTGTCTCACTGAATGAGCCAGGGTAAGTCCCTTTCGCTATCTGGCGGCTGGTTCTCATCTATAATGGGGAGTTTGGACGACATCTGTCCTCTTGGTTTACCTTGTCAGTATCCGGTGCCCCAACCTCTGGTAACAGCAGCCTGATTTTCCCGGGAGGCCCCTTTGCTCCCTGCCCATATGAAGTGCATGGGGCTAATCCCATCCTTGACTCCACTGGAGGCTCTAAAGCAGCCAGTCAACACCGCACCCTCTACCCACAGGGACTGGTTCAGGGGTGGGCATGTGCCCCAGGTGGATCAACGCCGGTTTTTGTTGCAGTCATTGGGGAGCACTGTTTTCCTTCTGCTGTGCTAGGCCAGTATGAAGACAGCCTAGCGCTCACAGGTGACCACAGCTGGGAGAGTAAGAGAGACGAGTCCCGGTAACTAACGAGCCCCTGAATTTAGCTCTCCGGGGAGCCAGCACATCCTGGGACATGTTATTCTCCATGAGCCAAATGTTTTTGACTTTTTTGTTTTTGGCTGAAGTCACTGAAGCGGATGATGTTGAGTCTCTGCCCATATCCCCTTGGCAATCACTGTTTTGATGCTCAGTGACCCTATGGCTTCCAATTCCCAGCTCTTATGCTCTAAGAGCTTCACCCCCCCTGAGCATTTAGTACAAACAGACTGAGAATGTTGGGGGGTTCACCTTCCCCAAGGATCGATGGGAGTTGGTAGACAAATACCCGGACTCACTTGCCCCCTGAGTGGACAGTTCTGAAGAGTGTTCTACTCTGGGTCCCAGGGTCCCGCGGTGGAGTCTAGCCTCAGCTATGCAACACGCGTCCCTGCTCAGTAACTCACC
>SJYQ01091737.1:0-11778 GCA_006410935.1 Redunca redunca | reverse complement strand
GTGCTCAGCTTTCTTCACAGTCCAACTCTCACAACCATACATGACTACAGGAAAAACCATAGCCTTGACTAGACGGACCTTTGTTGGCAAAGTAATGTCTCTGCTTTTCAATATGCTGTCTAGGTTGGTCATAACTTTTCTTCCAAGGAGCAAGTGTCTTTTAATTTCATGGCTGTAATCACCATCTGCAGTGATTTTGGAGCCCAAAAAAATAAAGTCTGACACTGTTTCCACTGTTTCCCCGTCTATTTCCCATGAAATGATGGGACCAGTTGCCTTGATCTTCATTTTCTGAATGTTGAGCTCTAAGTCAACTTTTTCAATCTCCTCTTTCACTTTCAGCAAGAGGCTTTTTAGTTCCTCTTCACTTTCTGTCATAAGGGTGGTGTCATCTGCATATCTGAGCTTATTGATATTTCTTCCAGCAATCTTGATTCCAGCTTGTGCTTCTTCCAGCCCAGTGTTTCTCATGATATACTCTGCATAGAAGTTAAATATACAGCCTTGACGTACTGCTTTTCCTGTTTGGAACCAGTCTGTTGTTCCATGTCCAGTTCTGTTGCTTCCTGACCTGCATACAGGTTTCTCAAGAGGCAGGTCAGGTGGTCTGGTATACCCATCTCTTTCAGAATTTTCCATAGTTTATTGTGATCCACAAAGTCAAACGCTTTGGCATAGTCAATAAAGCAGAAGTAGATGTTTTTCTAGAACTCTCTTGCTTTTTCCATGATCCAGTGGATGTTGGCAATTTGATCTCTGGTTCCTCTGCATTTTCTAAAACCAGCTTGAACATCTGGAAGTTGACGGTTCACGTATTGCTAAAGCCTGGAGAATTTTGAGCATTGCTTTACTAGCGTGTGGGATGAGTGCATTGTGCGATAGTTTGAATGTTCTTTGGCGTTGCCTTTCTTTGGGATTGGAATGAAAACTGACTATTCATTTTTATTGCTCACTGGTATTTCTTTATGGGGATATGTCATAGTTTATTATACTCAGTCACCCGCTGACTCCTATTCTGTCAGTTCCACCTGTGGCCTCCTATGGGTGAAGCTGCCACACCTACTCTTACCTGTGTAAGAGCTGCTCTAGGGTGGATATCTGGAAGGGGGATTGCTGGTCACAGGTTGCATGCCTTTCAAATGCCAGACAGCAGTATACGAAAGTTCTGTTTCCCACTTCCTCTCCAGTAATAATACCACCATCACATATGGCTATAAGTATGTGCCAAGCACCCTTTTCCAACAGTTAACCTTTAGTGACTCAAGTAAGCTTATTAAGAAACGTTAAGTTAAATATAGTTATCATCCCCATTTGACAGAGAAATAGAGGCACAGAGATGGGACGTAACTAGCCTCAAATCACGCAGCCAGAAATAGCAGAGCATGGTGCAAACGCGGACGAGCTGGTCTCAGAGCCCGGGCTGCTAACCGCGCTTCTGTGACCTGGTGTTTTGATTACCAAACTGTTGCCAGTGCACAGCTGGGAAATGTCTCTGGCGTTTCACCTGCGCTGCCTGCTTTGGAGGGCTCTTGAGGATGTTGCCGCCCATTTGTTGGCTAGTCAGGCATCCTCTTTGGAAAAATGCCTCTCTATAGACTTGGCTGCCCCTGAAATTCTGATCTTCAAATCAAATGTTCCTGGAAACCAGCACTCCAGGCATGGCCTGGCACAGAACAGACGCTTGGTAAAAATGTACCAACTGGCAGGGTTTCTCACCTGCCCTTCCTCCCAGAAGCTTGATGCTAATTAATAAACCTGCTTGGATTACTGGCTTGCTCACCTGTGTTTTGGGCAGCTCCCTGTCCCCAAAGCCGTTTCCTCCTCTGTGATCCGACTCTGCCTCCCTGACCGCATCTCCTGCAACTAACTCCCCTTTCCCTTGTTTCTCACGAACCCCACGGGCCATCGTCTGACCCTTCCTATCAACCAGCTTCACTCCCACCTCAGGGCCTTTGCATGTGCTAGTCCCTCCGCCTACAATACCCTCCCAGTGGTGGTTCCGTCTCATCCTTCTAGCCTTGGCTCAAATGCTGCCTCCTCAGAAAGGCTTTCCTGACTCCTTGTGTAGAGGAAACAGAAGCACAAAGGGATTAAGCATAATTGTAACAATTACACAGCTGGAGTACTGGTACGATTTTAAAATCATGTTATCTTCCTATGTGCCTTTATTTCCAATTTTTTTCTAAAATGGTAATGTATTCCCTACATGAATTTTTTAGACCAAATTTAAAATGAATTAAGAGTCAATTTCAAAAGAATTTCTGGGGCTCTACTTCCCAATTCTCCTGGCTCAGTACTTCAGCAGGGTTGAAATAAGATCCTTGCATTTTACAACCTCCAGGATTTCCTTTTTCCCCAACCCTACTCCCCTCCCTTTCCACTTAACTATCATCTCTCCTTGGCTCTGAATCATGGACCTGAAAGGAAAGCCTCAGATCCAAAAGTCCATCCGCTAAACACCCTCCCCTCCCTTGCGGATGTTTCTGATCTGCAAACTGGGGATAATAAAAGCACTTCACAGGATAGTTGTGAGGATTCAGCGTCTTGGTGCTTAAAAAAGTATCTAGCAGAAGGAAGACTACTACTGTGTAGAAATCACACCGTGAGATGAGTTTGGAATCAGACAAACCCTGGATTAAAGCCTGGCATGCTGTGTGACCTTAAACAACTCACTTGAGGTCTCTGAGCCCATCTGTGAAATAAAGGTTTAAAAATCCATAGTAAGTCCGTTAGAACGCCTTTTGCGAGAAAGAAGAAGTCAATGAAACTCAAACTGGCTTAACCAGAAGAGGCTATCCTGCCTCCCCTCACTGGGCGTCCAGCTCAGATCAGCTGTAGGACAGAGGTAGTTCTAGTGACCTAATGGTATCACCAAGGACCCACGTTCTTTAGGTCTCTCTACTCTGCTGTCCACAATGTTGGTTCTGCTTGTCATCGCAGAATGACTGCCAAGAGCTCTCAGAGCTACAGGCATTCTGTTTCATGTCCAGTAGGAGAACAGGGTCACTTCCAGACCCTCTCCTGAAAGACTGAGGAAGAACTTCCTAAGAAGCCTCTGGCAATTATCTCCTCACTTTCCCCTTGGCCAGACCTCGGTCTCATGGTGGTAATGGTGGTTTAGTAGCTGATTCCAACTCTTGCAACCTCACAGGCTGTAGCTCCTCTGCCCATGGGATTCTCCAGGCAAGGATGCTGGAGCGGGTTGCCATTTCCTCCTCCAGGGGATCTTCCTGACCCAGGGATTGAACCCACATCTCCTGTGTCTCCTGCACTGGCAGGTGGCTTCTTGACCCCTGTGCCAGCTGGGAAGCCCCATCCTATGTCATTACTGCGTGGCACAAAGTTAATGCTCAATCTGCGCTGATAACGCTTCTGGGGTGGTCTTTTCCCCCTCCTCAGTCGATGTGGTCCAGGTGAGGGAGACTCCATTTTGACTCCAAGAGTGGATGCATGAGCCTCACCTGGAGTTTTGTACCCCTCAAGCCAACGTGATTGGTTCAGGGAAAGCATGTGATCCAAAGTGAACCAATGACAGGCAGCTCGAGAACGTTGCCAGTGTTGCCAGGGAGAAGGCTGCTCTCCTCTCCCTGGGGTCATGAGCTGGGAGGACAGAAGCTGAAGACGTCTTGGTCGCCTCATGGGAAGAGCCTGGCTCAGAATGAAGCCAACCGAAGGAAAAGCAGAGATGGGGGATGAAGGGAGGCAGAGACACGTCGACATCATCGAGCTCCTGAATACAGCTGTGCCTGAACCCATGATAGCCCTGGACTTTTCCTTATGTGATTAAAAGAGAAGTTGAAAATTCTCTTTTAGACTTGTTTGAGGTTCTGTTACTTGCAGGGATGAGTGTGGAGTCCAGCCCAGTCCAGCTGACGTGGGGAATGAGAAAAGGAGATAGTCCTCTGAGGCCAGGGCCATACCTGCCTGAATCATCTTAGTGTCCTGAGAACTATTCTATGTTTACAGGAAACAGACATATCCTCACACACAGAGGAGTACGTTTCACACAAATGGAATCACTGTATATTTTCAGTTCAAACACCGCTTCCTTCGAGAGGCCTTCCACGGCCATGCCCCCCAAGTGTCCTGTCACTCTCTTGCATCACAGTAATTTTCATTACCTAAATGAACTTATTCTTTTCTTGTGAACTCTATCTCTTCTTCCAGAGTTCCTTCTCTGCAAGGGCAGGGATTTTTCTCTGCTGTGTTCCTAGTGCTTTGGACAAAGGAGTGAAGTATTTGATACTTGTTGAATAAATATCATTCTATAGTTGGCTTGTTTGTTTTCACTGAGCGCAAGCATCTCTCCAGGGTAATAGACATGAATCAGTCTTGATCTTTGAGATGAACCCGTGAAATTCTGTTGATTGGGTGGGCCATGTTTGTTTCCCAATCCTGTTGAATGACTGTAAGTGAAATAAATGGCCAGATGAACCGGAGGACGCATGAGTCAGTACTTCCTCCCCTGTGACAGAATCAGGCAGGGGGAAGGCGAACCTACCCAGCTTTTAACAGGCTGATTCACGGGGAGAGGAGCTGAGTAAACAAGGTTAACTTTGTGTTCTCGCAAAAATCTCCCAGGCAAAAACAGTCTTCAAACACAAAAGGTGAGGACAGGCAAATAACACATTGACTGCCTCTGCAGTGGAGGGTGGAGCTGTTTATTAAGGCCCGCACCTCCAAATGGAATTAACTTGGAAATTTTTTCTGGTTACAAAAGTAGTATTGGCTTATTAATATTAAAATTTTTCCTCTAGGTAATACAGGAAAGCATGAAGAAGGGTGTGGGAAACACTTACAATTTCAGAGCCGTTTATAAACTATCTCCTAGATTTTTTTCAGTGCCTAGAAATATGTTTGGACCCTAACGTTCGTTGGCGCTATTTTTATTTTCTTATTAAGCAGTAACAGTGAAGGCTTTTTGAGTACTGGCAGTGCTCCTGCTAGCTGTATTCTGTGTTTGACTTCATTTTATCCTCACAATGGTTCTGTGTGATAAGGACTATTATGATGATGACAAACACATAAGTACTAACGCTGGGAGACAGTGAGGGACAGGGAGGCCTGGAGAGCTTCAGCCCATGGGATTACAAAGAGTTGGACACAACTTAGCAACTGAACAGCCACAACCTTACAAATGGGGAAACTGAGACCTAGAGAGGTTGAGTGGGTTAGCCAAAGTCACACGCCTATAGGTAGTCAAGCTGAGATTCAGACAGATAGCCTGGCTTCAAGGCCCATAATCTTAACCAAGTCAGCACACAGGCCCTTTCTTAACTTAACATCCGTAGCTGAGAGTCATCATTTAAAGCACCTGCATTTACTTTTCTATTAATGGATAATTGGGATGTTTCCACCTTACTCCTACTAGGAAACAGACGAATTTCCCTTTTGGTCTTTAAATGAGGTTAAAAACAAAACCAAGAAAGTTTGGGGTTAGATGTCACCACAACCAGTATTTCCAACCCAGGAGAACCGACAACGAGCAGAGCAGCCCTACTTGCAACTAGTTACTCCATCAGGTACACGTATATCACCTGGGGTGTGTGTGTGTGTGTGTGTGTGTGTGTGTGATACATTTATTTAAGAAACATACTTGGCATGGTTCTAAGACTTCATGAATATCAGTTCATTTCATCTAAAAATAATACTCTAGTCTAAAAATATACAGTATAATACAGTATACTGAGGGAAACTGAGGCACAGGGCGGGTAACTTGCCCAAGATGATAGAAGTAATAAGTGGCAGTGCTGGGGTCTAGACCCTGGAAATTTGGCTCCAGCATCTACTTTCTTAACTCCTATTCTTAGTAGCCTCTGGGTCTACCCACCAGCCCAAATGAGCCAACCAGCCCTGGGATCCTCAAAGCAAGCCTACATTTAGGCAGGAACTGCAGGCAGCAAAGAGAATTTTTTGTTGTTGTTGTCTTTTAAATTACATCCAGCTCAGAGATCTTAGGTCCTAAGTCTACACAGGCTCTGCTGTGTTCCACGCTCAGGTCCCAAAAGAAGTCTGGATGGCAGCGTGTTTGTGTCCATTTCTGGAGGCTCTGGGAAGACTCCATGTCCGGGCTTATTTAGGTTGTTGGCAGAATTCAGTTCCTTGCAGCTATAGGAGTGAGGTCCTAATTTCCTTGCTTATTGGTTGTGGCGGTTATTCTCTCTGCAGCCAGATGTCTCCTATATTCCTTGCCTCATGGTCTCTTCAAACTGTTATTTAATGTGGCTAGCTTAACTGTCCCATAGATTTGTCTTGAATAAGAATCAAAGGGACAGGGAAACCCCTTAGAAGCAGGTGCGTGGTTGGGACCTGTCTTTTGTTTCAGTGCTGGTTGGGGCCCCCATGCTGATGTGAGGTGTCTCTTTCTGGAAGGAGCTGGATCATGTCTGGTGGATCAAGAAAGCAGAGACTTGGGACTTCCCTTGTGGTCCAGTAGTTAAGACTCCACACTTTCAATGCAAGGGGCTGGGGTACAATCCCTCGTTGGGGAACTAGATCCTACATACCGCAACTAAAGAGTTCGCATGTTGCAACAACAACAAAAAAATCCAAGATCCTACATGCTGCGACTAAGACCTGGCACAGCCAAATAAATGAATACATAAACAAAATATTTCTTATAAAAAGAAGGGGAAAACTTCCCCAAACCAGCCCACTGAGCCTTGACCCATCACACTCCTTGGGGATGTATGAGGGGAGGCTTAAAGACTACTTGGGAAAAAAGAAAAATTAAAGAGAGTTTTCTTGGAGAGAAGTTTTTGTGCTACTGTGTGCCTAACACATAGTAGGTGTTTAATCCACATGTAATGACTTATACTGGCACTATTCTAGGCACCGGAGCTTCTGAGAATCCAAAGGAGACGATAGATAATAAGGAAGCAAGTTTTTGAAAGAAACAATATTATGTTAAGTAAAAGAAGCCAGACACAAAAATGACATATATATGATTCTACTTGTATGAACCATTCAGAATAGTTAATCCATAGAGACAGCAAGTAGATTAGTTTCTACTGCTAGGGGACAGGGGGAGGAAAGAATGACTGCTAACAGGTACAGGCTTCCTTGTTGGGGTGATGGAAACAATTAGGAATCAGGCCTTGGTGATGGTAGTACAACATAATAAATATATTAAAAGCCACTGAATTGTATGCTTTTGAATGCTAAAGTTTATGTTATATGCATTACATCTTAACACTATTTTAAACACATTTTAAAAGGAGAAAAAGAGGATATTTTCACATGGTGATACGCGCATTGAAAGATAAGAAAGTAAAATGTGCACCAGATAGTAGCTGATTGGGGAAAGTGGGCAAAGTGGTTCCTGAAGGCCCCTCTGAGGAAGCGACATTTGTTTTTGTTTTGGCCACGCCACACAGCATGCAGGATCTTAGATTTTGGGACAGGGATTGAATCCCAGCCTCCTGCATTGGAAATGTGGGGTGTTAACCACTGGATTGCCAGGCAAGTCCCCAAAGTGCCATTTGTGATGAAACCTGAATTATGAGTAGGAGGCTCTATATAAATATCAACAAGAAGGTATTAATAGATGAAGGCTCAGCAAGTGCAAAGGTCCGGAGTTTGGGGGATGAGCTTAGCATATTCAATGAACTGAAGTCCATAGAGTTGGGGTGCAGAGGAAAAGACACAGGAGATCAGAGACCTCTGCAGGGGCAGAAAGCAGACCAAACTAGGCACTGTAGATAACCAAGAAGATTTTGGCTTTAGCTCACAGTACAATGGGGAGCCAGGGATAGTTTTGAGCAAAAGAGAAATGTGATCAGACAAATGCTTAAAATGGACCACTTAGGGGCCTTCCCTGGCAGCCCAGTGGCTAAGACTCCATGCTCCCTGTACAGAGGACCTACGTTTGAGTTCCTGGTCAGGGAACTAGATCCCACATGCTGCAACCAAGCGTTTGCAGGCGGCAACTAAAGATTCTTAGTGCCGCAACTAAGACCTGGGACAGCTAAATAAATTTAAAAAAAAAAGGACCAGTTGGACTGCCACATAAAGTAAGTAACAGGTGAGTGAAAGCAAAAGCGTAAACTGTAAGGAAAGCCCTTTGACGCTGCGCTGTGACTAGGAACATTTAGTAACTGCCAGTCATCTTTCATAAACTAGAAACATGCCAACTTGTCATATTTATTTAAAAACAGGAAGTCAAGGCCATGGTTATTTGATATTTCTGTCTGTGACGCTGCCTCACCTCCCCATTCTATGAATCATCAAGCTCTGACAATGCTTCCTCCCCGACCCGCCGCCCGCTCACCTTTGTATCCTTTTCGCTGTCCCGGCTTTGAGACCTGGTCTCAGACGGAAACACTGGTTTCCAGGCTGCCCCCAAGCAGACCTTTTTTCCCTTTCTCCTTTTAAAAAGATCCTACTTTTTTTTCTCATTTCATGCCATATATCATTTGCAGACAAAAATTATTAAAATAATAATAAATTAGGAAGATGGGGGGCATACCCAAGGTATGCCATGCAGAGACAATCATTATCAAAACAGCACTGTAGTGCATAACACGCCTATCCTTTTTTATTTTTAGGCTTTATTTGATCATGGTTATGCATGCACCTGAATGGAAGTATCAAATTTCCTAAAAAACAGAAGTCCTCACTTCATTTTTCCCTCTCATTTTCCTCTCCCCAAAGGCAACGACTCTGACTACTTTTAGTTAAATTTTTAAATATTCAATTTCATCTCTCTAAATAACATGCTTCTACTGATTGCCACTTCTAAACTTTGCGGTTTTCAGAGTAATCTGCTTGAAACTTCCCTCGTAGTATAATCCACTGGCTAAGACTCTGAGCTCTCAGCGCACGGGGCCTGGGTTTGATCCCTGGTCGAGGAACTAGATGCCGCATACCACATCTAAGACCTAGTGCAGTCAAAGAAAGAAAGAAATATTAAAAAAAAAAAAATCTGCTTTTCCACTCTTGGATATGAGGGCTCTGTTCTCCTTCCTTCTCTAAAGTTGGCCCATACATTTACACCCTTCCCACTCCCCCATCCTCTCAGGATAGGGGTATGGTAATTTTGGTGGGACCAGTGGTTACTATTTACATAACTGTGACTATGTAGATACCATTCATCATTGGTAAACTGTGATGTCCTTTAGCTTCCTCCACCTTCCCTGCAGTGTTTTGTTTTTTTTGAAGTTGATTATCTTCTTGTTCTCCACCCCCACCCCAAGCTGACCTCATTTTCTCAGTATTTATCAGTTCAACTCCAAGTTCTTTGCCAATGGTCCAAGCATCCTCCCAGCTCCTTCCAATACATCAGAAATTCTGTGTGTTCGCCTTTGTAAAGAAATCTCCCTGGAGCCTTCAGACCTGCAGAGTCTGGACCAGTTACCCTCTCTGGTGCACATGTCATCCTAAGATGTCCCTTCACCATCATCTGGGAATGCCGTCTGTTTCTCCCATGTGCTGGGTTTGTTTCCTGGGTCTGTGTCTTGCTCCTCCTTATCTGACCACACACACAGCTACGCAAGCACACACACACCCTTTTCGATGTAGCGCAGCCTCCAGTAACTCCCCAAGAAAGGGCATGTGGGAAGTAGAAAACTTTCAGCTTCCCATAACTGAAAATGGTTTTGCTCGTTCTGCTCCCTTGATGATTGTTTGGCTGGGTAGAGAATTCTAGGTTGGAAGTCATCTTCACTCAGATTTTTGAAGGCATCAATCCACTGCCTTCTTATGTCTGCATTTTTGAGAAGTCCAAAAAGTATTCTGCTTTTGTTACTTTAAACGTGATCCATTTCCCCTTCTCCTTGCAAGTCTGTTCTTGGTATTTCGAAATTTCTCTGTGATGTTCCTTGCTGTGGATCTATTTTTATTTAGTGTGCTGGGCACTCAGTAAACATTTTCAATTTGGAAACCCGTGTCCTTTCATTCTGGAAAATTTTTGTGCATTATTTTATTGATGATTTCTCTCTCTGTTTCTCTTCTTTCTTGATAAAAATGATAAAAATGACTATGTTTCAGATGTGGAATTTTTTTAGACTGGCCCCCTAAACAATTTCTCGTTTTTCTCCTATTTTCTATCTTTGTCTTTTTGTTCTACTTTCTGAGACAAACTCTCACATTTATCTTCTGTTCCTGTTGTTAATTTTTTAATATCTCTGCTTTTCATTTCCAAGAAGCCCTCAAAATATCCCCACTTTTAATGGCATCTTTTTCTTGCTTCAGGGTAACTCTCTGAAAAGTTGTTTTTCAATTTTTGTTAGTTTTTTTTTTTCCCCTTCCTGTATTGTTTCTATTTCCTCTAGTTACTTTTGTCTATTTGCTGTGGTCTCAAATTTTCATTTAAGAGGGTGTTCTCAGGTGTCCTATATTTCTTGATTTTCTGATCATATTTAAGAGTAGGGGACCAAGAAGCTGATCAATGTACATGTTGGGAAGTGGGCTGTTGACATTGAACTGGGCCATTTGTTGGGATTCTCCTGATGTTAAAATATATTTAGGTAATGACAGAAACTAACACAATATTGTAAAGCAGCTATGATCCAATAAAAACAAATAAAAATGTATTTAGGTGATTCCTCTAAGTCTAGTCAGACTTTTTTGGAGAAGACTCTTCCAGTGTCCTACCTGGAGTGGAATGGCCTGTGGAAGACCGCTGCATATGATTTGCCTGGCCCCTTATGTGAGCCATGGGGCCAGCCCTGCAGATGTGGTGAAGGACTGGGAAGGGTATCTTCAGCATGCAGGCCCCAAAAGACTCCTCCCAAAGATTCCATGTTAAATTCCTGGAACCTGTGCATGTTACCTCATTGTGAAAAAGGGTCTTTGCAACTATGATTAAGTTGATGTTGTTTTAAAAAAAAACATGGACCATATGTTTTTTTTTGATGTGGACCATTTTTAAAGTATTCGCTGAATTTGTTACGATATCACTTCGGTTTTATGTTTTGTTTATTGGCCTCAAGGCATGTGGGCTCTTAGCTCCCGTTTTTTCAGTTTTTCACACTGTCCCATCTGTGGGCTAGTACCGTAACCTTGTGCGCAGTTGAGTTTGACTCTTTGTGATCCTACAGACTACAGCTTGCCAGGCTCCTCTGTCTATGGAATTTTCCAGGCAAGGAACTTGCTGTGGATTGCCATTTCCTCCTCCAGGGGGTCTCCCGGGCCCAGGGATCTATCCTGGGTCTATCCACGGCTCCTCCATTGCAAGTGGGCTCCTTACTGCTGAGTCACCAGCCCTGGCCAGGGATCCCCAGATTGGAAGATGAAGTCTTAACCACTGGACCACCAGGGAAGCGCCAAGTTAAGGCTCTTAAGACGAGGAGATAGTCCTTCTAAGAGACTTGCAGATGGAGATGAGGAGCTTGGTGAAGAAGACAGGGTGAAGATGGAGCAGAAAGAGACAGGGCCACAAGCCGAGGAGTGCTAACAGACACCAAAAGCTGGGAGAGACGAGGGCTGGATTCTCTCCCAGAGCCTCTGGAAGAGGATGGCCCTGCCAACACTTGGATTTCAGCCTTTTGGCCTCCAGCACTGTAAGAGGATATACTTCTATTGTTTGAAGCCACACAGTTCAGTTCAGTTCAGTCGCTCAGTCGTGTCCAACTCTTTGCAACCCCATGAATCGAAGCACGCCAGGCCTCCCTGTCCATCACCATCTCCCAAAGTTCACTCAGACTCACGTCCATCGTTTCTGTGATGCCATCCAGCCATCTCATCCTGGGTCGTCCCCTTCTCCTCCTTCCCCCAATGAATCAACTCTTCGCATGAGGTGGCCAAAGTACTGGAGTTTCAGCTTCAGCATCATTCCTT
>SJYQ01091735.1:92850-122981 GCA_006410935.1 Redunca redunca | reverse complement strand
GCTGGAGAGGCGCAAGGAGACGGTGGCCAAGGGTGTGCTTCCTTCCTCAGGAAGTGCGTCCCCAGGGGCTGCAGGTTGGGTGAGCTGGCCCCAAGGAGCCACCCGGCACCCTCATTCTGCCTCCCCTACCCTGTGCCCGTACCGTGATGAGGTTGTGCTCAGGGAGGCTGCAGGCCTCGATGTGGTCTTGGAGTAGCTGCTGCGAGAAGTTCTGGTGCATCTGGGCGGCTTCGTGGGCATCCATGGCATTCCCACAGGCTTTATTCAGGTCTGGGGGTCGGGGGGTGGGGGTACATGCAAAGGATGGGCCTGTTTTGGCCTGCCACTGCCCCATGGCCTCCCCTCAGGCGTGGGTGGAGCTCTGAAGTCAAACCCCAGCTCCACCAGTGGATTCCCGTGTGCCTGGCACGTCACCTGCCCTGAACCCTGTGTCACGGTCAGCAGAGCCCACCTGCCAACAGCCAAGTTTCTGAGTCTTACGTCCGTGGAGGTGGGTGAACAACGAGGCCCACAGGGGCAAATATGAGGGCTGGGGGGGCAGTGGAAGTCCTTTGGGCTCCCTTGGATGTGGCTCTCCCAGGGATTTCCGGGCCAGCTGTGGGCACCCGGGAGCCTGCAGGGAGCAGGGCACCTAGTGTTCACTTCTGATGCAGAAGGGCGGAATGAGTGCACCAAGTCCACTGCGGATGAGAACAGCTGGCCCTCCACCTCCTCACCAGGACCCTGGGTAGTCTGTGGCCCTGGTTTCACAATCTATCAATAGGGGAGCAGCAGTGACAGCTGCTGAGCGCCCTCTCTGTGCCCAGAGCACCTTGGCTCATTCTGCCGGACACGGACAGCTGCCGTCCCTACTCTAGGGAAGGAGACCGAGGCCAAGTGCCAGGGTTCACTGCCCAAGCAAATGCCAAGAACTATCCCTGCGGGTCCCAGAGAGTCAGAACCAGACTGTGTAGGCCTCCCCGGCCTCCGCCTCACCTCTGAGCAGGGCCGACGACCACAGCTGCACCGACATGTCCGGGATCTTGCTGGCCAGCTGCATGGCGGGCACCACCATGTTGTTGCTTTCCTGTCGACCAAGAGCAGTGGAGGGTCAGGGAGCAGCAGCGGGGGTCAGGGCTGGGGTGGAGGCGGCTGAGGCTGGTGGCAGGGACAGCCTGGGCCCACCTGCGACCTCCTGCTGCCTGGCAAATACCTACTCCTATTGTACAGTCCATCTCAAATGACCCTCTCTCAAAATACTCCTTGACAACCTCAGGGGAAAAGAAACAGCTCCCACGCCTCGGCCCCGCAGGTGCCTCCTGGCTGGGGCACAGCCATGGGCGACTCTATGTACCTCTGTCTTTCTAACAGAAGAAAAAAGCGCTGGTGGCAGGCAGCCCTGGACCCATCTCAGAGGCCGATTAGAAACAGACACTCAGGGGCTTCCCTGGTGATCCAGCGGTTAAACACCCGCCTGCCAATGCAGAGCACGCAGGTTCAGCCTCTGGTCTGGGAAGGGCCCACACGCCGCGAGGCAGGCCCCACACGCCGCGAGGCAGCTGAGCCTGCGCCACAGCTGTTGGACCTGCCCCTGGAGCCCGGGAGTCACAACTACCGAGCCCAGGAGCCCGACAGCCTATGCTCTGCAATGAGAAGGCACCGTAACAGGAAGCCCACTTGCTCCAACTAGAGAAAGCCTGTACACAGCAACGAAGATCCAATGTAGCCAAAAATGAGTAAATAAACAAAATTAAATAAAAAAAAGTACACATTCAGGGTCTCAGGGCAGTCTGTCCTGGTGGAAGCAATGAGGACTAATGGTCAAGAGAGAAGAATATTTTTTTCTACATACGAGCCTGCTCCCGTGGAAGGCCACCTCAGACACATGGGGCTGTGGGGCACCAGGATGTGTTCACCTTTGAACCCTGACTCCACAACGCAGCTGCGACAGCACCCTGCCTCAGCTCTCAGGATGAGCTGAGTGAAAGCTGCTGGGGGCCGTAAACACCCATCTTCTCTGCAGTGACTCCACCCAGCGCAGGACCCAGAGCCCACTGGCCTAAACGTTGGGTTCAGGGTGACACTGGGAGAGCTCCCATGTGGTAATCACGTGCAGTGTCGGGGACACTCGGCATGTAGCCCAGAGATATATAAATCCTCCAAACTGACTCCTGAGGCTCAGGTCCCAACACAGCCACACTTGTGTGGGATACGCCTCCAGACACAAAAGCCCAGTGACTGTATGCTGCCCACCCTGGCCAGCACCTCAAAGATGAGTTCCAGGTGGGTCTCAAAATGTTTCACAATTGAACCAAGGTCTCCAGGCCTGGGGCCAAGAGCGGGCTACTGGGAGGGAGCATCCCCTTGGCTCCAGCTCCCTGTGACAGCTCGGTTTCCACAGAACCTAGGTGTGAAGACTGGGGTTTTCCTGAGAGGGATCCTGCATGAAGCCACCCACAAACTCTAATGCCTGAGTATGCTCTGGTCTGGCAGGCCCAGGGCAGGTGGTTTCTCCCACAGATCTAGTGCTGCTTGAGGCGGCGCCTGGCTTTGGGGGCTCCTGGTAGCCCCAGGAAGCAAGAGAGGTTCCCAAATAAGCTCTGTAATTTGCTCTGGGACCGTCCCCCCAACACACCAGAAGCTGTAGCTGAAGAGCTGCTCTGCCCACTCTGCCCCACTAAAGGTGGCTTCTAGAAGCTTCTGCACAAACAAGCATCAGCAAAGTCTAGGTTCTAAGCCTGGGTCTGCAGTTTGGGGCTGTGTGACATTAAACTCTTCAGCTGGCACTGAGGTGATCGCCGCCGCTGCGCCGAGACACAAGGCGGGCGGCCTGAACTGAGGGCGGCCTCATGTTGAGCCCCGCGTCCCCGCCCAGTGCCAGGAGGCGCCTGAGGCCACTGTCCTCCCTGTGCTCCCCGAGCACCAAGACAGGGCGTTCCAGGAGCAGTGGAGCTACGCTCAGAAGGAAGGACCCACTGCCAACCCGCCTTTCAGGGTGCTGATCCCGCCAGGGCTCAGGACACAGCTGCAGAGGATGAGGGCCTCAGAAAATGACTGCCACGCGACTGTGGGGAGGGGAGCCGCACAGGGCTCGTTAAAAACACTCATGCTTTACAAGCGCTGGGATTTGATCAGATAAAACTTCACGGGCCTGCGTTCTCTGTCCTGAAAACAGCTAAAATGAGTCCAGCTAAATCACTGAACTGATGCCACTTAAAAATTCTCACTGCCATTAAAAAAAAGGCCCCAGCACAGTGGTGCAGAGAAAGACCAGACATAAAATTATAAAACAGCCTGATAAAACTTAGGCCTGGACAGAGGCAGGCAATGAAAAGAGCTGAAGACAGAAGACATGCAAGGATTTTCTCCTTTGCTTCTCAGACTTCCTATGATAACCATAACATCTTTTATACTGACAAACATATTCTTAAAAAAATTAAAGACCTTGTAAGGTCAATGGGTTGGAGTAGGTAAGATGTTCACACACCCCCAGATGGGGAAACTGAGAAGTCAACTGATTCCACCTGAGACTGTACGGCATGGGTGGGGGCCAGGCACAGGGGGACACAGCTGGTGAGGGTAGACACAGGGTGCCCTGAGGATACCACGTGTGACGGGCAGAGAAGGAATCCCTGGGATTGTGGCTGAGTGGAAACACCTCTTAGCCCCCACATACTAACACAGGGAAGGGGACCTGCCCTCAGCCTCGCCAGCTCTGGGCAGTCTGAGCAGCTCTAGACCCACTGAGCCCTGGGGCTTTGCCTGACAACTGCCATGGGCCAACACTGGCCCTGTCTGCCACACAGGTGCACCCTCAGGAACTCAAAGCTCCCCCAGCCCTGCCTGCCCAGGCCGTCTGAGTCTCGTAGAGCATGGCGGTGAGGGTGGGGGGAGATGGCAGGGTGAGAGGTCACTGAGGTAGGGTCACTGCAGGGCACGGGATGGGAGGCACTTGCTAGGCGCCCCCCTCACCCACCTCCACCCCACTAAGCACCACCCTGGCCCCTGACACTCACCCTATGGTTTCCCAACACATAGAAGATGTGACCTAGGAGCACAAGGGAGCAGGCTGTGAGCCGATTCAGGTCCTCCGCATTGGACATCTTCAGGGTTTCCCGCAGAAAACGCCTTCGTGAGAAGAATAGATGCTGAGGCCCCACTGGGAGGGCTTTTGGGGAAGAAAAGGCAGCCTTGGGGCCCTGAACAGAGACCACCTGGGGGAGGGTGGGGAGGGAAGGAACAGGGGGCCTGGGCACGTGCTGCTGGGGGAAGAGAAACAGAGAGAGGTGCCCGGTACAGGACCACCTGCCCTCTCCAGTACTTACTTGGCCTCATTATAGCGTCCCTGGAAGAAGGAGAAAAGCCCACGCACGTAGAAAGCCGCTGCTCGGAGGCAGTGTGAGCTGAGGGAGGAGTGGAGCGTCACACCTTAGTGAGTCTTAACAAAAGCAGCAGATTTACAAATGGGGATTGGGTGGGAGGATGGGAGGTGTTGGGGTACGTGGGCAGTCTGGGGCCCCGCAGATGCTCACATTACCTCAAGAGCAGAGAAAGCATAAGATAGTTGGTAAAGCGGGACTTGGGGCCTGGGGCTGCCTACCTGACAGGGAAGCTGTGGTCTGGATTGATCCTCTCCAACAAACTGTACAGCTGTGAAAGAAATGTCTGCAAGTTAGGATAACTCTGCATCTAAAAATGAGAGGGTTTGGCCCTAGTATGTCAGTAAATGACTAGGGCTGCCTGCAACTTCCTAACCTGGTCTCATGGCATATGCCCGTACCTCAAATCCCACGCCTGAGTGCAACCTGCCGGGAGAAGGGGCAGAACCTGCAACGTTGCTGACATCTTAGGCTCCCTTTGGCTGATGTACGGAAGGGAATGTGGGTTGGGGGATGAGAGCTGAAATGCGCTGAGGCTGTGCCCAGTACCCCAGAAGTCCCTTCAGGAGGACACACTGTGGTAGGCTCACACTGAGGTGAGACAAAGGGAGCTGAACTCCTCTGAGACCCACCGAGACCACATCAGGCCCCTCAGGACCCTGCCCTGCTGTGCTCTCAGGCCACTGGGGCAGCTGGACGGGGCCTTCTGCAAAAGGCATTCAAACCAACCAATTATGTGTGGCAGCAGCTAAGTACAGGGCCATCTCTCTTTGTAGCCAAGAGATGATAGTGGCCTGAACCAAAAACTGAAGGTCACAGGTGTGGAGACAAGTGGCGGATCTGAGCTACTCCAGAGGGCTCCGGGCTGGAGGGAAATGGCAGGGTTAAGGGGGTGTCACAAAGGGAACCTGGTGGGAGGTACTTATCCTGGGGGGCAAGCTCTGGCACCCACCTCCCTGCTCCAGCAGGCTGGGGCACCAGAACACCTAGGGGCCTAATGCAGACAGGAGCCCAAGGTGTCATTCCTCGTAACTGAGCCATACGGCCTCACTGACAGACAGCTAGAACACACAGCTGAGACTAGAAGAAATTTTCTTTTTTCCCCAAGGGATTCAATGCTTGGCTAGTTTTCAGTAGAGAGAAATGTTAATTTGCTACGGAAACGTTTCTGTCTTAGACTTGGCCTCCCCCCAGCCACGCCCATGCTCCACTCTGTGGGACACTTTGTTGGAAGGCAAATACCCTAGGGTCGAGAGATTTGCTGGTGCCCAGGACCACACTTCCCACACACCCCCCCTCCAAGTAAGAGCTGGAAGAAAGGATACCAAACATGAAGCATGTCACCTACTACCTCTTGGTGTCTATTTCCTTCCCGTATATACACACTCGCCAGGTTGGTCACGATGAAGGCCCACAGCTCCTGGTGATTGGTGAGCTGGAATATGGGAGACACAGGGCATTAGGGGGCCCGGCTGGGCAGTCATGTCACTTGGGGGTCGCTTGGCGGCATCAGAGCCACCCAAACGCTCCACAACAGCTACCTTGGAATCTTCCTACTCTTTTTATTCCAAACACACATACACACCCCTGCCTCCTGAACCTAAGGACAACAAAACTGTTAGTTCTTGTCATTATAAAACAACCATCTGCATTATAGGAAACTCAGGAAATGGAAAAGCACAGCCAGCCACCCCAGAGCCTGTCCTCAGAACACGCCACAGTTTGCTCTGTTCTCTGCCATCTCAGTCTGAGACCTGGGTGCGCCCCCACACCTCAGGTGGTCACCCCAGAACCCCAGTGTGTGTAAACACAGCAGAAGAGCATGCTTGCTGGCGCCTCTGCTAATGGCTGGTGGCAGACAGTCTGCTGTCCCCAGTTTTTCTGGGGGGACGAGAATGGCCATGAAAGGAACCAATCTGAGTGGTCTGGGCACTGCTCAGACCCTGGGGGCTAAGCATTCCAAGCAGGGCTCAGCGAGCGCAACTGTCTAAGAGGCCAAGAATGCCTACGAAGCACAAACCCCACCTGGAGGACCCTGGCAGGTGCCAAGGAGATCCAGAGGGTTATCTGATCTGAGCAAAGATGCTCCGATATGTTTGTCACAGGACCACAGGAAACATGTTTGGTGTCAGGAGGGGTCTGGATCCAAGTTCTGCTTGTACCACTTCCCCCCCAGGTTGGTGGACAGAGCCCCTGGCAGCACACACCATCTGCTGGGAACTTTGATGTTGAAACAAGGCAGTAGCAGCAACTTGTGTAGGAAGTGGGATGTAGGAGGAGTGTCTAAGAGACCTTCAGGGGCCACAGGCAATGAGGGGAGGTCTCAGCACCACTGGAGTGAGCAGCACCAGGGCCCAAGTAGCTGGGACACAAGTCAACATCACCTGGTGGACCACCAGGAGGACCGGGAATCCTCAGTGAAAGTAGCTAACCAGGGCATGTCCAGCAGGTGCCTGGCTCAAGACAACCTCCTTGAGGCTGCCCTCTGAGTTAGCTGGGGAAGCCCCACCCCAGGGTGGCCAGGAGCCCCCTTGCCCACAGCTATCCTGCATCAGGCTGTGCTGCCAGCGCTGGCCTGTCCACACCCGGGTAGCACAAGACCTGACAAGGGAAGCCCTGGATAAACGGCACAGCACTGTCGCAGCTGACCCCAGGCTGGACGCTGCAGAGTCACAAACTGACCACGGTTTGTATGCCTGTTGTCCCGACTCCTTACTGAGAAGCACCTCCTGCCCCATGAAGTGAGGGCCGGCACCTTACCCGCAACGCAGTGGTGAACTGGGCTTCGGCGTTGTCCATGCAGTTGACAGAGACACAGTACAGGCCCTAGAAGAAGACGGGGCCCAGGGCTCAGAGCCACATGCGGCTTGCCTAGGGCTGCATGGCTGCACCCAGGCGAGCCTGACAAGAGACTCTACCAAGCCAGCTGTAGCTGAGCTTCACCCTGACCAGTGGAGAGGAAGATGGCATGCTTCATTATTCCTGCCTCCTGGGACCTGAGTCGACTTGGACTTGATGAGATGCTTGTCAGAATGCAGTCCACTGGGAAGGTTCTAAACCCTGCCTGGGGTGTTGGCACAGGCTTACTCCCAGGGATGGGGCCGGGGGCTGCCACGCACTCACCAGCAGTGTATGCAGCTGTGCAGCATGGTTGGAGAAGAGCCGGGGCGACTGCTGGCACAGCTGACAGACCTGGGAGATCTGCAGGGAGACAGCATGTCTGACGTCACTAACGTGGGACCCAGGGCCCTGGCAGCATTGAGAACAGGCCCCCAAAGCCAGTGGGGGTACCCGCATACCGCCCAATCTAACCTGGGCATAAAGTCCCAGCAGAGGTGCCCACTGTGAGGATGTTGACCCTGGTCTGGTTCTCCGCCTCCTCCCTTTGCAACCTGTGTCTTAAGTCATATAGTACCTACATCCTTATCAAGGTCCCCATGCCCTTTCAGGAAGGTGGGCATCAAGGATTATGGATCATTGGGCAGGAGGGGTGCTAGAATCGCCATCAGCAGACTCTAAAACCCCAGACCCCATGTTCCTTGGGCATAAAAACTTTTAGGTAAAAACCTGATTATGTCCATGGAGACTCATGGCTGGCCAGGTTACGTTCTCCCAAGTGACACCCTCAGGACCCAGCAAATTCAAATGGCCCTCCCCCAGCCATCCCATCCTGTGTGCACTCGGCCCCGGGGGCCTACCTCCTGCAGCGCGGTGGCCTTGTGTCCTGTGACAAGCCGGCACATGATGATGTGCTCCAACAGGATCACTTGGAAGGAGGACAGGATGGGGCTGCAGTCGAGCACTGGGGGTGAGAGGCAAAGGTGAGCCCTTGAGACGTGGGAGAAGGAGACCACCGAGGAGACGCTGGCCCACGTGCCTGCCTCCTGCAGGCTCCGAGCCCTCCTGCCACGCCAGCCCCTCAGCTGCTTGAGTCTGAGCCCACTTGCTCTGCCAGGCGCTGGCCTAGCCCCCAGTCTGTTGCCTTACTTGGTGCTCACAGCACCCTCAAGCAAGGGGGTCCATCTCCCTGTCTAGGTGAGGAATCAAGTTCATAGCCAGGTTTTGGTGACCAGAGTATTTTAAGAGCAAGAAATTCCTAAAAGGATCTGTTTTCCATCCTGAACCTGCACCCCTGCCCCGACCCAGGTGAGTGCTCAAAGGCACGTTGGGCACCACAGGTTCTAGAAATGTTGAGGTTGCCCAGGAGACTATGCAACAGGCCTCAGACAACAGTGGGGGGGACCACAGCTTCTGGCTGTTCCAAGCGGCTGTCCTCATGCTGGAACCAGACAGCACTTTCCCAACTCATCTGAAAGAAACGAACAGTAGTCCCTGCGAAACTTGGCTCTCTGGCTCCTCCCCAGCAGCACTGACAAGGGCACAGGGAGTGAATAGGGTGAACAGGGCACAAGCCAGCCAGGGACATGTGAGGCTCTGGGTTCCCACTAGTCAAAGGTCCTCGATTACCCAGGATGGACTAGTCAAGAATCCCAGAAGAACCTAGGACCCCCAGAGGATCTGCTGTCAGTCAAATTCCAATTCCGATCTCACCCTAAGCACAATCCACATCACAATGCTGGTAAGTGACAGCAAAAGCAGCCACCACCTTTCATCTGAGCACTGCCATCCCCGCAGGTTGCGGGGGAGTCCCACTAAGCCTCATGACTATCTGTGCAGTGAGGGCAATAGGACAGAGATGCTCCAAGTACTCACCCAACCTCCCTGGGGAGCAAGGATCCCGTCCAGGCCTGGCATGGCTCTGCCTGAACCTGATCATCCCTATCTGCCAACTGGGGTGCAAGACCCATGGGGCGGGGACCCATGCTACAGTCTTTCAGCGTCCTCCAGGTCCACCACTGGCAGTGATGGGCAGGCTGCCCACCAGGGGGCTACTCGACCCAGAGTCCCACAGGGCCTGACTTACTCTTGAGCTTCTCCAGCTGCATGAGGGCCTTGTCCGTGTACTTCTGCGCCTTCTCCAGGTAGCCAGCTTGCATGGAGTGCATCACGGTCACCTGGCAACAAGGTCAGAGGGTGGTGGCCACTGAAGCCCTCTCCTCTCTCACCCGGGCCGCCAGGCTCCAGCCCCTGCAGGGACTCACCAGGTAGACAAGCACGCACATGTGCTCCTTGGGCAGCCAGTGGAAGAGGTCAGCAGGGTTGCTGGGTAGGATCTCGTCATCGTGCAGTGTGGAGATGGTCTGGATGCACTGCTGCAGCTGCTTCAGGCACGGCTTCACGCTCTTTACCTGCAGCAGGCAGACAGCGCTGCACACCTGGCCGCCCATCTGCTCCTGTCAGGTGCCAACACCCTGAAGAGGCATGCACCCACAGTGGCAGCCTGCCAGGTCCTGCCGGCCCTGCCCCATCCCAAGGCCCTACAGGCCATCTCCGCAGCTGTCAGCACCCTGTAAGAGTCTGCTCTGCTTCTACGCATCGAGTGAAGTGCTCAGCCCAACGGGCAAAGGTGGGTGTGGGTGGGGTAACCAAGGAAGTGAGGCCGGTGGGGAGGGACAGGAGGCAATCGCAGAACTGATCTCTCAATCAGAGGCCCATCCACCACCTGCCTGCTCCCCGGCAGCCACCATGTGGGGGGCAGTACACACCTGCCCAGCATCCAGGTAGTGGGTCACCTGGAGCACCAGGAAGAAGACACGCAGAGACTCTTTCTGGATGGGGTTCCCTTGCCAGTTCTCAACTATCTGTCCACAGAGCGTCAGCAGTGGGTGGACTTCCTGCAGCTTGCGCTCCATCAGCAGCAGCTGTGGGGAGAAGCAGGTGCTGGGGGTGCACAGGGCTGCCACCCACCTGCCCATGTGCAACTGCTAGCACCCCAAAGGGAGGGCACAAAGCCAGGCTGGAACCCAAGTCCAGGCACCTTCAACCAAGGTGGCTCCTCCGTCAGCACGAATCCCACAGCCTGGAATTGGAGCTTTGTCTCTGAATCCAGCTGGGGGGCGGGGGACAGGGTCTGCCTCTCATGGCTACCTCCCATGCGTGAGGGTCTGGGCAACTGGTGGGCCATGACATGGCAAGCAGGCGAAGCCTTGGCAGACCCTGGGAACCCAAACTCATGTCCCCCACACCTTATCCTACCCAGCCTCCACTCACCATGCCTTTGCTGAGCAGGAACAGTGCCCTGGAAAAGAGAGGGGGCATCAGGTCTGGGAGGCCCAGGCAACTCCTAGGATGACTGCCACCTCAATATGTACAGGGACCCAACCCCTGGGGTAGTTAAATGGATGACAATGGGCCCTGGCCAATAAGCGTGCTCAGTTTTGTTCTGTTTCCCTTTAACGTTTTTCTTGTTTAGGGACTCATGAGGTTCAAAAGCTCAGAAGGCAGAAACAGGTGCTCAAGAAGGCATGGAGTGAGGACTTCCCTGGTGGTCCAGTGGCTGAGCTCGCTGCTTTCAGGAGCAGCTGTGGGGCTGCGGGCCGCCAGTCCGTGCAGAGCCCTGGTGTGCTGCAGCTGAGGCCCTGTCACGTGGGCCTGGTTCAGGTGGTGAGACTGAGGAGCACGGGGCCCAGTCGCACAGTGAGATGTCTACACTCCCGACCCACCAGTCATCCTTTGTTGTTACCTCACAGCATGGACACCCGAGGGTCTCCTGTCTGACTGCTGAAATCTAAGGTCTAGATCTTCACGTCAGGGTTCCCATATTATCACCTCACTAGGCCTCACATCTGAGATCAGAATTTCTGTGTCAGGAGACCTGTAGGCGCCATGCCCTGGTGAAGCCCAGCCCGGTTACCTGCCCACAGTGGTACAGAGGCCTGTCTCGAGGACACTTGTGAACATGTGCAGCGTGCAGCCATCCCTGCGGCCTGCAAGTCGTTGAGTGTCACCCCGAACCTAGTAACGGCTGCAGCATGAGGAGGACCAGACCACGTGATAGTGTCCATCCCGGGGCAGGGTGGCTCAGGGATGAGAGTCTCGGGGAGCTGTGTGCACCCGTGTGAGCACTTACAAGCCCAGAACTCAAGAGAATAGACTGTCCCCCGACCCCACGGGACGAGCTTGGAGTCTGTGTTACAGAACTATTCACAATCCCAACACGCAACAGAGTAAGAGTGCTGCTCCCGGGGGCCTGAATCCTGCTACAGAGGACTCTTCTCTGTAGAAGGAGGCTGGCGGCCCTCTAAACGGGCGCGTGGTGAAGCACGGGTGGCCCCTGACCCCGACCCCGACCCCAACCCCAGCGCACTAGCCTCCAGGTACTTTAAGCCAACACGAACCTACGTCTGTTCTGTTACACAGATGTCCTCTTCCTCTGTCTCCTGTTGTACACCTAACACTCCCGGGTATCTGAATGGGGACTGGCTGCCAACCATGCTGCCCACGGGACCTACAAGCACCACTCTCACCCCCCACCAGGAAGGGGATCACCCAGTACATCACACAGGCCCTTTTTATTTCAAGAGATGCTAGAAACAAGCAAGTGCTCACAGTGCTGAGAACGCCAGCTGCCCCTCACCCTCACAGCCAGCTCAACAACTTCTCACTTCATGAATTGGTGGGGCAGAAGCATCTCCGGGCCGCCTGAATCTGCGTGTCTTACTATGAATAAAGGTGGTCATCGTCTCACGCCGAGATGCCATTTCTATTTGCTGTCCAGGACCAAGATGACCAAACTTCCCCAAGTGGGCGGAGAAAGGGCCCGAGGAGCGGGTGCCTACCGTGTGTACTCAGAGCCCACCACCCGGGCGTACTCGGCCCCCACACCCAGGAGGTCACAGGCTGACACCAGGTCCTTCTCAAGTGTGTGCAGTTGCTGAGAAAAGGAGAAAAGAGCAATGACCCTCACTTCCAAACCACCAGACTTACCGTATCTGACCTGCTACCTTGCAAGCAAGTTACACAAAACCTCCCCCCATCAGCAAAATTGCCTCAGTATCAGTTCTGAGCTAAATTAAGCATATTACCTCATCAACACTCATTGCTTTGGGTACAGAACTCCACTTTGTCTACAGCTTAATGGTGCGCAGAGCCAGCAGTAACACTAGCGGGCACAGACCCCTGAGGGCTGTGCAAATATGTCTGTGTGCTTCGCAGGTTACCTTCAGGGGCCGGTCACTAGGGGAGCAGCCAGAGGAGCCTCAAACAAGAAGGGCCTCTTTCAGGGGTAAGGGTCTGTGGGAGTTTCAAACGCAGGCTGAAAGGCAGGGACCCCTGTGGGGCCTCAGCTGAGAGCTTGGGCTCCGCTCACCACACCTACCTACTCTGTGACCTGAGGCAAGTGACTCACTACCTCGCTTGCTTCCTCCTCTAACCAAAGGCACAAAAGCACAAGGGAGGATTCAAGGACGGCAGTGCACCTGTGGGGCAGGAGGGCGCCTGGAGAGACAGCAGCCGCTCAGGCTAGGTGAGCTCTCCTCAGCAGGGGACCCTCTGAGCCAAATCCTCCTGGCATTAAGAGGCTCCCCCAGGGAGCAGGGGATACTGCAGCCCAGGCCCCACTGTGTGCACAGGCAGGTGATGGGGCTTCATCACAGAGGGCAGGCAAGAAGTGGCTGGTGGGCAGGCTGTGTCAGGGTCAGAGGAGGCCAGGGGCTGACCAGAGACAGGGCAGTGTGGGCCGAGCCGGGATGGAGAGGCATCTCCGATGAGTCTACCTGGCCTGCAGGCTCCCCCACTGCAGCCAGGGAAGCCCAGCCCAGAGAGCCGCCCACCCAACCGGCGCCCGTGCATCTGGTCGGGCCCACAGTACGCACAGCGAGCTGGAAGAGCAGGCGGCAGTGCCAGTACGGGGTCTGCTGGGAGATCTGGATGGCTTTCCGCAGCAGCGGCTTTGCTGCGTCCACAGAATTCTGAAAGGAAACAGTCACATTTAAGGAGGAAAAAACAAGCTGGATTCCTTCTGCAGCAGCTGTGGACCCAGAAGGCCATTCCCAGACACACTTACCAAAGGATTTGCTTGATTTAAAAAGAAAAGATATTTTATTAGCCTCACCGGCTGGGAAGCTTTTCACACTGATCTTAAAATAATTCCCTATTCAACTAAACCGAACGTAGCTNTAATTCCCTATTCAACTAAACCGAAAGTAGCTTTAGTTCAAATTCCTGAACAGTCAAATTGATAACAATTACTATCTTTTCTGAACTGTAACCAGAGTGAGAGGCCAGGGGCGTGAAACAGGGGTCACTGCTCAAAGTGGAGAAAGGCAACTTTCAGTTACACTTGAGATCAGAAACCAGCTTCAGCTAAACTATGTGAACTTGTTCAGGAATCAATCATCTTTAGCCCAGGAACAGGGCTGCTTTGCACAGTCCTCAGTAGAAAAAGACTCTGCTAGCTTTTGTCAGCAAGCAGTCATCCATGGCTGCTCTGTACCACGGGTTCAGTTCAGCCGCTCTGTCGTCTCCGACTCTTTGCGACCCCATGGACTGCAGCACGCCAGGCCTCCCTGTCCATCACCAACTCCAGATGTGGAAGACAGGAAAATTATGCTGTCTTAAAAGCCAGACGGGAATCCACTCCTGTGACTCCCAATCTGCCCCTGTGCCTTCACTGCAGGGAGAGGGGGTTTGCTTTCAGAAGCCATTATATGTTCTTACCTCTTGACAGTACAACTCGGACAGAAGACTCGCTGCTTCAAACTTAACATCTTCAAACTGTGGGATCTAGTGATGTCTTGTTAAGGAAGTAGAGACACTACAAAATGGTCAGTTTAAAAGGGCCACACTTCAGCATTCTGACGCTGCAGAGGCTGGCTGGATGGGCACATCCCCATCCGCTCTAAAACCCCAAGTTCACGTATTCCCCTAGTAATCCCTGAGCTTGCTGCCGGCTGGTGTGGAGCTAGACGCTGGGGCATGAAGAGGAGCAGAGCACCCAGGAAGAAGCTGCTGGTCTGAAGGGATGCTCCAGGGAATCTGTGGGGCAAAGCCCAAACACAGAATGTGCATTATAAACAGAATTCAAGTTTATAAAGCATGTTTTTATTTAGAAGGAGCTTTCCTTAAAGGGAATAGTACCAAGGAAAGGATACTTGCTGTGATATCAACCACTGAAAGAGAAAGAAAAAAAGGGTTAATTCTCAAACAGTTAAGCAGCTCTGCATGTGCTTAACTGGGTCCACTTGGGGGCTCACACAGGTTGTCCTGTCACCAAAGGCTGCAGGTGTTCAGTTAAGTGGGAAGATGGCCTGCTCAACTTGAGCAGTGGGCTTTTCCTCTGATCCAGCGACCGTGGTGTGTCTGGGGGAAAGGGAGCATACATGTGCTCCCCTACTGATGGGCCTCCTGTCTTCCCAGGCTCTGGAGTCAGAACTGGAGCCCCTCACTGGGGCAGCTAATCTTCAGAAGGGGAAGGAACACAGAGAGGCCACCACATGCTACTTACTGCGGTGCACCCACGGCAAGTCATGGCGCAAGAAATCAATTTAATGCAATTAGAGAGTCGGTCTGAGGGTTAGTCTTTCCTGGGGAAAGGACATATAAAAGATGCTTGGAAATGAGCAAAGTTAGCCTCAGAGGGGAGGGAGGAGCATCACAGGAGGACGGGGGTGGGCAGCAATGATTCTGAGATCTGAGCTCAGCGGCCCTGCTCGTGCACATGCTGGTACGCGGTTCAGACAATAACAAGGTCCCACATGGGGATAACTGTGCCCTGGAGTTTCACGTTCCAGCAGGAAATGGTGCAGTCCCAGGGCAGTCCCCCATACCATCACCACGACCATAGTCTCTCAGACCACCTGAGACACAAGCACACCCCTGATGCAGTTCCTGCTGAGCCGCTCATCCTGCAAACACTCTCAGAGCTTTAGCGGTTGCTGGAAGGATGCAGAGCAGGGAGGAGGAGGAGGAGAATAAAGAGGAGATAGAGGCTGAAGGCCCACGGATCTGTTGCCTGACAGGGAGAAAGGCTGGTGAGGCCAGAGGGGCAGCCTTGGGGCTAGAGAGGTCTCTGAGGCTGAGTAGGTAGTGGCCAGGGCAGTCACCAAAGAGGCTGGGGATGACTTGGAGCTGGTCTGGAGACCAGCCCCTGAAAGACACAGGTGGGCCAGGAGGGGGAGTTAACAGGAGCGGAGAAGAGAGACAGAGGAACTTAGAACATTGGAGAGTCACTGGGCTCTGTCTGTCTCTGTCTCCCATCCTCTCTCTCTCTCTCTCTCTCTCTCTCTCTCTCTCTCACACACACACACACACACGTGCATATAGAGCCCAGGCAAAAGGCACTCTACAACCAGACCGAGTATCCCCTCCCAAGGAAACAAGGCCTGGAGGAGCTCAGGGTGCCCAGAGAGACATGGGCAGTGCCTGCTGCCACGTGTGGGGCCCCAGAGTGAGGCTCCTTGGCTGGAGGCCATCTACAGAGACAGTGAAGACAGGCTCAGCTCCAGCCACGCGTGTGATGTCATGAAGCTGGTAAACAGACGCAGGGGCTTGCATTCTACAGAAGCCACTCCTTCCCACTCAGCATCCAGCAAGAGATGCTCACTCCTGAGGGCCACCAATTGGGAGGGAAAACTGAAGGAAACTATGTGACTAAAAGCTGGGTTAGGGACATGCTAAGACCTGGTCCAATGTTGAGATTCTCAAGTTCCATGACTCAATCTCCACATGTAAGACCTGTCTTGGGCAAGGCCTTCATGCTCAAGGGGAGCCTTTTAGAGAGAGTACACGGTGGATAAAAACACACACGGGAAGCATTTGCCTTTCACTTGGAGCTCCGCATGGCTTGCTCTGAACAACCCAGACGGGTAGCCAAGGCGGAGTGGGTGAACCCACCACACACAGGAGTCTCCAAGTCAAATCTAGCCACACCTCAGGACCCGGCACAAAGCTGACCGCACCCGAGTGTCACTGCCCCCCAACAGAGATGAAGAGGGCAACAAGAAGAGGTGAAACTCCTCCAGTGAACTGAAGAAGCCTTCTTTTTGAGTCTGTGGTCCAGGGATGCTCTCCTTACCACACAAGTTCAGTTCAGTTCAGTCATTCAGTTGTGTCCGACTCTTGGCGACCCCACGGACTGCAGCATGCCAGGCCTCCCTGTCCATCACCAACTCCCAGAGTTTATTCAAACTCATGTCCATTGAGTTGGTGATGCCATCCAACCATCTCATCCTCTGTCATCCCCTTCTTCTCCTGCCCTCAATCTTTCCCAGCATCAGGGTCTTTTCAAAAGAGTCAACTCTTCACATGAGGTGGACAAAGTATTGGAGTTTCAGCCTCAGCATCAGTCCTTCCAACGAATATTCAGGACTGATTTCCTTTAGGATGGTCTAGTTGGATCTCCTTGCAGTCTAAGGGACTCTCTAGAGTCTTATCCAACACCACAGTTCAAAAGCATCAATTCTGTGGTGCTCAGCTTTCTTTATAGTTCAACTCTCACATCCATACATGACTATTGGAAAAACCATAGCTTTGACTAGACAGATCTTTGTTGGCGAAGTAATGTCTCTGCTTTTTAATATGCTGTCTAGGTTAATAGCTTTTCTTCCAAGGAACAAGTGTCTTTTAATTTCATGGCTGTAGTCACCATCTACAGTGATTTTGGAGGCCCCAAATATAAAGTCTCTCACTGTTTCCCCATCTATTTGCCATGAAGTGATCGGACTGGATGCCATGATCTTAGTTTTATGAATGTTGAGTTTTAAGCCAACTTTTTCACTTTCCTCTTTCGCTTTCATCAAGAGGCTTTTTAGTTCCTCTTCACTTTCTGCCATAATGGTGGTATCATCTGTGTATCTGAGGTTATTGAGATTTCTCCCAGCAATCTTTATTCCAGCTTGTGCTTCATCCAGCCTGGCATTTTGCATGATGTATTCTGCATGTAAGTTAAATAAGCAGGGTGACAATATACAGCCTTGACGTACTCCTTTTCCCATTTGGAACCAGTCTATTCCACATCGGTTCTAACTGTTGCTTCTTGACCTGCATACAGATTTCTCAGGAGGCAGGTCAGGTGGTCTGGTATTCCCATCTCTTTAAGAATTTTCCACAATTTGTTGTGATCCACACAAATGCTTTAGCATAGTCAATAAAACCAAAGTAGATGTCTTCCTGGAACTCTCTTGCCTTTTCAATGATCTAATGGATGCTGGCAATTTGATCTCACCGCACAAGGCATACACCAAATCCAGAGGTGAGGAAAGCCCACAAGAAACTACATCCACGGTAGGCACACTGAGAAGGGACACAGCCAGTTGCCTACAGCCAGAAGCCACTATGCCCGCTTCTCCAGCGTCTTGGCCTGTGCTGCCGGGCCCAGGCCTACATGGGCCCATCAACTGTCTTCTCACTTAGAGCTTTTGTGTGGTCAGTGTCTATTCAGTAGACACTCAGGCTGGACTCCACTGACAGCTCTCTTCTCCCAGCCGGATGTGACAGTGATCAGTTTCTGTCTCTGCCAGTTCTCTCTTTTCTGACCTAAGGGTTGGAGAAAGAGCATCACTCCTCTCTGGGGCCTTGAGTGGCCACCAGGAGAGCCAGGAAGTAAGATGTCCAAAGGCTTAAGACTCAAATCTTCTGGAAGGCCTTGTCTGTCAGCGTAAGACGATGTCAGGAGTACTGCTCTAGGAGCCAGAGGATGAAGTTTGAGATGTGGACCTCCATGGGAGTCAGCAACGCTCCAAGTCCTGGAGGAGATGGATCCTAGTGGTCCTTAGCATCCAATTCCCAGAGCCACAACCTGCCACTATCCTCCCATGCATGCACTGTGGCCCTGTCCCCCACACACAGATGAGGGCCGCTAGGCAAAGCCCCATAATGTTCCTCCTCATGTGTCCCCAGTGCCAAAATAGGTTGGCACACGGGAGGTTGTCAGGAAACATTTGTTGCACAAAGGACGACTTTATCTAGCATCACCAGGAAATGAGGGTTTCCTTCTGTACAAAAAGCCACAGAATTGAGGCTCACACCTTATAAACACAAAATTTTAATTACTAAATGGCATCAAGACATCTCGGCCTCAAACATCATTGCTTCTTGCTCAGGCATCAGTGACACCTTGAGCTGTCCCCATGAGATGACCCATTCCTGAAGCTATAGGACAGCTCCACGTCAAGATGAGCCGTCACTTCCTAAGGCTTGTCAGTCACAAGTCAATCAAATCACTCTGCTTTTGTGTCTTTTTAAGCCTTGCAACATACATCCATAATCAGAAACCTATAGACAAATACGTCCATCTCACAAACAAAGTAGGTAGGGTACCTTACCCAAGGTTGCTACCTCATCATATGTTTTACTTTGTAACATTAAAATATAGTTTTTATGTCTTCTCCCTTGTCATGGGAAAGCAGCCAAAGTTAAGAACCCCTTTCACTGCCTGGTGGCTGAGAGGTTAAAGCATCTGCCTAAAATGCGGGAGACCTGGGTTCGATCCCTGGATCGGGAAGACCCCCTGGAGAAGGAAATGGCAACCCACTCCAGTATTCTTGCCTGGAGAATCCCATGGGCGGAGGAGACTGGTGGGCTACAGTCCATGGGGTCGCAAAGAGTCGGACACGACTAAGTGACTTCATTTCACTGCCAGGCAGCCTGCAGGCATGAGGCAGAAAGGTGAATGATCCCACCAGAAGGCTCCTTAGGGTTCTCAGGGAAAGCAAGGGTCACCACAGGGCCAGCATGCACCCTGAGCGGGGGAAGGGCTGGGATCAGCACACCTCTCGTTCCTTAGAACATTCACTTCAGAGTTGAGAGTGGGTTTTTTGTTTGTTGTTTTCTTTTAAAATTTATGAGCACCTAAATTTATTAGAGGGGATTACACATGCAAATAACAGAATTTGGCCCCCCCAAATATGGAATGTTTCATGAATTTGTTTGTCATCCTTGCACAAGGGTCATGCTAATATTCTCTGTATCATTCTAATTTTAGTACAGGTGCTGCTGAAGACAGAAAAAGGCTGAGAGTGTTTTAAGGCTTCTTATACCTGTAACCAAGGTAACTTAAAAAAAAAATTTTAATCACCAAAATGTGTAGAAAAAGTTATCAACTGCAATTCCTCTGGGACGGAAGCACGGCATTTAGGAGCCAGCCTTGCCTCTCCACGTATGCCCATGGCTACAAGCAGCCCAGTCAGTACCGTCATCAACACGCTGGAAGTGGTCTCAACCTTGTGTGTTTGGTGAGGATCCAAAGAGACAGCGCTCCAAGAAGCAAGAACACTGGGCCCGGCATGTAGAAGGCACCAACAATGCTGTAATTCCCAGGCAGAACAAGAAGCAGAGGCTACTGGGGAAGTAGGGGTCAAGTTGCTAGAATCATGAAATGATGGTTCCTAAATACATTTCACAGTCTAAAGTCAGAGGAGACCCAGAGAATGCGCTGAAAAAAGGGAAACACAAACAGCAAGAGGCACAGATATTCTTCTGTGGAAATGCTTAACACTTAGTTATACAAATGCAGCTTCTGCTCCTGACTGACGTGGCATGGAATTTACCAGGACACGGTCATGACCCTAAAGCTGAGGTCCACAACCTTCAGGATCTAATGCCTGCTGATCTGAGGCGGAGCTAATGTAATAACAACACAAACGAAGTGCACACTAAATGTAATGTGTCTGAATCATCCCCAAGCCATCCCCCTCTCCTACCCCAGTCCATGGAAAAACTGTCTTCCACGAAACTGGATCCTGATGCCAGAAAGGCTGAGGACCGCTGTCCTCAAGGATCAAAGATTTGCTTCTGCTGTGCCTGATGACGAAAGGCCCAGAAGTGAGCCCTTTAGGGCCCTCATGGAAACAAAGGAAGCTTTTAATCACTTGCTGGGAAGGTAGCTATAGACTCTCTGGCTAAACCTGGAAGCAGAATGCAGGAGTGTCTGACTGGCACAATTTGGAGCAGCTTTTTAAGTCAACCAACCACTAAAAAGTAGCCCCCTTGAAAATACACAGAGAAACCAAACTGGCATTAACACAGATACTGCAGTTAGAAAACCACATCGTCCAAAGGATGACTGCCTGGATTATAGGAAACAACAGAAATCCATTCCAGAGAAGAGGCATTTACTCCTCTGCAGCTTTCAAGTCAGGAAAGTATAAGGATAATGATGTATGTTCCACGTCAAGAGATAAAAAGTAATAAAATCAAAAGTAAGAAAGTTAAGGGGGAAATAAACACACATCTAAATACAGAAAGGTAGATTCTCAATTCCACAGTGAAAGCCCAAATGACTGACATAGAACTGTCTAAAAATGGAACTGTCTGCTTGAAAAACAGTGAATATAAGACAAGAGAAGACTGAAAATTCACAGAGGAAGAGGTGTGCAGCAAGAGGAAAGGCAAAAATGAAATGAAAAAGCACGAAATCTGACAGAATCTGCAGAAATGACTTCATAAATTATCTAGGCAAGAGATTTCTGGGTAAAGCAACATCCCTTATAATCATGAACAATTTAGTTAAGTCCCAGGGGAGTCAGGAATTCTGTTGATACATCCATATCACTGCCATATCATAATCAAAAAGGGAAGGCTCTCAGGTAAAGTGTCCTGTTGTGCACCCTAATAGTTACGGTCTGCTGAGCAGATCCAGGGACTCAGCCAGCAGGTTATCCAAAGCCCAGTAGAGGCAGGTACCCCTGAGAAACCAACGGCTGCAATTTGGATAAAGTTGCAAAGGACAGAGCAAAACACCCTCCATGCCTTGGAACTCTTAACGAACAAACTGATGAAACATATGGGTAAGTTTATTACACATTCCTTCTGGAAAGCTTACAAATACAGTGGAGGAAACAGAAATAATAATTGAAACATATACACACACACACACACAAACAAGGTTTCTCTCTTATATGGAAAGCAAAAGATGATGAAAATAATAGATAAGAAAGATAAATGTGGTACCAAGTTTAGAGATCAATTAAAATTTTTACCTATAGTACACATATGATTCTTTACCTAGTAAAGAATGAAAAGAAAGAAAAAAGTTGACAGCTCCCTGATTTGGAAAAAATGCACAATTAAAAAGAATGAAGTTTAAAGAAAGCATGCTTGCAATGTGATACAAAGGGAGATCAGAAGCAACCACAGAGGGCCTCCCTGATGGCTCCTGTGAAGAATCTGCCTGCCAGCGCAGGAGACATGGGCTGGTCCCATATGCCTCAGGCACAGCGAAGCCCCTTTGCTACAACTCTTGAGCCCGTGCTAGAGAGCCTGGGAACCTCAACTACTGAGCCCACACACCCTAGAGCCTGTGCTCCACAGAAAAAGAGGCCACAGCAATGAGAAGCCCACACACTGCAACAGAGAGTAGCTCCCACTCTCTGCAACTAGAAAAAAGCCCACACAGCAATGAAGACCCAGCGCAGCCAAAACCAAATACATACAACTGTAAAAAAAAAACACACACAGAAAGAGAACAGTGCAGAGAATGGCATTTTACCTGAAACCTGGACAAGCTTTCAGCTGGGGATGCACCTGACAGAGAAAGGGATTTATTTCCAAGTATAATGACAGTGAGCTACAGAAGTTACATTATGGCTCTGTGGAAGACCCTATAAGATTTAGGGTTCTATAAAATCAAGGGAAAACTCTCCACAAGGGTAAGAATTTAAATTACAGGTCCAAAAGCCAAGCAGCTACAAAGAAGCAATCTAAGGCATGGTTCCTTCCCCTCAATAGCACTGAGTGGGCAAAAATATGATAAGGATGATATATACAATAACTATGAACCACTGCTAGAAACAGGCTGAATGGAAAGAAGTAAAACTGTCACTGTTTGCACATGACATGATACAATATACAGAAAATCCTAGAAATGCCATCAAAAAATATTAGCACTAATAAATGAATTCAGTAAAGTTGCAGGATACAAGATTAACATACAGAAATATATTGTGTTCCCATACATGATCAGAAAAAGAAATTAAGAACACAATAACACAGTTGTATCAAAAAGAATAAAATAGCTATGAATAAATCCAAACAAGGAAGTAAAAGACTTGCACGTTGAAAACTCTAAGACATTCAGTGAAAGAAACTGAAGACTACAGAAATGGATGGAAACTATACTGTGCTTGTGAATTGGGAGAACTGATATTGTTAAATGTGCGTACGACCCAAGCCAATCTACAGATTCAATGCAATCCCTCTCAAAATACCAGCGGCATTTTTCACAGAACTACAACAAATAATTCTAAAAACTGTATGGGGCCTTCTCCAGTGGCTCAGAGGTAAAGAATGTGCCTGCCAATGCAGGAGACAAAGGTTCAATCCCTGGTCCATGAAGATCCCACATGCCTTGAAATAACTAAGCCCGTGTGCCACAACTATTGAGCCTGTGTTCTAGAGTGTGGAAGCTGCAACTATTGAGTTCATGTGCTCCAGCTACGGAAGCCTGCATGCCTTACAGTCTGTGCTCTGCAACAAGAGAAGCCACCACAGTGAGAAGCCCATGGACCACAACTAGAGAATAGCAGCCCCATCTCTCCACAACTAGAAAAAAGCCCGCACAGCAATGAAGATCCAGCTCAGCCAAAAATAATTTTTTTTAATTGTATGAAAACACAAAGGACCCCAAAGAGCCAAAGTAATCTTGAGAGAACAACACAGCTGGAGGTATCATGCACCATGATTTCAAATTATACCACAAACCTACAGTAATAACCAGTATGGTATCCACACAAAAACAGATCCATAGGTCAATGGAAGAGAAGAGACAAGCCAGAAATAAACCCACACTTACACAGCCAACTAATCTATGAGCAAAGAGGGAAGAATACAAATTGGCGAGAGAAGACAGTTACTTCTATACATGGTGTTAAGAAAACTGGACAGCCATAAGAAAAAAAATTAAACTGGAGTCCTTTCTCACTCTACATAAAAAAAAAACTCAAAATGAATGAAAGACTTAAATTTAAGACCTGAAACCATACAGTTCTAGAAGAAAACATAGGCAGCATACTCTCTGTTATCAAAAAATTAGCAGTATTTTTTGGATGTTTCCTCAGGCAAGGGAAAAAGAAGGAAAAATAAACAAATAGGACCCAGTTCAGTTGTTCAGTTGTGTCTGACTCTTTGCAACCCCATAGACTGCAGCATGCCAGGCTTCCCTTTCCATCACCAACTCCCAGAGACTGCTCAAACTCATGTTCATCAAATCAGTGATGCCATCCAACCATCTCATCTTCTGTCGTCCCCTTCTCCTCCTGCCTTCAATACTTCCGAGCATCAGGGTCTTTTCCAGTGAGTCAGTTCTTTGTATCAGGTGGCCAAAGTATTGGAGCTTCAGCATCAGTCCTTCCAATAAATATTCAGGACTGATTTCCTTTAGGATTGACTGGTTGGATCTCCTTGCAGTCCAAGGGACTCCAACACCACAGGTCAAAAGCACCAATTCTTTGGCACTCAGCTTTCTTCATAGTCCAACTCTCACATCCATACATGACTATCGGAAAAACCATAGCTTCGACTAGATGGACCTTTGTTGGCAAAGTAATCTCTCTGCTTTTTAATATGCTGTCTAGGTTGGTCATAGCTTTTCTTCCAAGGACCAAGCATCTTTTAATTTCATGGCTGTAGTTACCATCTGCAATAATTTTGGAATCCCCCAAAATAAAGTCACTCACTTGTTTTCACTCTATTTCCCATCTATTTGCCATGAAGTGATTGGACTGGATGTCATGATCTTAGTTTTTTGAATGTTGAGTTTTAAGCCAACTTTTTCACTTCTCTCTTTCGCTTTCAAGAGGCTCTTTAGTTCTTCTTCGCTTTCTGCCACAAGGGTGGTGTCATCTGCTTATCTGAGGTTATTGATATTTCTCCTGGCAATCTTGATCCCAGCTTGTGCTTCATCCAGCCCGGCATTTTGCATGATGTATTCTGCATATAAGTTAAATAAGTAGGGTGACAATCTACAGCCTTGACGTACTCCTTTCCCTATTTGGACCAGTCTGTTGTTCCATATCCAGTTCTAACTGTTGCTTCTTGACCTGCACACAGATTTCTCAGGAGGCAGGTCAGGTGGTCTGGTATTCCCATCTCTTTAAGAATTTTTCCGCAGTTTGTAGAACTATACCAAATGGGACTACACCAAACTAAGCTATTTTTACATAGCAAAGGAAAAATATTAACAAAACAAAAAGGCACCTTACTGAATGGGAGAAGATACAGTTGTCTTCAGGGGACTGATTCCAGGAGTCCTCGAGGATATCAAAATCCATAGATCCTCGAGCCCTTATATATTTTTATTTTTTAAGTATAGTTGATTTACAATGTTGTGCTAGTTTCTGGTACACATCAAAATGATTCAGCTTAACATATACCATTTTTTTCATATTCTTTTCCATTATGGCTTACTACAGGATATTGAATATAGCTCCCTGTGCTATACAGTAGGGACCTGTTGGTTATCTATTTCATACATAGTACTTTGTATCTGATAATCCCAAACTCCTAATTTGTCTTTCTCCTACCCCTATCCCTCCTTGGTAACTGTAACATTGTTTTCTATGTCTGTGAGTCGGTTTCTATTTGAAAAAATTTCATTTGTATCATATTTTAGTTACCACATATAAGTGATCTCACATGATATTTGTCTTTGCCTGACTTACTTCCCTTAGTATGAGTATGATAATCTCTAGGTTTAGCCATATTGCTGCAAATGGTATGATTTCATTCTTTTTTATGGTTGACTGATATTCCATTATATATACATATACTACATCTTCTTCATCCATTCATCTATCAATGGACATTTAGGATGCTTCCATGTCTTGGCTATTATAGTGTTGCTATGAACATTCTGGCACATGTATTTTTTTGAATGAGTTTTTATCTTTTCCGGGTATATGCCCAAGAGTGGGACTTCTGGAGCATATGACAACTCAATTTTAAGGAACCTTCATACTGTTCCCCACAGTCGCTGCACCAATTTACATTCCTACCAACAACGCAGCAGGATTTCCTTTTTCCAACACATGCTCTAGCATTTATTATTCGTAGACTTTTAAAAAAATTATTCATATGTTTTTTTGATGATTGTCTTTCTGACTGATGTGATACCTCACTGAAGTTTTGATTTGCATTTCTCTAGTAACTAGTGATGTTGGGCAACTTCCCATGTGCCTAGAAACCATCTGTCTATCTTCTTTGGAGAAATGTCTAGACTCAAGCTCCTTATATGAAATGGCACATTCAGTTCAGTTCAGTCGCTCAGTTGTGTCCGACTCTTTGCAACCCCATGAACTGTAACACGCCAGGCCTCCCTATCCATCACCAACTCCCAGAGTTCACTCACATCCATGGAGTCAGTGATGCCATCCAGCCATCTCATCCTCTGTCATCCCCTTCTCCTCCTGCCCCCAATCCTTCCCAACATCAGAGTCTTTTCCAATGAGTCAACTCTTTGCATGAGGTGGCCAAAGTACTGAAGCTTCAGGTTCAGCATCATTCTCTCCAAAGAAATCCCAGGGCTGATCTCCTTTAGGATGGACTGGTTGGATCTCCTTGCAGTCCATGGGACTCTCAAGAGTCTTCTCCAACACCACAGGTCAAAAGCATCAATTCTTCTGCGCTCAGCTTTCTTCACAGTCCAACTCTCGCATCCATACATGACCACTGGAAAAACCATAGCCTTGACTAGACAGACCTTAGTCGGCAAAGTAACGTCTCTGCTTTTCAATATGCTGTCTAGGTTAGTCATAACTTTTCTTCCAAGGAGTAAGCGTCTTTTAATTTCATGGCTGCAATCATCATCTGCAGTGATTTTGGAGCCCCCCAAAATAAAGTCAGCCACTGTTTCCACTGTTTCCCCATCTATTTCCCATGAAGTGATGGGACCAGATGCCATGATCTTCATTTTCTGAATGTTGAGCTTTAAGCCAACTTTTTCACTCTCCTCTTTCCCCTTCACTTTCTGCATAAGGGTGGTGTCATCTGCATATCTGAGGTTATTGATATTTCTCCTGACAATCTTGATTCCATCTTGTGCTTCTTCCAGCCCAGTGTTTCTCATGATGTACTCTGCATGTAAGTTAAATAAGCAAGGTGACAATATACAGCCTTGATGTACTCCTTTTCCTATTTGGAAACAGTCTGTTGTTCCACGTCCAGTTCTAACTGTTGCTTCGGGTGGTGCAAAACTAATGATACTTTTACATTGCTGAAATTTGCCATTTGATATTGGAATATATTCTAAATAAATGTACTTATGTTATATATCATTTTAATGCACATACTCGCTTATTTTTTTGCTAACGACATTACTTATTTATTTTGTATATATTTCAAACTATGTAAATGGTTGACAAAAAGCAATTTCAAGCAATTTTCTTATTTGAGTTCAAAATAGGTCATAAGACAGTGGAGACAACTCGCAACATCAACAATGCATTTGGCCTAGGAGCTACTAATGAATGTACAGTGCAGTGGGGTTCAGGAAGTTTTGCAAAGGAGACGAGAGTCTTAAAGATAAGTAGAGTAGTAGCCAGCCATCGGAAGTCGACAATGACAATTGAGAGCCATCATCAAAGCTAATCCTCTTATAACTATACAAGAAGAACTCAATGTCAACCATTCTGTGGTCATTTGGCATTTGAAGCAAATTGGAAGGGTGAAAAAGCTCAGTAAATGACTGCCTCATGAGCTGACCAGAAATTTCAAAAAAAAACTCATTTTGAAGTGTTGTCTTCTCTTATTCATACAACAACAAACCATTTCTCAATCGGATTATGACATGTGACAAAAAGTGGACTGTATACAACCAGCAATGACAAGCTCAGTGGCTAGACTGAGAAGAGGTACTTCCCAAAGCTAAACTGGCACCAAAAAAAGGTCATGGTCACTGTTTTGGTGGTCTGCTGCCTGTCTGATCCACTACAGCTTCACGGATCCCACCAAAACCATTACATCTCTGAGGAGTATGCTCAGCAAATCGATGAGATGCACTGAAAACTGCAGCTGGCATTGGTCAACAGAAAGGGGTTCTATCTTCTATCAAAAAAAGATAGGTCAACAGAAATTCTTCTCCACGACAACACCACCCAACTGCATGTTGCACAACCAATGCTTCAAAAGTTCAACAATTGGGCTATGAAGTTTTGCCTCATCCACCATATTCACGATTTTCAACCAACTACCACTTCTTCAAGCATCTCAACAACTTTTTGCACAGAAAATGCTTCCACAACCAGCAGGAGGCAGAATATGTTTTTGAAGAGTTTGTCAAATCTCGAAGCATGGATTTTTATACTATAGGAATATACAAACTGATTTTTTGTTGGCAAAAATGTGTTGATTATAATGGTTTCTATTTTGATTAATAAAAATGTGTTTGAGCCTAAATATAATGATTTAAAATCCACGGTCCAAAACCATAATTACATTTGCGTCAACCTAATTCACACAATGAATATAATCAGCCCTTATATCCTTGGTTGGTTGAATCCAAGGATGTGAAACCCGCTGATATGGAAGGTCAACTGTATTTGCAAATGATATATCCAGTAAGAGGTTAATATCCAAAATATACAAAAAACCTCTTACAATTGAACATCAAAAAAACAAACAATCCAATTAAAAAATGGATGAAGGACCTAAAGAGACATTTTCCCAAAGAATACATACAGGTGGCCATGAAAAGATGAATAGACACATGAAAAGATAGTAATTATCAGGGAAATGGAAATCAAAAATCATAGCGAGATACCACCTCACACCTGTCAGAATGGCTAACATCAAAAAGACAACAAATAACAAGTGCTGGTCAGAATGTGGAGAAAAGGGGACCCTTGGGCACTGTTAGTAGGACTGTTAATTCGTGCAGCCACTACGGAAAACAGTATGGAAGTTCCTAAAAAAAATTAAAAATAGAATTACCACAGGATTCAGCAGTTTTACTTTTTGGGTATTTACCTGATAAAAACAAAAACACTCAAAAATAAACATGCACACCATTGTTCACTGCAACGTTATTTATTAATACAATAGGTAAGATAGGTAAGATACGGAAGCAACCTAAGTGTCCACTGATGGATAAAAACAATGAGGTATACACATACAAGGTAATATTGGGGGCTTCCCTGGTGGCTCAGACAGTAAAAATCTGCCTGCAATGCATGAGACTCAAGTTCAATGCCTGGGTTAGGAAGATCCTCTGGAGAAGGGAATGGCTACCATACAAGGTAATATTAATCAGCCATTAATATAATGAAATCTTGGATTTCCCTGGTTGCCCAGTGGCTAAGAATCCGTCTGCCAATGCAGGGACATGGGTTCAATCCCTGGTCTGTGAAGATTCCACATGCCATGGGCAACTAAGCCCACGCGCCACAACTGCTGAGCCCATGTGCCACAAATGAAGCCTGTGCGTCTTAGAGCCCATGTTCTGCAACAAGAGAAGTCACAGCAATTAGAAGCCCACACACCAAAGCTAAGGAGTAGCCCCTGCTTGCCACAACTAGAGAAAGCCTGCTAGCAGCAACAAAGACCCAGCACAGACAATGAATAAATAATTCTTTTAAAGGTCCACAGCAAATAAAAAAAACCTTTAAAAGAAAATATGAAATCTTGCCACTTGTGACAACATAAATGGATTTAGAAAGTATTATGCTAAGTCAAATGAGCCAGACAAAGAAAAATAAATACTGCATGATCTCATTTATACATGGAATCTAAAAAACAAAATGAAAACATACTAATGTATACAGAGAATAAACAACGGTTGCCAGATGGGCAAAATAGCTGGTAGTGGTTAAGAAGTCCAAACCTCCAGTTATGAAACAAGTAACCCAATGGAGATGTAAAACACAGCATAAAGAATATGGCCCATATAACACTGTAGTAACTGTATGAGGTCAGATGGTTCCTAAACTTATTATGGTGATCATTCCACAATGCATGCAAATGTCAAAGCTCTACATAATATACCTGAAACTAACACAATACAGTAAGCCGCCTACAAACGAAACCTTCAAGTTGCGACCTTCCAAAGATGTGATTGTGTGTTCATGTGTCCACTCTCAGAAGCTAGTTCACCTGTCTGGCGTACTCTATCACGGGAGTACACCCTGTACAAGCGGTTGCGCTCCTGTGTACTTTACTGTACAGTAGTGTTTAGAGTACAGTATCTCTATGTCAAGCCCAGGATATTCAGAAGCAAGTACAAAATCAGGGGTGATGCAGGCGGCACTGCTACCAGGCCCTGTATGCCAGCTGTTGTACTGTGCTACTCTACTTTTCAAGGTACTGTACTGTAAGATTAAAACTAGTTTTTGTGTGTGTCTGTTTATGTATTGTTTTATAGTATTTGTATAGTATTTGTTTTAAAGTACTATAAACCTGTTAGTACAGTACTATACAGTCGATTGTGCTAATTGGGTGTCACCTAACCTGCCTCTTGAGAAATCTGTATGCAGGTCAAGAAGGAACAGTTAGAACTGGACATGGAACAACAGATTGGTTCCAAATAGGAAAAGGAGTACGTCAAGGCTGTATATTGTCACCCTGCTTATTTAACTTATATGCAGAGTACATCATGAGAAATGCTGGACTGGAAGAAACCCAAGCCGGAATCAAGATTGCCGGGAGAAATATCAATAACCTCAGATATGCAGATGACACCAGCCTTATGGCAGAAAGTGAAGAGGAACTAAAAAGCCTCTTGATGAAAGTGAAAGAGGAAAGCGAAAAAGTTGGCTTAAAGCTCAACATTCAGAAAATGAAGATCATGGCATCTGGTCCCATCACTTCATGGGAAATAGATGGGGAAACAGTGGAAACAGTGGCTGACTTTATTTTTTTGGGCTCCAAAATCACTGCAGATGGTGACTGCAGGCATGAAATTAAAAGACGCTTACTCCTTGGAAGAAAAGTTATGACCAACCTAGATAG
>SJYQ01091735.1:0-91224 GCA_006410935.1 Redunca redunca | reverse complement strand
CCCCCCCGCCGGTGGCGCCGGAGCATTGTGGGATTGGATGAGTCTCAAGATGGACAACCGGGATGTTGCAGGTAACAGCCCCCGCCTACCCTCAAGCGTCCGCCTGGGTCCTCCGGCTACGCGTCTTTGCTTCGCCATCCCGTCGGGCCTACCTCAACCCGTTGGCCCTTAGCCTTAGCCTCCGGGCGTCTGGAAGAGGCGGCTTTTGCACCACCCCAGTCTCCTGGGACCCCCCCGAGACCCAGTTATCCTCCCCGCCCCCACCGCTGGTTTGGTGAGGACGCCAGGCTTTCCTCAAAGGCCGCCACGGTTATCTGCCCTGCGCCTGCTTTCCGAGCTGACCGCCTTAAGGGCTGCTCCAAGCTCCGCTCCCCGAGCCAGCGGCAACCTTCGGCTCTTCTGCGCCCCTCTCTTCTACTAAGCTCCTTCCTCGCCTCTATCCCAGTTTCTGGAAAAGCTGCTTTTCCGAACTGCACTCTGACTCCCTGCACACATTTTCCTGGGTTTTTAGAGCCCCCCTTTTACCATAAACCTTGCCCCTCCCTCTCTCCCACTTCTGGCGCCCCCAGACTGGGATGCATTCAACAAATATACTTTATGTGCTAGGCACAGTGTTAGTTGTCGAGGATGCAGTGGTATCCAAAATGGGGTCGTGTCTTACTGAAGGTTACTTTTACCGAGGCATCATACAATGCACAAGGAGGAAATATTTACAGAGAGTTAGTTATAGTGACTTGAGAGAGTGGAAATGCGGCTGCTGAGATTGAGTGGTCAAGGAAGGCTTTTTTCAGCCGAAGACATTTGAGATGAGAAGGTGCCAACTATTGGAAGGCAAAGCCTTCCATGGAGAGAGGGACAGCAAGTGCAAAGGCCTTGAGGGTTTGTTATTTTGAGGAATATCAGGGATGAACTGGAAATGGGAAGGGGGTTATCTCTGGCAGGGTCTTCAAAATCAGCTTTCAGAGTTTGGGTTTTATTTTAAGCCCCACGGGGAACCTTCAAGGTGGCTTTTCTATCTCCACAACTACCACCCTTGTCTGAAGACACCATCATATTTTGCTTACAGCCAGTAAACCTCCTGGTTGTCTCCCTACTCTGTCCAATCAGTAGCTGGAATGATCTTAAAAATAAAAGTACCAATTGGATCTTATCAGCTTAATACTCCCCTATGGCTTCTTAAATCCCTTTAAGTAAAACTCAGACTCCCTATCTTCTCCCACCACTCCCTGAGAGGCCCACCCCTGGAACTGTCCATTCTGACCACATTGGACCCTTGCTGGTCCCTTGGGCTTTTACCTCTGCTTCTTGCTCTGCCCGGATCAGTCCCCATGTGGCTTTTCAGGAAGCCGGCTCTTTATCTTTCTGGTTTTAGCTTAAATGTCCCCTCTTCTAAGGGCTGTTTTCTGGCTGCCTTAGCTCTGTAGGTGTTCCTCTGTTATTCCTTCTCACCATTTTTTTTTTCCAGCAGAGAGCTCTTATGATTTTGCAACTCCTTTCTTGTTATAAGTATGTTGTATCCTCAGCCAGAGGTGAATCACACATAAGCAGAGCTCCATCTGTCTTGTTTAGCACCAAGTACAGCACCCGGTGCATAACTCAGTAAATGCTTGCTAAATAAATGAACAGATGTGTGAATGTGAATAAATGTCAATCTGAATGCCAGTTGCTGCAAGCAGCAGCACCTGGGCAGCACCATGTAGCAGCTGCTGGGCATGTTAGTGGAGCTAAGGTGATCTGTTTCTTTTTTTTTTATTTTTTATTGAAGTATAGTTGAATTGCGATGCTGTGTTTATTATTGCTGTACAGCATAGTGATTCAGTTATACATATATATACACATTCTTTTCCATGTTCTTTTGCATTATATCACAGGATATGAATATTCTTGCCTGTGCTGTACAGTAGGACCTTGTTGTTTATGTATTCTGTATATACGAGTTTGCATCTGCTAACCCCAAACTCCAAATCCAAACCCCAGTCTATTCTCTATGTCCCTGATTCTGTTTTATACATAGGTGCACTTCTGCCGTATTTTAGATTCCAAGTAGAAGTGATACCATATGGTCCTCATCTTTCTGACTGACTTCACTGAGAATGATAATCTCTGGTTGTATCCACGTTGCTGCAAATGGCATTATCTTACTGTTTTTTATGGCTGAGTAATGTTCCATTGTGCACATACATGTATGACAACTTTGTGGGCATTTAAGGTTGTTTCTGTGGCTTGGCTATTGTGAATAGTGCTGTTATGAACATAGGAGTTCACGTATCTCTTTGAAGTATAGTTTTGTCTCGATACATGCCCGGGAGTGTTACTGCCAGAGCGTATTTTTAGTTTTCTGAGGAACCTCGACACTGTTTTCCACAGTGGCTGCACCAGCTTTCATTCTCACCAGCAGTGTAGGAAGGTTCCCTTTTCCCCATACCCTCTCTAGTATTTGTTTTCAGTAGACTTTTTAATGACGGTCATTCTGAGTGGTGGGAGGCAGTGCCTCACTGTAGTTTTGATCTGCATTCCTCTCATAATTAGCAGTGTTGAGCATCTTTTCATGTACCTGTTGGTCATCTGTATTTCTTCAGAGCAAAGGTGATTTCTGATGTACTTCTTTTCCCGCCCCAGGAAAGGCTAACCGGTGGTTTGGGGTTGCTCCTCCCAAGTCTGGAAAAATGAACATGAACATCCTTCACCAAGAGGAGCTCATTGCTCAGAAGAAACGGGAAATTGAAGCCAGAATGGAGCAGAAGGCCAAGCAGAATCAGGTGGCCAGCCCTCAGCCCCCGCATCCTGGCGAGTAAGTCTACCCTGAACCTGGGTTAGGGTCTTAGAAGAGGGTTGCAAAACCAGCAGAGGGTTTTGCTTGTGAAAGCAGTTGAGATGTTACTGCATCTGACTGCAACCTGATGATGCAAGGAGGGACACAGGTACACTCTTTTAGGAGGCTCAGTGTGGCAGGAGAGAAACTCAGGGTGTATGGGATCCCAGAGGATGGCTGCCACCTCTTTCACTCCGTGGTTATTTACTGCTGACCATTTGTGGGCCAGGGACCAAGAGTATAGCCTGAAGCAGAAACCCAGATTCCATCTCTGCCCTTAATGGGGCTCACAGCCTACTAGCAAGGAGGAGTCCCGGCTACACGCTTGAGCTGACGGTAGGTAACACAAGGCATTGTGCTCCCAGATGCAGAAGAGACTCTGTATTCTGAAGGCCCAGGCAGAGCCAGCCCTTTGAGGAAGCAGGAAAGGACTGCAAAGGCCAGAAAGGGGGATGAGCCCCTGTGTGTCAGGCAACCCGAGCTGCTGCACCAAAGGGGCTGTTTCTGAGAGGTAGTTTCGGCAGGGTTTCCTCCTGACTGTTCTGTAAAACTCTGTAGGCACCCAGGAGTTTTGAGCAGCAGTGATGTGATCAGGGTGACAAGATCTCCATGCTGGAGACTGATGGAAGACAAGTCCCTTCCTCTGTAGTCTGAAATGTGGAGCATGTTCAGTCCCTAAATCATGTTCAACTCTTCTGTGACCCCACGGACTGTGCCCACCAGGCTCCTCTGTCCGTGGAATTTCCCAGGCAAGAATACTGGAGTGGGTTGCCATTTCCTTCGCCAGGGCATCTTCCCAACCCAGGGATCGAACCTGTGTCTCCTGCAGGTGGATTCTTTACCACTGAGCCCCCAGGGAAGCCCATGAGCATGTTAGTCCCGCACTGAAGCTTTGTTCCAGCGCCCTCATTTTCTAAGAGTCCGTGGCTTCTCCCCAAGGGAGAGACTCTCCTAACAATGACTAATCTGCTTTCTGTCTCTGTGGACTTAGCTATTTTAGGTGTTTCATGCAGTATCTGGCCTTTTGTGTCTGGCTTCCACTGGACATGTTTTCAAGGTTCATCACTTTGTAGCTGTGTCAGGACTTCATTCTCTCTCTTGTTTTTTTTTTGGACTGAATAATATTCTGTTGTGTGAATGGACCGTGTGTTGTTTATGTGTCATCAAGAGCCATCATTCAACACCCGTGTAATACCCCCGTTGTTTGTTATGGGTGGTTTTCTTGTGGGATTCAGTTGCTGGCATGCTGCTGCCTCACAGTGGGTTTGTTTGGGTTTTTCTTTAAGCCATTGTGTAGCTTGCGCAACCTTACTTACCCAATCAGGCATTGAACCTGGGCCCTCGGCAGTGAACATGCAGGGTCCTGGCCACTTGACTGCCAGGGAATTCCCTCCAAAGTGTTCTCCTGTCTTGCATTATCCCTGCCTCTTCCTGTTCCTCTTGGGGGAGGTGTACACAGCATGAGGACAGGGCCAGGGCCACCAGAAAGCTCTGCTTGTTTAAGGCCAAGGCTGGCTATCAGTGGACCTTTCTTTCACGTAAAACAACTTTTGTTGCCTTTGCTCTCTTTTAACGTTAAAGATAACGCATACGTGTGGTAGAAGGGAAGTAGAGGAAAGAATAAAATCATTGTAACCCTGCAGCTCACAGGCAAGAGTTTCTGTGAACTTTTTCAGGCAAATATATGTTGACATAAGCAGGACATGCTGCAGATACTGCTGTACGTCTTGCCTTTTTGTTTCTCACTTACCGTTGTGCTTGGTGGTTTTATTTATGAGACTCTAGCTTTCCAGGACCACTCCATCTGCCCTATGGCTGTCCTGTAATTTATTTAACCAGTGCCCCGTGTTGACTTATTTTTTTTTCCTCTTTTATTTCATTAGAACAGATTTCGAGGAGGCTAGAACTTTATTTTAAAGGAAAATATTCAGACCTGTGGACTTAGCTTTTATCAGTTATTGAGTGTGTCTGTATGATGGGTGTGGCTCTGAAAGCGCATGTGAGGAGTTTCTGAGGCTGGAGCAAGACAGTATGTTGTAGTAAAAGATGAAAGAAGTAGAATACGTAACTGTGATCACAGCTTTATTTCCTTCTATTTCTAATTAAGGATAAATCAAAGAAGTATACCAAACTGTTTTAGTGACTCTTGTGAGGTGAGGAGACTTTTGGGGAGTTTTCTCCTTACTTTCTATATTTCTGTTTTTTTTTTTCCAGATTCCCATTTGCTCATAATGAGCCTCCATCACTTTTTGCTCAGTTGCGTCCCACTCTTTGTGACCCTGTGGACTGAGGCCTGCAAGGCTTCTCTGTCCCTGGGATTCTCCAGGCAAGAACTCTGGAGTGGGTTGCCATTTCCTTTTCTAGGGCATCTTCCTGACCCAAGGATCTGAGCCTGCATCTCCTGTGTCTCCTTTCAATGGCAAGCGGATTCTTTACCACTGAGCCACAGGGGAAGCCCCCTATAACTTTTATGATAAGGGTTTGCTTTTGCGTTTCGTTAAAAATACATTTTCTTTTTCAAAGTAAAACACTTGGGACTTCCCTGGTGATCCAGTGGGTATGACTTCACCTCCCAGTGCGTGGAGTGCAGGTTTGATCCCTGATCGGGGAACCAAGATCCCACTTGCCCTGTGGCCAAAGAGCCAAAAACGTAAAACAGAAGTAATATTTAACAAGTTCAGTAAAGACTGTGAAAATAGTCCATGTTAAAAAAGTCTTTAAAAAAATAAAGCATGCCCTTTGTAAAAATGAAAGAGAGAGAAAGCAATAAGAGTGTAAAATTTCTAATTCTCCCACCAAGAGATTCCTTTGGATATTTTCTTGGACACATGTGAAACCCACAGAAGTGCTGACTGACCGCAGCCCAGAACTGTGGTCACACACAGGTAGAGACGCAGGCCCTGCCTTTGAGAGCCATACAGATTGGCTGGAAGGACAGATATGGGAGCCAGCAAAAGCCCGGATGACTTGTTAACAATAGGTTTGGCAGATGCTGTGTGGGAGCAGGGCAGGTACTTCTGAGCCATCTTGTTGGGAAAGGCTTTGAACCCAAAGGGTCAACATGCAGATAGAGACAACTTCAGCACAGGCAGCATCCCATTGACTAGTAGAACCAGATTGTTCGATCTGACTTCTCTGAAGGCTGCTCCCTGCACTCAGTGGGTCCCCAGCATCTTTGGGGTCCATTTTGGGTCCCCTTAGAGCACAGTGATGGTGGTAGGACTGAGGCCAGCGAGGTGTGCACCCTGCCCTTCTCTCAAGGCTTATCCTCTCTGTCCTTTGCCTCCGGTCTAGAATTGCAAACGCACACAACTCTAACGTTTCCAACAAGTTTGCCAACGACGGCAGCTTCTTGCAGCAGTTTCTGAAGTTGCAGAAGGCACAGACCAGCACAGGTAAGCGCGGTGCCCCCTGCTCTGTGTCACCTGCTCCTAGAGTTACTCCCGCTGACTGTCTCCCCCAAGGGTCCTCGGTACCTTGAAAGTGGCAGGTCCCACCTCAGGCCTTGTTCCTCTCACCCCTTGTTCATTGAGCACCTTCATTCTGCTTGTTCTCACAGGAAGTGCCCAGGGGAGAATGCAGACCCTGCCATTTAGGTGCTTACCCACAAGAACTAGAGGTGGATAAGCCAGGTTTCTATGTGGGGAGGGGGCAGCAGGGGCCAGAACCCAGCACGCCTGAGGGACTGTGGGGCTGTGGCTTGAGTTAGAGAGGCAGCTGCAGTGTAAGGAGCAGGCCCCCTGCTGCAGGTGGTGAGGGGCCGCTCGGCCCACGGGAGCCCCGCGGGACACGCCAGGTGTCAGGATCACCACCTGTGGGAGTCTGCCCACAACTGTGGTTGTGCACTTTACTAGTCTCATTTTTTTTTTAATTTTCTTCTATTTACTTACTCGTTTCTTTAATTTTGGCTGCTCTGGGTCTTCACTGCTGCGCTCGGGCTTTCTCTAGTTGCGGCGGGTGGAGGCTCCTCTCCAGCTGCGGGTCGCAGGCTTCTCACTGCAGGGGTTTCTCCTGTTGCAGAGCACAGGCGATAGGGCCGCTCGGGCGTCAGTGGTTGCAGAGCATGCGTACGTGCTCTGGAGTACAGGCTCGGTGGCTGGGGCACCGGCCCCAGCTACTGCCCATGGCGTGTGGCATCTTCCCAGACGAGGGACTGGATCTGCGCCTCCTGCAGTGGCAGGTGGATTCTGAACCACTGGACCACCAGGGAAGTCCCACTAGCCTCGTGTTTACTGTAAGAAAGTTACTGGTGAAACAGCTGACCTTGGACTTCTGTCAGGTTTCCCAGCTAGCAGCTAAGAAAGTTCACCCAAGGCCAGGTTTGCCCACAGAGAGGGAGGAGGGGCTATAAGAGCCCTTCACTGCAGGGTCTCAGGCCATGAGTTGTGGTTGAAAAGTCCCAAATAGGCTAGCTCCTGCCCGCTACTGACAGAGGGGGTGGGTGACGCTGCCTGGGGGATTCGGGTCTTATCCTGAAGAGTTGCTGCATCACTAGGCTGCGGATACAGGTGTCAGAGCCACCGACCGCCAGAGGCGGTACTGCCACCTGCAGAGGCCTGGGCTGGGTGACCCCTGTAGATTGTTTCTCCCGAAGCCTCAAGGGTCCTCATCTGTAATGGGGGTGGCATCTTCCCTGAGTGCTTCTGGGCACTCACCGTCTGCCAGTGCTGTGCTGGAAGCTAAAGAACCCAGCCAAGGGGGACCCGGGGCTGGAAGACAAGGAAAGCTGCACCACAGACCTTGAGTGTGGGTCTCCCTCCTTGTATCCCAAGATGCTCCCCCCAGCGCACCCACTGCCCCGCCTCGTGTGCTCCCCCGCACCGGGAAGAGGCCCCCCCTCATCAGTAGCCCGCTGGGCCAGGTGAAGAACTACATGCACGCCAAGCAGCTGCCTGTGGCCAGCCGCCCCAGTGTCTTCCAGTCTCCTGATGAGGACGACGAGGAGGACTATGAGCAGTGGCTAGAGATCAAAGGTAAGGTGCAGAGGCTGCTGCCCACCGTCCACAGCTGCTCTTCCAGCTCCACAGGCAGGCTCCATGGTCCTGGGAAAAGCGCAGCCGGGTGTGGGTTGCTCGGGGCTGTGGTCAGGGTGTTGGCACCAGGCCTCCAGGCTGAGCCAAGGGTCAGAGTGAGGCCCTTCAGGATGAGGGAGGTGAAGGAAGAGGTGAGGAGTAGACCATGAGGAGCCTGGAAGGGCTGCAGAGTGCGGGCTTCTGGGAGCTGTTTGGCTCATTGTCCACTTTCGTGGGGGCTGGTCTCCATGGTGGGGTGGCATTCTCAGGGGAGTGTGCGCTTGTGCACGCCTCATCCAGTTCTGGAAGAGGAGCTCAGTGTGGGCTAATTGTCTCCACTAGTTTGGGCCAGAGGTGTGAGCATAGGGGTTGGAAGTGCACTCTCCAGTCCAGTGCAGGATGGCCATTGGCCTTAGGTGAGCCAGTTCAGGGTGGCGGAGGCGGGCAGGGAGGGAGCGGTGGCGGCACTCCCAGCGCGCCCAGCCATGTCCGTATTCCGAATGAGACGGGATGCCACCTGAGCTACGTGGATCCCAGCCCTGGGCCTCCAGGATGGCTGGCACAGTCACACCCTTGACAGCGAGGACAGGCTGAAGTGACCACGCCATCATGTTACGACAGCCTCTAGGCCTCTTGCTCTGGGTGAGGTGCTGACTTCAGGCCTTGCCTCTGAGCAGATCAGTGGCCAGCCTCGAACCCTGGAGCTTTAGTCAGAATGGAGCCAGTGAATGTGGTGTTTCCTCTGAGAGGTGCCCTGGCAGTCCCAGTGGTACCCTGCTGGGAACTGCCACTTTAGGAAGGACAGTGGGTGCCTCAAGGCCCTTGAGACCTATTGTGGCCTGCTAGTGATTTAACCTCCGAGAAGCAACTGCGCTTATAAAGTGACCAGGTTAGGGTCGTTGGCAGGCATGTGGCAGGAGGGAGAGGCTAAGGGGAAGGTGGGCGCGAATGTCCCTGAGGCCTCTTAGAGGTCCTCTTACAGGCCCTTCTTGGCCACACCTTATACCACTCCTCTCTCCCAGCTCCTCCCGAGCTTCCTGGCAGTACAAGCAACAAGGAGAAAGAGGCCGCAGACTCAGTGTCTCGCCCCATTGCCAGGAGAAGCAAACGTTCCTAAGCACTGACTGACGTCAAGAAATTTCTCCTGGGAGCTCTCATATGAGGGATTCACGCTGTATGAAACAGGCCAGCAATAAATACAGAAGCAAGTTCCATGTGGCTCAAAGTAGAGGCCAATACAAATACAAAAGTATATTTTTTAGTTTTGTTCCCTGAAAATGCCCTGAGGTAACAAGTCCGTCGCAGTGAGCCCCGCTAGCTCCCAGATGTTAGTCTGGAAACACACTTTCTCACTCACGGATGCCAGGACTTCTGAAGAATGGCTGGCCCTCAGTCTGGGCAGGAAGTGTCTGACATGTCCCAGAAGCGCCCTTTCCCAGCAGGTAGCAAGGAGGTAGGCAGAGACTCCTGGGGCCATGCCTGCAGGCCTTAGGAGCCAGTCTGAAGAAGCTCCACCAGCCAGAGGGGAAGATGGAGCTTCTGTGATGACATTAATTGCGTTGGATTGAAACCCACCCATGTCTTTCAATCATATTTTATAGTGATATTTAAAAAAAGAATTTGTCATCTTTGAAGGATGAAAGGGAATCGATATATTGTACTGAAATATAAAGAATTAAATCACGTCAATAAAAGAATTGAGCATTCCAAAAAAGAAGGGGGAAGCTGGCTCTGTTTTCCAACATCTCCCTGCCAGCCTGGTGACTGGCTTGGCCTTTGGGAGGCTCACACACTTTTCTCCCCACCTTTGCGTGTCTCACAAAGGCTGTCTAGACTGACTCACCCTCATCATGATGCTTTTGTGTATGGACCCAGGACTCCCAACAACCTCCTGCATTTCACCCTCTTTTCCCCCCACCCCTCTGTCCTTGTGGTCCATAGAGAGAGTGTGCCTGTTGACTGTGGGGTGTGTGAGTTGAACCCCAGTACTGACAGCCTCCTTAAAGTTTCACCCCCAGAGGGAGCCGAGACTCGGAAAGTGATAGAGAAATTGGCCCGCTTTGTGGCAGAAGGAGGCCCCGAGTTAGAAAAAGTAGCTATGGAGAACTACAAGGATAACCCGGCATTTTCGTAAGTATTTCTGGGAGGGGAAGGCCGCTGGTACTTAATGTTCTTGCCACATGTTAGTACATGCCCACATTCTTATGAGGCCGTGGTTGTGACTGAGGCCAACTGGGGCTGGGTGCTTACTTGCGTGGGCCAGATACCACTTTATTCACACCGGAGATTGCCAGGGGCTACAGTGTGGAGACTTACTTTTGGGCCCCGTCAAGGCGTCTCTGCTCACCAGCTTGCTTTTGCACACCATGTCTTCAGAAGCTGCATGGGCCCACCCATCCCTGTTGCTCATTTTCTACTCTCTGTTCTGTAAAACTCCCCTCCAGGTTTTTGCACGATAAGAATAGCAGGGAATTCCTCTACTACAGAAAGAAGGTGGCTGAGATAAGAAAGGAAGCACAGAAGTTGCAGGCAGCCCCTCAGAAAGGTAGGTGGGCGAAGGGGGTGGGAAGTTCTGGGGAGGCGTGTGGACAAACCACGCCCCGTGTGGAATTGGGGTTCCTTTCCTAGAGCCCTCCTTGGCATGGGGCGGCTCTTGACAGCACCGATCTGTGCCCTCCCAGGCAGCTGGGGTCATGTTGGCCTAGCACTGCCCTAGTTGCCGTTGCTCCGAGGAGTGGGGAAATCTAAGGGTCGAGGTGAAGATCAAGGGCATGTCCAGGAGCTCAGCTAAGATGTGGGAAGTGCATGCAAGGAAGGAATGCTTGCCCCTTGGCTCATGGTCAGTTTCACAAGTGCTATGGGCACCTGCGGCATGCAGGGCACCGAGAGATAAATGCAGTGCCTGACACTTGGCAGGGGTGGGCGGTGGAGTGGGGGGCCAGGAGATAGAGACAAGTAGCTGGTTAGAGGCTGGTGGGATGACTGTCAGGGGAGGCGGGATGCTGCCTGGCCTCCAGCTGGGATTAAATGAGGCACTAGCCAAGTGCTGGTGGGCAGCAGGGGCCTTGATCTGTAAGCCGAACATGGGCCGCGGATGTTGGGTCATCGTGTCTGTCACTTGTAGCCCCTGGCTCTGACCTTCCCAGGAGAAGTGGGGCAGGCCCATCCCCCCACGTGACCTGGGTGGGTGGCTCCCATCAGAAAGGCCGAGATGGGGCTTCCTATCTCCAGCCTGGACCCAGGCCACCCCTCACTTTCTGTTCCCACATCCCAACGTGTGGTCCAAAACCCTCAAACCTATGGGGTGGGAAAGGGTGGAGCGTGGGGGGTGGAGGCTCAAAATATTATATTAATTTTGCTTGGTTCCAGTACAGTAATCTGATTCCCATTTGCCTGTTTTTCTTTGTATTGTTCCTAAAATAAACCCCTCTTGTTGCCCGTGGGGTTCTTAGCAGAAATTAGGCTGTTGGGTGTGGTGAGTTGAGCTCAGTACTGACAGCCTGCTTAAAGTTTCACCCCCAGAGGATGAAGAGGTCAAGAACCTCGCAGAAAAGTTGGCCAGGTTCATAGCGGATGGGGGTCCCGAGGTGGAAACCATTGCGCTTCAGAACAACCGTGAGAACCAGGCATTCAGGTAAGGGGGAGCACCCATTGCGGGGTGGTAAACTCTTCACCCTAGTCATAGCTTCCCTGCTGAGAAAACGGGGTCGTATGCTACTGAGACATGCTAGGATCCCATGGCAAGAGGTTGGCAGAGCCAGACCCAGGTCCGGGAGTTTCTGATCACAGAGTTCAGCCCTGCTGCCCCGTCGGCATTCTCCAAGTGCACATTGGTTCCTGAGTCATCCCTGAGCCAGGTGTGTGAGGGCCTTTGGAGCCTTCTGTTCTCTGGGAGCCTCGTCGAGAAAGTCTGTAGCACTTGCCTTGCTCTTTTTGTAGCAGAACAGGCTGGGCTCTCAAACAGAAACTAACAGAGTTGTTGTTCACTGTGCGCATCCTCTCATCTGTACAACAAGGGAGATGGTAGGAGCGTGGGGAACGTGGTGCCTCGGGCTCTGGGGAGGGTGAACCACAGCCTGTGTGCAGGGTCCACAGAGCACGCGGGACAAGCAGCCAGGCCTCCCTGCTGTCCCCGGCTATGACACCGCACGCCACCCCCTCAGGCTGGGTCTGTGCTCACCCACTGCCATTCTTTGTTCAGCCCTTGCTCTTTATGGGGGCAGGCTGCTGGGTGGCGGGATGTTGGGTGGGGGTAGGGTGGCCACTGCTGCAGGGAGGGGCCAGGCAGAGGTTTGTGAGGTGGGCGCTGAACCCATTGTGAGGGTGATGCCCCCTCGAGGACACTTTGGGCCACAAGTAACACAGGTTCCTACTCAGTCAGTGAGGAGATGCGATGGCGCTCGTAACAAAAAGTGTCGGAGCAGCAGCCATCTGGGCTGGTTGATTCAGCAGCTCTAGACGCCATCAGGGACACAGGAAGAAGGAAGCAGGAATGGATGCTGGGCAGGCGGCCAGTCGCATCTACCACATGTGAGGCAGCGTGAGCTAGGCACGGAACACTGGGAAGGGTGTCTGGAGGGACTGCCATGCAGGAGTGAAGCGGCAGAGATGGCGGAGGTGCAGGGTGAGCGTTGGTGCAGATGGGCCGTGGAGCCAGGCAGGGCTCAGTCCCAGAGGGCTCAGGCTCACTGCGAGCCTTTGGAGGGTCTGCACAGGGAGTGATGGGGTCAGCTGCGCTTCCAGGGTCGTCTGGCCACAACTGTGGAGGGTGGTCAGACCCAGCAGGCTGGGACACATGGGGCCACGGGGCAGCCATTGAGTGGGGTGGAGGAGGACTGCTGAGGCTTCAGATGCCCCTGTGTCTGGCACCCAGGCATCTGGGGGCTTTCATGGGGGCCGTGGGGTGTTCAGGTCTAGCGCTCAGAAGACCCAGGGTCTCCTCACAGTGTAGTGATGCCGGCTGTCGCTCTGCACTGTTCAAACCAGTGTTACTTAGCAATCCATCACTACATCTTTTTTTCCCTTCCTTTACATAAGTAAGTTTATTTAATTCAGTAGGAAACTTAGTGCCCAGTCACTCATCATAACTAGAGCTGACTAAAACTCTATTGCAGGCAAAGTGGGTGAGGTAATGGGGTTTTGTACAAAGCCTCCAGCCCAGGTGGCTCTCCCTGGTCAGAGGATTCCTGGGCTCAGCAGCTCCGGCTGAGCCTTCCCTGTGGGGTCAAAGCCAAGAGGCATCATCACCACAAGCGACTGCAGGCCCGCTCTGCGGCTGTTGCCCCTTGGGAAGGCATTGCTGGCAGGCATGCAGCTTGTTGGGGGGTGACAGGGTGGCCGCTGGGGATGAGGGGCATGAGACCCTGGGGGTGTCTGGCAGGGAAGCAGCTGAAGGTGACCCTTGTGGTCTGGGGGAGCTCATTTCCACACCAGAGCTGACCCACGGTCGGCACTCCCCGAGCTGGAGAAAGCATGAGCAAGGAAGGATCAGGTGTCTGGGCCTGCGTAAGACATGCAGGTCCACACCAGGCAGACGGTTTCCTCTCCCCTTGGGGGTCAGGTGCAAGGCAGCTTCTCTCACCCCCAAATATAACAGCCACCTGGTGTTCCTGCTGCTCTTGGTCCTTTGCTGTTCTCCTGATTGCTGAGGAGCTCTGTGTTTTGGGAAACGTAATAGCTCTGCTCATCTGTGGAGAAGCTGGAAATACCTGTTCGTTTGACCAGTCATCCCACTTCTGAGATGCCATCCCCCGAAATAATGTTACACATAGCACTGTTGTAGTCATGAAAAGTTAGTAACACAACGAATGTCTAGCCCCAGTGGGCTAAACCCGGCGTAATCTTGGCCATTGGAAGTCATGTTGTTGAAGGTGGCAGCAGCCAGCAAATCTCAAGCCCTGTGTGGCTCTTAACACATCACCTGGGTGAACCATGTTCTTTACAGCAGCCTGGCCTGTTGGCCTTCAGCCGGTGAGGAAACCAAGGAGGCCAGTCTGCGGAGAAGCCTTCACTACCATGCCATGCTGCAGTCTAATGGGAAAGCCATATGTTGTTGGGTTAAGAAACTTAAAAAAAAAATCAGGATGTGGAAAATAGAATCACACCTCTGTTCAAATATAGCTGCACTGAAAATAAGTCTGGAAGGAAATACACCAAAGTGTTAGCTTTGGTTAACTCTGCCCACTCCAACCAGAGGGGTCTTTGTTGTAAAATCCCCTGCACTCGTGCCCAGGGCCCACAGTGAGCAAGGACCCTCCTTGCAGACAGGCTTGCCCATGGCAGGCTTGTGGGTGCTGCCTCTCAGAGCAGCTCTGAGGAGACGCAGCGGGAACCCTCAGCTGAGGCCAGGAAGAGGCAGGCCTGTGAGCCTAGAGGAGACCCACTCCATTTGGCACTGCCTCCCTGCCCCAGTGGGTGAATTCCCCAGTCTGCTTTTCTTGGAAAAATGAGATCGCTTTAAATCCATGTCCTGGTTGCCATGAGTCTTTTTTAAATCCAGCCATCTGCTCCCTTCCATCTTTGAACAGCTTCTTGGTTTGGTGTCTCATGTTTTAAGATATTATTTTTAGAGCAGTTTTAGGTTCACAGCAGAATTGAGGAGACGCTATGAAGAACTTCTATGTACCCCCTTCCCTGACACACGCACAGCCTCCCTTATTATCAACATCCCCACCAGAATAGTATATTTGTTACAATCAGTGAACCTGTATTGACATACCATAATCACCCAAAATCTGTGGTTTCCATTAGGGTTCACTCTTGGCGTTGTGTATTCACTGGGTTTGGACAAATGTGTAATGACATGTGTCTGTCTTTATGATATATACAGAATATTCATTCTTTCTGCCCTAAAATTCCCTGTGTTCTGCCTGTTCATCTCCTCTTCCTCCCCAACCCCTGGCAACCACTGATCTTTTTTACTGATTGTAGGTTTGTCTTTTCCAGAATGTCATTTAATTCGAATCATAGTATGTTGCATTTTCAGATTGGCTTTCTTTACTTAGTAACATGCATTTAAGGTTGCTCTGAGTCTTTTTGTTTCCTTGTAGCTTGATAGCTCATTTCTTTTTAGCACTGAATAATTTTCCCTTGTCTGGATGTACCACCGTTTATTTATCCATTCACTTCCTTCAGGACATCTTGGTTGCTCCCAAGTTTTTGCAGTTATGAATAAAGTTGCCTTAAACATCTGTGTTCAAGGTTTTTATGTGGACATAAATTTTCAGCTCTTTATGTACCAAAAAGTGTGATTGCTGGATTGTATGGTATATTTAGTTTTGTAAGACACCCCCCAGCAATGAATGAGTTTCAGTTGCTCCATATCCATATCAACATTTGACGTTGTTGTGTTTTGGATTTTGGCCCTTCTTATAGATATGTTGTGATATTCATTGTTTTGATTTGCATTTCTCTGATGATGTGATGTAGAATATCTTTCCATAATGTTTGTTTGCCATCTGTAAATATTCTTTGGCATGGTGTGTGTGAAGGGCATTGACCCGTTTTTTATTGACTGACTTGTTTTCTTTTTTTTTTTTTTTGCCTTTTAAGAGTTCATGGTATATTTTGGGTAACAATCTTTACCAGATGTGTCTTTCACAAATATTTCTCCAAGTCTGTGGCTGGCCTGTCTTCCTATACACTTGACTTTGTCTTTTGGAGAGCAGAAGTTTTTAATTTTAATGAAGTCCAGTTTATCAGTTGCTTTCATGGATCATGTGCCTTTGATGTTGTATCTAAAAAGTCCTTGCCATACCCAAGGTTATGTAGATATCCTTCTGGGTTTTATTTACAGATTCAGGTTTTACATTTAGATCAGTGATAAACTTTTCAAGTTAATTTTTGTGAACGTGAGGCTTGTGAGGTCTGTGTCCAGGTTTTTTCCTTGCATGTGTCTGCCTGGTTTCAGCACTGTTTCTTAAAAAGACTGTTTTTTGCTCCATTGCCTTGCTTTTGCTCCTTGGTCACAGAACAGTTGACGGTATGTGCGTGGGTCTGTTTCTGAGCCCTTTGTTCTGTTCTGTTGACCTGTCTGTCCATTTTCTCTCCAATCCCCCTGCTTCCTTGATTACTGTGGCTTTACAGGAAGCCCTGAAGTCAGGGAATGTCAGTCCTCTGACTCTGTTCTTCTTTTTCAGTATTGTGTTGGCGGTTGTGGGTCTTTTATCTCTTTATATAAACTTTCAAATCAGTTTGTCAGTATGTACAGAATAACTGATTTCAACTGGAATTGCACTGAATCTTGAAATCAAGTTGAGAATAACTGACACGTTGACAACATTGAGTAACTTTCTATCTGTGAACATGGATTATCTCTTCATTTATTTAGTTCTTTGAATTCATTCATCAGAGTTTTTTAGTTTTCCTCATGCAGGATCTGGTACATATCCTGTTAGACTTATACCTGTGTATTTCGTTTGGGGAAATGCTAATGTAAATGGTATGATGTTTTTAATGTCAAATTCCATGTATTCGTTGCTGGTATATAGGAAAGTGATGGACTGCTGCAGATTAACCTTGTATCCTGAAGCCTTGCTGAAATAGCTTATGAAGTTTTAGGGGTTTTTTGGTCTATTCTTTTTGTCTGTTTTTTCTGTACAGACGATCATGTCATATTTCTTCCTTCTCAGTGTACTTTCTGTTCTCTTTTCTTCTCTTACTGCCTTAGCTAGAACTTCCAGTATGATAATGAAAAGCATTGGCGAGGTGGGATATCCTTGGCTTGTTTCTCTTAGTGAAAAAGCGTGAGGTTTCTCATCTTTGTGACATTATTAGGTGTTTTGGTAGATGCTCTGTCAAGTGGAACAAGTGTGCCTATACTCCTAGTGTCCTGAGCGCTTTCCTCACGAACGGGTATTAGATTGTGATCATGGGGTTTTTCTTTTTTAGCCGATGGACCTGATGGATTACATTACTTGATTTTCAAGTGTTGAACCCGTCTTGCATGCCTAGAATGAATCCCATTTGGTTCTGGTGTATAATTCTTTTTTTTTACATTAATGGATTAGGTCTGCTAACATTTTATTGAGGATTTTTACATCTGTGTTCATGAGAGATGTTGGTTTATAGTTTTCTTACAATGTTTTTGTCTGGTTCTGCTGTTAGAGTAATTGAATAACTTAAAAAGTATTCCGTCTGCTTCTCTCCTCTGAAAAGGACTGTATAGAATTGGTATAGTTTCTTCTTTAAATATTTGGTAGAATTCACCAGGGAATTTTTGGAAGGTTGTTAATAAGTGGCTCACTTTCTTTAATAAGAACAGGCCCGTTCAGATTGTCTGTTTCTTCATGAGTGAGTATTGGCAGGCTGTATTCTTCAGAATCGGCCTGTTTCATCTGGGTTATTAAGTTTGTGTGCATAGAGTTGTTAATAGTAATCCATAGTATTTTTAATGTCCATGGGATCCGTAGCGATGGCTGCCCTTTCATTTCTGTTGTTAGTAATTTGTGTCCTCTTTTTTTCTTAGCTTGGCTAGAAGCTTAATGATTTTATGATCTTTGTTTCTTTTAATTTTTGCAAATGTTCCTCATCGGGTTTTCTGAAGGGTATACATGCTTGTACTGTGACCCAGAAATACAAAGAAGAGGCCACAGGCTTCCCCATCCCTCCATCCCACCCTGAGTACCAACATTAGCAGACCTGGAGTCCTTCCATCCCTCTTGTGGCTCTCATGTAGAAATAGTCTGTGGATTTTTTGTTTCTGCTAACTGTTATGCAGAAGGAATTTACAGTGTCCTTGAGCCTGCATGTTGCTTTTGTAGTACAGCGTTGTGCTGTGACTGTCATTCCAGGTTCATGAATGCAGGTCTAGCCGCTTCTTGTCAAGGGCTGTGTAATCTCTGCTCTGGACAGGTTTTGCCATACAGAACAGGGCCGTGACGCTTCCCTCCAGTGTGGACTCTGGAGGTGGGACTGCCGGCTCAGTACACACAGAGCCTGAGGTGCCAGGCGGGCGCAGACCTGCAGGGTCTGCCTGCCCTGCACCCAGCACCCTCTGCTCTGCACTTGGGGACCCACAGCTTCTGGCAAGGCTGTTAATGAGCCCCCTGTCTGTTGCACTGTTCAGTGTCTTTGTTTTGTCTCCGTCCACTGTCGATGCCTCTCAAGGATGCATCAGAAAGGAGCACAGATGTGCCCAGCTGTCAGGTTTGGGTCAGTTCTGGCACCAGGGGTCTCTCGCTACTCAGGAGTTCTTGGTTTGTAGGCACTGGTGCATTCATCTAGGATGGCTGGGCAAGGTCTGAGAGAGCATGCACCTTTTCCTTCAAAGCAGGGGATCAATGATAGTGTGACAGGCATCCAATAAGGATAGGGTAGGGGCTTGGCAGGACCCTTAGCTCACAGGAACAGCATCATGAAAAGCTGTGGGCATGTCACACTGTTCCTCAGACGTGAGTCACCAGGGCAAGCCAGCAGCCACCAAGACCTGGCAGGCAGGAGGTCATGGTAGAGACCTCTGCCTTGACACGACCCTGAAGTGACGCTGGTGACCTGGGTATACCTATGCAAAGCAAAGCCCGATCTTCTACCCTAAATCGGGTAGGGTCTGGGGCCCAATTACAGGCTGCCCCCTACTCTCTTTTGCAGCTTTCTATATGAACCCAACAGCCAAGGGTACAAGTACTACCGCCAGAAGTTGGAGGAGTTCCGGAAAGCCAAGGCTGGTCCCACGGGTACCCCCACGGCACCTGACCTCGGACTGAAGCGCAGATCTCCTGAGACCCCGTTGGGGTCCATGCCCACTGCCACTGCCTGCCCTACCTCATCTGCCCCCCTGCCCACTGCCAACCCATCTGCCGCCGCCCCAGGGAAGCCAGCCACCACAGCCAACGTGAAGAGGAAGCGAAAGAGCCGGTGGGGGCCTGAAGAGGACAAGGTGGAGCTCCCGCCTGCCGAGCTGGCGCAGAGGGACGCGGATGCTGCTCCCTCGCCTCTGTCAGGTGGGCCAGCCCCTGTCGCAGCGTGCGGGGGAGGGTCTGGCGTCTTTCACGGAGCGTAGTGTTTCCAGGGTTCATCTGCGTCGTAGCACGTGTCACCGTTTCGTTTGTTTCCATGGCTGATAGTCATCCAGTGTATGGAGAGATGGCCTTTCGTTTCTCTACTCATCAGTCGTTCAGAAGCCTGAGTTGTTCACATGTTTTGACGATTGTCACTACTGCTGCTGTGAACGTTGACCTACACGGACTGTTTGGATCCCAGATTTTGGTTCAGTTCAGTTCAGTCGCTCAGTCATGTCTGACTCTTTGCGACCCCATGAACCGCAGCACGACAGGCCTCCCTGTCCATCACCAACTCCCACAGTCCACCCAAAGCCATGTCCATTGAGTCGGTGATGCCATCCAACCATCTCATCCTGTGTCGTCCCCTTCTCCTCCTGCCCTCAATCTTTCCCAGCATCAGGGTCTTTTCCAGTGAGTCGAGTCAGTTCTCTCAAGAGTCTTCTCCAACACCACATTTCAAAACGATCAGTTCTTCTGCACTCAGCTTTCTTTATAGTCCAACTCTCACATCCATACATGACCACTGGAAAAACCATAGCCTTGACTAGATGGACCTTTGTTGACAAAGTAATGTCTCAGCTTTTTAATGTGCTGTCTAGGTTGGTCAGAACTTTCCTTCCAAGGTGTAAACATCTATTAATTTCATGGCTACAATCACCATCTGCAGTGATTTTGGAGCCCCAAAAAAATAAAGTCAGCCACTGTTTCCACTGTTTCCCCATCTATTTCCCATGAAGTGATGGGACCAGATGCCATGATCTTCATTTTCTGAATGTTGAGCTTTAAGCCAACTTTTTCACTCTCCTCTTTCACTTTCATCAAGAGGCTTTTTAGCTCCTCTTCACTTTCTGCCATAAAGCTGGTGTCATCTGCATATCTGAGGTTATTGATATTTCTCCTGGGAATCTTGATCCCAGCTTGTGCTTCTTCCAGCCCAGCGTTTCTCATGATGTACTCTGCATATAAGGTAAATAAGCAGGGTGACAATATACAGCCTTGACGTACTCCTTTTCCTATTTGGAACCAGTCTGTTGTTCCATGTCCAGTTCTAACTGTTGCTTCCTGACCTACATACAGGTTTCTCAAGAGGCACGTCAGGTGGTCTGGTATTCCCATCTCTTTCAGAATTTTCCACAAGTTTATTGTGATCCACACAGTCAAAGGCTTTGGCATAGTCAATAAAGCAGAAATAGATGTTTTTCTGGAACTCTCTTGCTTTTCCCATGATCCAGCGGATGTTGGCAATTTGATCTCTGGTTCCTCTGCGTTTTCTAAAACCAGCTTGAACATCTGGAAGTTCATGGTTCACATATTGCTGAAGCCTGGCTTGGATAATTTTAAGCATCACTTTACTAGCGTGTGAGATGAGTGCAATTATGCGGTAGTTTGAGCATTCTTTGGCATTGCCTTTCTTTGGTGATTTTGATTACTTATGCATATATCTAGGAGTGGAATCACTAGGTCTTACGGTAATTCTGTAACTTAACTGCAGAATTGCCAAACTATTTTCTACAGCAGCTGCACCATTTTACATTCCCATCAGCTATGCACAAGGGTTTGAATTTCTTCACATTCTCGCCTTATTATTATAGCTATCCTAGTAAGAGTAAAGTGAAATCATAATGTAATTTTGATTTGCGTTTCCTTAATGACTAATGGTGTTGAGCATCTTTTCATGTATTATTGGTTATTTGTATAGTTTAGTTGGAGAAATGTCTATTTAGTCCTTTGCCCATTTTTTAAAAATTATTTATTTGTTTTTGACCACTCTGGGTCTTCGTTGCTGTGCAGGGACTTTCTCCAGTTGGTAGCACAGAGGGGCAACTCTTTCTGTGGCGCACAGGCTTCTCGTGGTGGTGGCGTCTCTGGCTGCAGAGCACAGGCCCCGGGGTGCGTGGGCTACAACAGTCACGGCGCATGGGCTTCCGCGGTTGCAGTGCGCCAGCTTAGCTGCTCCGAGGCACGTGGGATCTTCCCAGAGCAGGGATCGAACCCGTGTTCCCTGCATCAGCAGGCCGATTATTAACCACTAGGCCACGGGAAGTCTGGCCCATTTTTTAGTTCTTTGCCCTTTTGTTATTGAGTTGTACGAGTTCTTTTTATGTTTATATTAACCGCTATTGAGATACATGATTTGCAAATATTTTTTTGTAGTTTTTGGGCTGTATTTAAAAATAATTTTTTATTATTAATGTTCTCTTAACGTCCTTTGATACACAAAATTTTTAAGTTTTAATGTTCAATTTATTTTTTCTTTTGTTACCCACGTCTGAAAGTTTTCAAAATATGCCTCTGTTTTCTTCTAAGGGTTTTTATACCATCCTGGTAGCTCAGCTGGTAAAGAATCCTCCTACAATGCAGCAGACCCCAGTTCGATTCCTGGGTCAGGAAGAGTTTTATAGTTTTAGCTCATAAAATTGAGTTAATTTTTACACATGATATAAAGTAAGGGTCCTGCTTCATTTCTTTGCACGTGGAGATCCAATTTTCCCAGTACCATTTGTCAAAGAGATTGTGATTCTTTCTCCGTTGAGTGGTCTCTTCACGCCTTGTCCAAAGTTCCACAGATGTAAGAGTCTATTCAGGGGGCTCTGTGTTCTATGACAATGGCTGTGTGTCTCTCCTTATGCCAGTAGCACACTGTTTTGATTATCGTAGCCGTGTGGTAAAATTTTAAATCGGGAGTATCTGCTTTTCAACTTTGTTCTTTTTTAGGCTTTGGCTGTTCTAGGTCCTTTGACTTTTTGTGTGACTTTTCAGATGAGCTATTCCATTTCTGCAAAAGGCGTTGTTGGGGTGTTGATAGGGTCTGTATTAAATCTGTAGATTGCTTTGGGGTAGTATTGACATGTTAACATTTGAGTCTTCCAATCTGAGAACTGAGACTGCAGTCTGAGAATGTGCTTGGATGGCATCACCGACTCGATGGACGTGAGTCCGAGCAAGCTCCGGGAGTTGGTGATGGACAGGGAAGCCTGGCGTGCTGCAGTCCCTGGGGTTGCAAAGAGTTGGACACAACTGAGCAACTGAACTGAACTGAATCTGAGAACACAGGGTAGCTTTCCCGCTTACGTTTATTCATTTATTTGAGGCTCTGCCGGGTCTTTGTCTGCTGTGCAGGCCTTTCTCTAGCTGCAGCAAGTGGGGGCGCTGCTCTAGTCGCAGTTGCTCCAGCTTCTCATTGTGGTGGCTTTTCTTATTGCAGAGCTTGAGCTCGAGGCGCACAGGTCTCAGTAGCTGCATTTCGAGCGCTCTAGAGCACAGGCTGAATAGCTGTAGCTGACAGGCTTAGTTGCTCTTCAGCCTGTGGAATCTCCCCAGACCAGAGATTGAACCTGTGTCTCCCGCATTGGCAGTCAGATTCTTTACTACCAAGCCATCAGGGAACCCTTTTTATGTATCTTTTTAAGTTTGCTGAATTCATGTATTACCGTAACAGTCTTTAGGGTTCTCTAGATATATATAGATCACGTCATGTGCAAATACGGATACTTTCATGTCTTCCTTTCCAACTTGGATGCTTCTTACTGCATTTTTGTGCCTAATTGCTCTAGCTAGGATTCACAGTACTGTGTTGAACAGAAGTGGTGAAAGCAGGCATTCCTGCCTGTTCCTAATTCTTAGGAAGAAAGCTGTTGGTCTTTCACCATTGAGTATTATGATTGTGTTTTTTTAAATAGCTGGCCCTTGTCATGTTGAAGAAGTTCCCTTGTCTTTACTGAGCATTTTTATCATGAGAGAGAGTTTGATTTTGTCAGATGCTTTTTCTACATCAATTGAAATGATCATGTGGATTTTTTTCTATTTCTATTAAACTGGCATTTTACGTTGATTGGTTTTTGTGTGTTGAACCACTCTTGCATTCCTGGAATAAATCCCAGTCTGTTGTAGTAAATAATTAGTTTAACATGCTGACGGCCTTGGTTTTGCTAGTATTTGGTACAGATTTCTGCATCTTGACTCATAAAGATTATTGGTCTGTAGTTTTCTTATATTGTCTTTGTCTGCCTTTCGTATCAGAGTAACACTGACCACGTAGAATGAAGTAGAAAGTGTTATCTACTTTTAATTTTTTGGAAGAATTTGAGTAGAATTGGTGTTAAATCTTTTTCTAAATCTTGGGTAGAATTTACCAGTGACACTATCTGATTCCGGGCTTATTTGGGGGGTGGGGGAGGAGAAGGTTGGGTATTGATTCATTCCCACTAGTTGTTATAGTTCCGTTCAAGTTTTCTGTTACTTTTTGAGTTAGTTTTAGTAGTTTCTGCTGTTTAGTATTCCTTTATCATTCTTTTGTTTTTGTAAAATCATTAGTAATAGAGTGCTGTGCTCAGTTGCTCAGTGGTGTCTGACTTTGGAACTCCATGGACTTCAGCCCACCATGGGGATTCTCCAGGCAAGAATACTGGAGTGGGTTTCCATGCCACCACCCTCCAGGGATCAATCGTTTCAGTTCAGTTCAGTCACTCAGTCGTGTCCGACTCTTTGCAACCCCATGAATTGAAGCACGCCAGGCCTCCCTGTCCATCACCAACTCCCAGAGTCCACCCAGACTCATGTCCATCGAGTTGGTGATGCCATCCAGCCATCTCATCCTCTGTCGTCCCCTTCTCCTCCTGCCCCTAGTCCCTCCCAGCATCAGGGTCTTTTCCAATGAGTCAACTCTTCGCACGAGGCAGCCAAAGTATTGGAGTTTCAGCTTCAGCATCAGTCCTGCCAATGAACACCCAGGACTGATCTCCTTTAGAATGGACTGGTTGGATCTCCTTGCAGTCCGAGGGACTCTCAAGAGTCTTCTCCCACACCACAGTTCAAACCCATCAATTCTTCGGTGCTCAGCCTTCTTCGCAGTCCAACTCTGACATCCTTACATGACCACAGGAAAAACCATAGCCTTGACTAGACGGACCTTAGTCGGCAAAGTAATGTCTCTGCTTTTGAATATACTATCTAGGTTGATCATAACTTTTCTTCCAAGGAGTAAGCATCTTTTAATTTCATGCCTGCAGTCACCATCTGCAGTGATTTTGGACCCCAAAAAATAAAAAGTCTGGCACTGTTTCCACTGTTTCCCCATCTATTTCCCATGAAGTGATGGGACCAGATGCTGTGATCTTCGTTTTCTGAATGTTGAGCTTTAAGCCAGCTTTTTTGCTCTCCTCTTTCACTTTCATCAAGAGGCTTTTTAGCTCCTCCTCACTTTCTGCCATAAGGCTGGTGTCATCTGCATATCTGAGGTTATTGATATTTCTCCCGGCAATCTTGATTCCAGCTTGTGTTTCTTCCAGTCCAGCGTTTCTCATGATGGACTCTGCATATAAGGTAAATAAGCAGGGTGACAATATACAGCCTTGACGTACTCCTTTTCCTATTTGGAACCAGTCTGTTGTTCCATGTCCAGTTCTAACTGTTGCTTCCTGACCTGCATACAGGTTTCTCAGGAGGCACGTCAGGTGGTCTGGTATTCCCATCTCTTTCAGAATTTTCCACAAGTTTATTGTGATCCACACAGTCAAAGGCTTTGGCATAGTCAATAAAGCAGAAATAGATGTTTTTCTGAAACTCTCTTGCTTTTCCGATGATCCAGCAGATGTTGGCAATTTGATCTCTGGTTCCTCTGCCTTTTCTAAAACCAGCTTGAACATCAGGGAGTTCACGGTTCATGGATTGCTGAAGCCTGGCTTGGAGAATTTTGAGCATTACTTTACTAGCGTGTGAGATGAGTGCAATTATGCGGTAGTTTGAGCATTCTTTGGCATTTCTTTTCTTTGGAATTGGAATGAAAACTGATGTTTTCCAGTCCTGTGGCCACTGCTGAGTTTTCCAAATTTGCTGGCATATTGAGTGCAGCACTTTCACAGCATCATCTTTCAGGATTTGAAACAGCTCAACTGGAATTCCATCACCTCCACTAGCTTTTTTCGTAGTGATGCTTTCTAAGGCCCACTTGACTTCACATTCCAGGATGTCTGGTTCTAGATTAGTGATCACATCATCATGATTATCTGGGTCGTGAAGATCTTTTTTGTACAGTTCTTCTGTGTATTCTTGCTACCTCCTCTTAATATCTTCTGCTTCTGTTAGGTCCATACCATTTCTGTCCTTTATCAAGCCCATCTTTGCATGAAATGTTCCCTTGGTATCTCTAATTTTCTTGAAGAGATCTCTAGTCTTCCACATTCTGTTGTTTTCCTCTATTTCTTTGCACTGATCACTGAAGAAGGCTTTCTTCTCTCTTCTTGCTATTCTTTGGAACTCTGCATTCAGATGCTGGTATCTTTCCTTTTCTCCTTTGCTTTTTGCTTCTCTTCTTTTCACAGGTATTTGTAAGGCCTCCCCAGACAGCCATTTTGCTTTTTTGCATTTCTTTTCCACGGGGATGGTCTTGATCCCTGTCTCCTGTACAATGTCACGAACCTCATTCCATAGTTCATCAGGCAGTCAAATAACCCTTACTTTACTGTTTTCCTTAATAATGACCTCAAAGCACAAGAGTAGTGATGCTGGCAATTCAGACATGCCAAAGAAAAGCTGTAAAGTATTTCCTCTAAGTAAAAGTTACTTACAGTTCTTGGCTTAATAATCTTCAGTTACCAAGATCTACAGTAAAAAAAAAAAAAAGCACCTATTTATGAAATTGTGAAGAAGGAGAAAGAAATCTGTGCTAGTTTTGCCATCATATCTCAGACTGCAGAAGTTACAGCCACGGTGTGTGCTAAACGCGTGCTTTGTTAAGATGGAAAACGCATTACATTTGTGATGAAATGTTTGGGGAGAGAAACCACATTCACATAATTTTTTACTATAAGGTGAAGTCGATCAGTCGTGTCCGACTCTTTGCGATCCCACGGACTGTAGCCTACCAGGCTCTTCCGTCCACGGGATTTTCCAGGCAAGAGTACTGGAGTGGGTTGCCATTTCCTTCTCCAGAGGATCTTCCCGACCCAGGGATCGAACCCATGTCTCCCACATTGTAGGGAGACGCTTTACTGTCTGAGCCACCAGGGAATTGTTATAACTATTTTATTATTAGCTATTATTAATATTACTGTGTCTGATCTGTAAACTAAACTTCATCATGGGTTGGTATATCTCCTGTTTCTTTTATCTCCATTCTGATCTTTATTTCCTTCATTCCGCTAGCTCAGGAGTTAGTTTTTCTTCTTTTTCTGGTTCTTTATGATGTACAGCTAGGTGCTGGTTGGAGGTCTGCCTTCTTTTTCAATCTGAGCGTCTACAACTATAAATGTTCCTCTTGGCCCTGCTTTTGCTGCACCCCATAAATTTTGGTGGGTGTTGTGCTTTTTATGTTTGTTTGTCTCTTAAGCATTTTCTGATCTCTTGTGATTTCTTCTTTGACCCATTGGTTTTTAAGACTGTGTTTAGTTTCCACATTTGTGAGTTTTCCCGTTTGCCTTCTGTCACTGATTTCTCATTTCATTCCATTTTGATCAGAAAAGATGACTTTTATTCAACTTGTTGTGTAACCCAACATACGGCCTATCCTGGAGAATGTTCCGTGTGTGTTCCAGAATACTGTGTGTTCTGCTGCTGTTGGCTTCCGTGTTCTGTAGATAGTCTAGTCGGTCTTGGCTGGCTTATAGTGGTGTTCAGGCCTATGTATTCTTATTGGTCTTCTGTGTAGATGCTTTGTTCATTAGTTAAAGTAGGATATTGCAGTCATCAGCAGTTGCTACAGAATTGTTTATTTCTCCCTTCAGTTTTGTCGGGTTTTGCTTCATTTATCCTGGAGCTCTGTTAGGTCTGTGTGTGTGAGTGGCTCAGTTGTGTCTGATGACCTGCGACCCCATGGACTGTAGTCCGCAAAACTCTTCTGTCCATGGGATTCTGCAGGCAAGAATACTGGAGTGGGTTCCCATGCCCTTCTCCAGGGAATCTTCCCAACCAAGGGATTGAACCCAGGTCTTTTGCATCGCAGAGAAATTCTGTAGCCTCTGAGCTACAGAAGAAGCCAGGGAAGCCCCAAGGTCTATTTATATGTATATTTGTTATATTTTCTTTCTGTAGTAAATCTTTTGTTGATATGCAGCATTCTTCTTTGTTGCTCCAATCTTTTTTGACTCAGTCTGTTTTGTCTGATACTAGTATGGCCAGAGCAGCTCTCTCTTGCTTATATTTGCATCTTTTTCCTTCCTCTCCCTCTCAACCTATTTGTGTGTATATCTAAAGTAAATCTCTTATAGACAACATATGGATGGTCCTGATTTTTTCTAGGCTCTAAAGTACTTGGATTTAGCCTTGTCATAGAAGGCTCAAGAAATGTACAAAGATAAGCACAGTAATCGCTACAGTCAGTTTTGTGCAGCTATCTCCAGCTTCCCCCTCCTTGACAGCAGTTTCAGCAACAGCCAACGTGTGACCTCATTGCTCATTTTCTACCGCAGACCCGTAAGGGTGGGGGTCTGTTGTCATGGCATCATGTAGGAGATATCGATGACCAGTAAGCTCATGCTCCCTGTCTGACTCCACCAAGCGGCCTGTACTATGAGCAGAGCCCTCTCAAACTCCCTCAGCCCTGACTTGACTGGCGCTGGACACACAAGCATAGAAAAGTCCTGTGTGACCTGACACCAGCACCTGCATTTGCTGTCCAAGGATGGGCTGAAATGGAAGGCATCTCACCAGGCTTATTGGCCCTGCCCACTCTGAGATGAGCCTCCTGCTCAGTGCTCCCTTGGCTAAAGAGAAAGGCTACTACCTGAAGAGTTTAGCACCCACTAGGGCTCTAGATCTCATCTCTGCCCAGGGTTGATGGTGCTAGGGTCGAACTTCTGCCCAGGTTCCAAATGTGGTGCCTAGTATACAGGAGGGTGCTCAGATGTGAGGGCTGCTCTCATGCATGCACGTCGCAGCCCAGAGGTCATGTCCCTGAGGTCCAGCCCCAGATGCAGAAGAAGTGTCCTTCACGATCTAGGGGACACGTACCGGCTCCAGAGTCTTGGGTTCAGGTTCAAGCCCCAGTGGCCCACGTTGTTCCCAGAGAATTGTGGGCAGCCCCCACCCGCCTGCTCACTGTTGAAGTGGCCGGGGAAGGAGAGGGACTTTGGGCCTGATCAGGTGAACAGCAGACTGCTGAGACCTTGGCTCTTTTGTTTCCCTCCACGGTGTTGCCCAGTATCCTCAAGGGCCCCCACAGACTGAGGAATTAGGGTACAATCTTAGGGTCCAAAAGCACCTGCGAGTGGTTCTTGCAGGCAAAGCCCCAGCCCCATTGACCTGGGGAGACCTGGCTCTTCAGCCTCCAGAGAGGCCTCTGCACCTCTTCTGCCTGAGTTGCTCCCCAGCAGCCACCCCCTGCAGGGAGGTTGTTTCCAGCACTCAGATGGAGCCTTCACAGCATCTTCGTGTGAATTAGTGTTGTGGGTTCCAGTGAAGCTCCAAAGCTTGGATGTTAGTTGCTTTAAAGACCGTTGGCTGCCTCTCAGGCAGGCACTAACAGCGTTCTTATGCCGGCTCCACACCTGTCTGTCTGTGCCGGGCGTCTCTTCACCGTAGGGCTTGCTTGCAGGAGCCCGTGTGCACGCAAGCATGCACACTGTCCGCTGCCACGTCTCTGGCTGTGCAGATTCCCCTCCTTGTCACCTGTTAGCTCTGTCACCTTGAGTGGGGCCCAGACCTCTTGAGTTTCGGTGTCAGCCTCAGCAGTGGGGGTCCTAGAACCTGCCTGGAGCAGTCACGTGGGATGGAACTGCATGCACGTGATGCAGCAGAGCAAAGCCCCCCGAGGTCATCAGGTGACGTGCATGCTGCCTGCTCCCGCTTCAGGGTCCCGCCGCACGTGGCGGGGGCCTCAGGTGTCGTCAGCTTGTGGACTCCGCCTTGGACACAAGTGCATGGCTGGGCCCACACATGCAGTGCTGACCAGCCTGTGTCTTATTTCTAGTTCAGGACCTCAAGGGTCTTGGCTACGAGAAGGGGAAGCCCGTGGGTCTGGTGGGCGTCACGGAGCTCTCGGATGCCCAGAGGAAGCAGCTGAAGGAGCAGCAGGAGGTAAGGCCCGGGGCCGGGCGGGCGGGCCCCGAGGGGCTGGTGAGTGTGGTCTCCCACTCTGCCCGGTGGTGCGTGGTCACAGGGTTCTGGTGAGTGTGATCTCCCACTCTGCTAGTGGTGCGGCGGTCACAGTGCAGGGCGGGTGGGCCCCTCGGGGCTGGTGAGTGTGGTCTCCCACTCTGCCCGGTGGTGCGTGGTCGCAGTGCAGGGCGGGCGGGCCCCGAGGGGCTGGTGAGTGTGGTCTCCCGCCCTGCCCAGTGGTGCGTGGTCGCAGTGCAGGGCGGGTGGGCTGCACTTGTGGGCTGGTCCTGACTGGATGGTCCCCATTTAGGTTTTCCTTACAGTTCCCTCTAGCACTCAATACAGAATAAGCCTGGCTGGTACCGGGTGCCCTGAATGGTGTGACAGCTGCCCAGATGGTGTTGGGCATTGTTGGAGGGACGGCTGGCTCACCGAGTGTTCTGTGGCCAGGACACAGACCACAGTTTGCTCAGGCCACCACCTCCAGGCTGGCAGCCACATCACCTCACCCTCGATCCTCCCAGGGCTCAGAAGCCCACGTCACCCTCGTTCGGGCCATAGTGATAGTGCCCAGGATATTGCGGATTCTAGGCCAGCCTCTGGGAAAAACTAGAGAGAGGTCCTCCTTGCTCAAAACAGAGGTTCAGGAAACCCAGGGCATGTCCCAGCACCAGATTCAGTGCCTTCCTGAAACTTGCTCCGAGCCGCGCTGCTGTGCTGCCCCAGGGACGGGGGGGAGCGCCCATCGTGCACGGCAGCGGGGCGGGGGCCTCGCTCACTGGTGTGTGCTGCCCGCAGATGCAGCAGATGTACGACATGATCATGCAGCACAAGCGCGCGATGCAGGACATGCAGCTGCTGTGGGAGAAGGCACTGCAGCAGCACCAGCACGGCTACGACAGTGACGAGGAGGTGGACAGCGAGCTGGGCACCTGGGAGCACCAGCTGCGGCGCATGGAGATGGACAAGACCCGAGGTGGGCCAAGGGGGAGTCCCGGGGTGGCGGGCGGAGTGCCGGGTGGCGGCCTGCCTTCAGGGCGCTGCGGGCTCGGGAAGCCCACCCAGCTGCCCAGGAGGTACGTGGAGGCAGCACACTGGGATCTTGAGCCACCTGCCCAGCCTGTAAGGCCTGGGGCAAGAGTTGGCCTCTTGTGCCTGTCTTCAGTGATAAATGCATGGTCCTCTGAGTGTTCCCTGGCGCTTGAACACAGTACCCAGGAGGGCTGTGTGGGAGAGCAGGGGCTCATGTCAAGGTTTCAGCAGCTGCCTCATTCATTCCCCATGGCCCCAGACTCCACCTGAGACTCCTACTGGGACTGTGAGGCCACCACCCGCTCCTTCCTCCTCTCACCTTTACCCCATCTCTGGACAGAATGGGCGGAGCAGCTGACGAAGATGGGCCGGGGCAAACACTTCATCGGGGACTTCCTGCCACCGGACGAGCTGGAGAAGTTCATGGAGACCTTCAAGGCCCTGAAGGTAACTGGGAAGAGCCCAGACTGCAGCCTCCTCCTGGGGCAGGCACCTGCGGTGCCCTCAGGCCCCCTGGCTCACAGGGAAAGTTGAGCCCTCTTCCAGGAGTGGCGTCTGCTTGTGACAGAGGCCATCTGTGTAGGACGTTAGTGAACGGCAGCTCAGTTGCTGCTTTAGGGAAATTCTGCTTCCAGTGGAGCCAATTAAGTGCAGATTACAGGCAAGGCATTTCTCAGGCAGACACCCCCATGTATTGGGCTCTCCAGAATGAAAACATTCCTCCTGTGCTGCCTTGGTGTTCAAGAGGAGAGAGCTGATGTAGAACATTCCACGTTGGCTTTTGAGGGTTTTTGTAAAACTGCGTTGTAGCACATCATCTTGTCAGTGAGGTGGTCACTTTATTGGTCATGGCTTCTTTTTAGTGCTCTGTGTAACAAATAGCTCTTGGAACATGAGCTTTGTCTTCGCTGATGAACCGTGGATCTTTCTCACGGTGGTCAAGACCTGTGTGACCTGTCATCTTGCCCTCTTTGACTTGGCCACCATGGAACACAGCACTGCTTCTGGCCCTGGGGACCCTGACAGGAGGCAGCTTGATCTTTCCTCAGAGTCTGACATGGTGGTGGGGAGGCAGAGGGGCAGGTGGTCCCAGAGGCCATGGGGTGGAGGGGGGTTCTGGGCCAGAGCTGGGATTGGGAGTGGCTACAGCCCCTGTGGATGACTGCCGCCGCCTCCCCTGCAGGAAGGCCGTGAGCCTGACTACTCAGAGTACAAGGAATTCAAGCTGACGATCGAGAACATCGGCTACCAGATGCTGATGAAGATGGGCTGGAAGGAGGGGGACGGCCTGGGCTCAGAGGGACAGGGCATCAAGAACCCCGTCAACAAGTGAGTGTGGCCTCCAGTGCTGGGGCCGGGGGGGCAGAGAAAAATCCCCACACAGAGACATAGGTCAGGGCTACGGACTCTGGTGGTGGGACCGCCTTGGGCTCTCCATCTTCTCAGAGTGCCAGTTGTGTCCCAGACAGGTGTTGCCCAGCCTGGCGTACCCCCTACAGGGAGCTGCGTTGGGGTGCTGCTGCTGAACCCATCCAGGGCGAGTGAGGCCTCCCTGCCCCCAAGCTCAGGTCCCTCACCCCCTTTTCCGCTGACCCCATCCTGCTCCCCTGCTCACCCCGCCCATTGCCCCAATGCAGGGGCACCACCACGGTAGATGGCGCTGGCTTTGGCATTGACCGGCCAGCCGAGCTCTCCAAGGAAGATGACGAATACGAGGCTTTCCGCAAGAGGATGATGCTGGCCTACCGCTTCCGTCCCAACCCCCTGGTGCGTGTGTCCCTGCCCCCATCTTGTTCCTGCTGGGTCACCATAGTTCCTCCCCTGGAGGGGTGGCGGTGCTGGTAAAGAAGTGTGCCTACTTCTGGAGTCCAGCTAGGCTCACAGCAAAGCCACCTCCCGCTTCCCCTGTGTTCAAGTCTGACTCTCCTCCCCAAAGCTGCCCTCCCTCCTGGAGAATGTGAGCTTGCTGCTCCGGCTAGGTTCTGGATGGGAGGAACCGCTGTCTTCCGTTAGCATAATCACCTCCCGTTTTATCTTTCTTGCTTCCCACAGAACAACCCCAGACGGCCTTACTACTGAGTATTCTGGAGAAATGCACGAGTGTACTTTCCAAAAGACTGACCATCCCTGGACTGTGGAATGTTCCAGCCTGCATTTCTGCCCGCCCTTCCCGTTGTTGCGAGTGTTGTGCTGTGTATTAAAACCCCAGAGCCTGCCTGCTCTGGCAGCCTGGCCTGGTCTTGCCATCACCAGAAACCCCTCCTGTTCCTTAGCAGCAGGGCCACGGTGGCTGTGGACGGGGGGGACAGGATGCACCCGTGAAGGCTGCCCAGTGCCCACAGAATCCTGGAAAATCACCTGGACCTTTGTATGCTCTTGGGGTCCCCCATCAGCCTGGGTTGGAGTTGAGGAGAGGAATTTTGGAGGGGTGGCCAGCAGCTGAAGGAGATGTGGCTGCACCTAGGCTGAGGGCATAAGGGACCTTCTAGCCTGGCACTGCGCCACAGGCGGAGGCTCAGGAGGGCTCCCCAGGCAGGCCCAGTTCTCCCTCAGACCCGCAAGGCAGGTAGACCCAGGGCACACCTGCGCCCCTCACCTCTCGACAGGTGGCACTGACAGGACCTCCCGCCCACGCCGCATACAGCAGACCTGGCTGGTGATGCTGCGGCCCAAGCCATCCTGCCGGCCCTGCGTCCTCAGAGCAGGGTGGACGTACAAGTCCGTGGGGCTCATGCCTCTGGGAGACAGCTTCCCGGACAGATACACTGGACTGGGACATCACGCGCCTCCTGGAAGAGGGGAGGCTGGTGGGCAGCCCAGACCACAGTGTGTGCTGAGAGCTCACCCTATCTCCAGAGCTGGTGCCTCATGTTTGTGCAGAAATCACCTGGGGATCTTGAGTGAGCAACTTGGGCAAGGTCTCCAAAAATCTGTGAGCCGTGCTTGGAATATCAGGGCCTGGGCCACTGGGGGCCCCTACAACTCACCCCCCTGCCCCATACAGTGGATCCTGCTCAGCCGCTGTGGGCTCAAGGGGTCTGAGGACTCGAGCTGGCATCAGAGCCTGCAGTTCACACAGCCGTTCGGCAAACAGTGAGCACTGACTGTGGCCCAGATGGACAGGGTCTGCCCTGGGCACCCACACTCTGCTGGGGCTGTGGCCATGAACCCCTAACACCATCTGGGGCTGATGAATGCTGTAAAGAGGAGCCGGGATCCGTGGTGGAGGTGGTCCAGGGAACGTCTCAGTGAGGGAGTCTGGGAATCTCAGCAGCAGCTCCCTGGGTGGAGTGGCGCACACTACCCTGCCTCCCCTCCATGGATGCTGTTCCCGGGGCAAGGCAAGGGGGTGACATGCAGCCTGCCCCGGCAGCCAGAGTCCTGAGCAGAAGGGCATAGTTCTGGGTGCCAGATTCCAGCCATGGGAACCCTGGGGCTTGGTCCCTAACACCTTGCTCTCCAGGCCAGGGTCACCCCTCCATTGAATGCTCAGTGACCAAAAGGATCACCAGACTCCGACCATGGACTTTAGCCCCAGCCAGGGGGAGAGCTAGAAGAGGAGGCCTCCAAATGGTGGGTGGATGTGTAGGCATCTCCCAGATACGGGGTGTAAGACCAGACCCCTGGCCCTCCAGGGGTAAAAGGGGCTGGAGTGACCGGGTGAGCTGCCTGGAGGACAGGACACTGCAGCCTGCTTTAAGAGGTGGGGAAATAGGAGAGGGTCCATCTTGCAGACAGGAGAGGGGTCATGTAGGGAATTGAAACCACTGGAGTTGAGAAAGGTCAAGAAAGGAGGCTGGAGATTCAGGTCAGCGCAGAGGAACCTGAACTTCACATCAAGGGAAACGGGCCCCTGAGGAAGGAAGGTTTTGAGTCAGTGGCCAGATCATCTTGTCACCCAGGCTCAGAGAGGGGACCCAGCTGGCCCATGGAGATGGGGCCCTGGCTGGGCCAGGAGCAGGCAGTGGGAGGTGCGAGGGTTAGAATTTTACCCCAGGGAATTCCCTGGCGGTCCAGTGGTTAAGATACGCACTTTCACAGCTGTGCCCCAAGTTCGATCGCTGGTCAGGTAACTAAAGTCCCAAAGCACTAATGGTGCAGCCCCCACCCCAAAAAGGACTCTACTGCTTACCCTACTTCCTGCAGCCACAAGCACCACGTGGGCAAGAATCCGAGGCTAGTTGGAGGGGTTGATAGCTGCTTCCTACTTTTCCCTCCATCCTGCAACCCCTCCCTGGTCACTGGACCAGGGAGGGCTTGCTTGCATTTGCCCCATGATGGAGCCCAGCCTCCTCCCGGCTGTCCAGAATCCTCCAAGCCCACCCCACGTTGCCCTATGAACCTCCACCACCACCTCAGCCCTAGTGTCTCCCTTCTGCTGCTCAGCCCAAAGCTCGAGCTATTCTACCTGCCGGGAACACCATCATCAAATTCCGCACCATCCTTAGCCGCCCCTTCGGACCCGCCCACATTAGCAGGTGTTCAGTATAGAAGGAAGAAACAGTAGAGAATCACGGAGCCCTTCAAGCTGTCACCAACCCTGGGCCCTGGCAGTCTGTCTTGAGATGCCCTCCCCCGCCCCCTACCCCCGGGGCCCAGTCAAAACGTCACACCTAGACACGTGTTTAAATTTGTTTGAGGCCATCGCATGAAAACTCAAATCCCAGGGCACTAAAGGGAACTTTGCACCCAGGTGGGTAAGTTTCTCTTGTCAGTGCGCACAAACGCAGAATCAGTACCCACTGGATCCTAGTGAAGTTGCTGGCTGAGGACCTCCAGGACTCAGAAATGGAAACATCCTGAGGAATTGAGTTCTAATTAGCATTAGTAGAAAGTGAAACCGGCTGGGCGGTAGGCTTTGTCCTTAAGGACCTCCCCGAGTCCGGCGAGGCTATCAATGGAGGGGAGGGGCCGCTGGGAGAGGGAGGGGCCTCGGAGGCTCCCCGGGAGCTCACGGGGCAATCACAGCGGCGGGGGGGTTGGGGGTGCGGGGGTGGAGGGGGCGACCTTTGCGCCAGGCGGGGCCGAGTCTGGCTGGGTCCCTGGCACCTCGGCGCCCAGAGGCACAGCCACGCAGGAACCGAGCCAGGGTCCCGGTGCCGCCGCTATGGACATCCCGCCCCTGGCGGGCAAGATCGCACTTCTGTCGCTGGGCGCCCTCCCGTTGTCCTTCGCGCTCAACTACGTCTCGGTGCTGTCGTAGTGCGTGCAGGAAGGGGCTGGGGAGGCGGCCTCTGGGGCGGCGGGGCCGGGTTGGGGTGTGAGGGTGCGAAGAGGGCGGGATGTGGATCCCCGGGCTCCCCTGAGCCAAGCGGCCCCGCGCCGCTGGCCCTGGGGAGAAGGGGGCTGGGTCAGGAGAACCCCTCGCTTCCAACCGGAAATACCCTTCCAGCCGGCTGGAGCAATGTGGTGGAGCTGGGGGCACTCCTGGGACGTTTGGGGCCTGGGGGGAGGGACCTTGAGAAACAGAACCCCTAACAAGGCAGGGTTTTGGAAGGTTTCTGGAGTTTTCCCAGGGATGTGCCCAGCACAGACTCCAAAGTCGCCAAGGGTCAAAGTATTGTCCCAGATAAGGCCCTAGTGACCCGGCTCTTGGCACACACAAGTTCTGCTGCCCTACCCCTACCAGACAGTTCCTCCATCGCCCGTCTGACACTTTCTTCTCTTCAGGGCCTGGCTGGCCCACCCTGTACACAGCCTCAGTTTCCCCTACATGCCTCCACCTCCCCTGTCCCTATCGCCTAACCCCAGGCCTCAGCCCTGTGGATCCAGCCACTGAATACCAGCCATCCACCAATCCCTCACACCCCCAAAGCCAACACAGACAATGGGGTAGAGGGAATCTTGACTGCGGAGTTGGCTCCTTGGGTACAAATTCCTGGTTCCACCCTCCTGGAACCCAAGTGAGCCAGATTGCCCCCGGGAGCCTCGGTTTCTTCATTGTGTAATGAACATAATCCTAGACTCATTCCATAGTTACAGTCAAGGATTATGAACTGTGTGCCAAGACGCTGTTGTGGTCCCAGCTGATTACTATAATTGTCATTGTTGGTAGGATGGGGCAAGAATGGGGATCCTCAGGGGTCGGGGGAAGGTAGGGATCTGGAGAGAGTGTCAGGGGAGAATATGTGACCTTGGATCTGTCTCCCACACTCTGGGCCTTCCTTGATTTGCCAAGGTTTGGGGGCTGCCCAGAGACCTGGCTTCTATTATCTCTGCAGGTGGTTGACGTGCCTTATCAGGTTGATAGAAACAGATCAGGGCGGGGTGGGGTGGGGTTGATGGAAACATTTGGACTTTATCTGGGAGGAGTCAGGAGCTTCAGACAATGAGGTGTTCAGAGCTAAGCTCTAGAGATCCTTTGGTGGTTGTGAGCACTGGAACTGACCACAGAGGGTCTTGGAATTGTTGAATGAATAAGCAAGCTGACACAGATCAGCAGGTGACCGGATAAATCACATAGTCAGAAGGGGCTGACAGAGATTCCCTCTGTACCTGAAAGAGGAGCAATGTAGATGGGCCATGAAGGATGAATAGGACTTTGCCAAGTGGAAAGACTTTTGGAAGGATTTAGGGGGTGGAGCATGAGGATGAGATGGTTGGATGGCATCACTGACTCAATGGACATGAGTCTGAGCAAGCTCTGGGAGTTGGTGACGGACAGGGAAGCCTGGTGTGCTGCAGTCCATGGGGTCGCAAACAGTCAGACATGACTGAGCAACTGAACTGAACTGAGGCGGTGGGTCAGAAACAGCTGGAGCAAGAGCCTGGTGCTGGGAAATGGGAGTTTCAGGGAATGGCTTTCCTTGATGGACAGGAGCTTCAGCCTGGTCACCTGGAGCTTCCTGGTGTCTGCTCTGCCCCAGGGCGCAATAGGGTCTCAAAATGGGCCTGGCCTTCCTGACTTGGTTTTTCCTCTCCACAGCCCCCTGGGGGTGGTGTTGATGAGCACCCTGATCCTGGGTCTGCTCTCCTTGGCAATATACAGCTTGTCCCGAAGTGACATCTATTATGACCCACTGTATGCTGGTGAGTTGGTGGGAGGGTCCTGGGGAAGAAAACTGTTTGGGCAAGGGCTTCCTAGTCCTTGAAGGGCCTTCGTCAGACTGGAGAACCTCAGAGAGACTGGAGACCCCCTGTTGATTGGGGAATCTCAGGAGGCCTCCCCCTTCTGACTTGGGGCTCCTGAGTGCCAGAACAGTGCCTTTCTCATCAACCTGTGGACACCTTTAAGTCAAGGACTGTGCCTACCTATGAGGAATGGTCGTGGGTCATGTGATTTGTGGGGTTGGGCCTGGGAGCAGTTTTACACAGAGGCGTTGGGAAACTGAGTCCGCAGCAAGAGCTCTCAGGCCCCGCCCACACTTAATCTCTACCCCGCCCCCGCACTGCCATTGCCCGCCGGCTCTCCCATAGTCTTCGCGGTCTTCGCCTTCACATCTGTGGTGGACCTCCTTATTGCTCTCCAGGAAGACGGCTACATGGCGGGTTTCATGGCATTCTACACCAAGGAGGTATGTCGGGAGCGGTCTGGGATGTCTGCAGTCCTACTGCCTGTCTGAGCCCCACACCTGCCCCTGCAGGGTGAGCCATACCTGCGCACGGCACATGGAGTTTTCATCTGCTACTGGGATGGCATTGTTCACTACCTCCTCTACCTGGCCATGACTGGTGCCATCCGTAAAAGGTGCGTGAGGCAGGCAGGGTGGCACCTGGACCCTGGGAAGGAGGCGGAGTTCTTAGGTGGGAGGCCCCAGGCCAGGGTGAAGCCAGAAGTGTGTGTAGGGGAAATCAGGATGTCCCTCTAGGGCGCAGACAGGGGTGGCTAGGAGAAGGATTCAGGGAACCTCACAGGTGTCCGTGGTGGTCGATTCTCTTCTGTTGTGTCGTCACCCCGTACCTGGGCAGCCACTGCTACCCCTGAACATAGGGTCTGACTGTTCATTCCCTCATTCAACTCCCTGTTGTCCCTTCTGTCTTGGGTGAAACTGAAGGGGTCCAGACCCAGGGAGCCCAGACTGGTCTCTGGACCCTGACCCTCTGAGGCTGGGGGACAGGTATCTACCGGTTACTCCTCCATCTCCCACGCAGGAAGAGTTACCGGAACCTTGGGCTCTACTGGCTGGGATCCTTCATCATGAGCATCCTAGTGTTTCTCCCGGGAAACATCCTTGGTAAGGACTTGGCTCTGCGGAATCCTGTCTCCCTGGGCTGGGTCACTGCCCCGCATGTGGAAGTCGGGCCCCACGGGGTCCTCCATACCTTTTCCAGTGTCTGCGGAGGGCAGCCCCCCACCCCTGCCAGCTGCATGCCTCTCCATTCACAGTCTAAGTCGGCAGACTTTCCCCACATCTCTCCCATTTTCCTCCTGGAGGGATGGAAGCACATTCCACTTCTTCCCCAGCTAGTGGTCCCTGACCCCAGGGACTTAGCCCAGAATGCTCTTGCCATGAGAAGGGAATCTTAAAGTGGATCCAGAGGGCAGACTGACAGCTTTGTAGGTAGGTCTTGGGAGACAGAGCAGAGAAGGCAGCCAGGGATGTGGGGAATGGCTGTGAAAGAGGAATATCCAGGGTGTTTCCAGGGGGAACCAAACACAGCTGAAGTGTAGGAGCCGTGTCCTGAAGGTAAATTGAGGAAGGCCAGGCTGAGGAGCCTGGTCATCATCTTACAAGCACTGGGGAGTCAGAGGTGTTAGGGCTGAGCTAGGATGGCATTTGTGACTCCACAGCTTCCAGCCAGGGGCTCTGACATGGCCCTGCCAAAGGGTCCAGCCAGGCCTGGGAGATCCTCGCTTCGTGACACCCTGTCTCTCCTACCATGGCAGGAAAATACAGCTCAGAGATCAGGCCTACATTTTTCCTCACCATTCCTTTCTTGCTGGTCCCATGCTGGGCTGGCTTGAGGGTCTTCAACCAGACCCAGGTGCCAACCTGCTGTACTCCCAACATGGTGAGTCCCTTGCCCCCAAGTCAGCCTTGTCCCAAACGCCTGAATGTTCCCCATTTGGATTGCTTCTCGCCAAAGACATTATCTCCTTGGAAAGATGTCCTTGGTGATTAGGGAAGAAGGGATGAGCCTTCACTGAGTGCCTGTTGGATACCAGACTTCTCATGCTATTTCTCATGGGGCAGGTGGAGGAGGACCAAAGAAAGGGCCTTCTGCGGCGCCCAGTTGACCTGGCCCTCATCATCTACCTCATCTTTGCTGCATTCTTCACCCTCTTTCGGGGCCTGGTGAGTCTGCACTGGCCAGCCTACTTGCCTCCAGTCCCCTCCCCTCCTTTCTTTAACTTCTTTATCCACTGCAGAAAAAGGCCACTGCTCTCCCACCTAATCATCTAGGGAGTTTACTGAGTCTAATCTGAATGTTCCATCACAAAGTCCCATATCCTGTAGCCTTCTCCCCAGCTCAAGTATCTGTGGATTCTCAGAGGAGAAAACCAAGGCTGGGGCCGGCCAGAGCAGGGGGTGTGGTCCCCTCCCGGGAGAGTGGGGGAATATCCCTATGGGAGGGATGTTTGAGGCTGTTGGTTTATCTGTGGGCCCTAGGTGGTACTGGACTGCCCCATGGATGCCTGCTTTGTCTACATCTATCAGTATGAACCATACCTGAGAGACCCCGTGACTTATCCAAAGGTGCAGGTGAGAGGGCAGGTGGGAGGAGAGAGCCACGGTCCTGCTGCGGTTAGGGATCTGCTGGGCCCCTTTGATGAAGGTGCCAAAACAACACAAGTCAAACTGGCTGAAGCACAAATGGAATTTATTGTCCTACCAAAAATGTACAGATGGCGTCTTCAGGTATGGCTGGATCCAGGAGCTCAAAGCTACTCTATCTCCGGGCTCTGCTTTCTTTGCATGTGCTCCATTCCCAGGTGGTGCCTTTGTGGTATGGCAGAGACAGCCTTGGGTGTCTCCAGGCTTCCATTCTCCCCATTTAGCCCCCTCAGAAGAGTCTGAGCCCTTAATTTCTCAATGCTTAAGCGTAAGTCTTGAGTAGGCTCTGATGGGCCGAGTTTAAGTCACATGTTCATAGCTGATTATTATGGCCAGGGGGCTGGGATGGGGCCAGGGTCACATGCTACATACAGAGGAAGGTGGGCGGGCTCAGTGTATGAGAAACCCAAGGGAAAGAAAGGAGTAATTTCCACAAGGGTGGGATATACAGTGAACCCCAATCTTGACAGAGTCTGAGGCTGGCCAGATCCTCCCTGGGGCCACCACCCGAGGGGCATCAGGAGACCTAACTGAGCAGCTACTCATTCCATCCGTTGTGCCCCCCAGATGCTGGTGAATATGTTTTATGTGCTGCCTTTCTATGGCCTGGCCATCTATGCCCTCATCTTTCCTGGATGCTCCTGGCTGCCTGACTGGGCCTTGGTATTTGCTGGAGCCATTGGCCAGGTGAGGTGGGGTGGGTTGGGGTGTGTCGGGCCGGTGCTTAGGAAAGAAAGTCTCGGGGCTGCTCATCAGTTGCCTTTGTGCTCACCTCGGGTGATGCCAGGCCCTTGACAGGCTCCCAGGATTTCCTAGTGTTAGAAAGAAAAACGGGCCAGACACAGATACTCCATCCCATGAGGTCAGAAGTGAACAGAGTGGGTACAGAGGCTGAGAGGGATTCCAGAGGGGCAGAGTTCTTAAAAGAGGGGGCATGGGCTTTGATGTATGGGTATAAATTCTTTAGGCAGGGAAAAGCATTCCAGGAATGGGAACAGCACAAGGAAATGCGCGCCATAATGTGGGTAAAGGCAGTGGCAAGATAAACTGACAGCTAGATGCTAAGGGCTTTGAAATCTGGGCTTGGGAGCTTGTGCTGAGAACAATGGGGAGCCACAGAAGGTGTTTGAGCAGTGGAGGGTTCAGAGCTGGGGGCATGTTTCTGGGTTTCTGATGGGAAGTGATAAAGGCTGGACCCTGGCCAGGGCAGTGGGATCAGGAGGACCTTGATTAGATGTATTATTATTTTACCTATTACAGGTAGAATTGAGAGGATTTGTGTCAAGGCTACCTAGGGTGGGGAAGACCAGAAGGAGGGGCTAGACTCAGGTCAGAGAGATGGGGTGAAGGGTCCTGCAGACAGAGCTTAGATGGTTCTGGTTAGGCAGGTGGGTAGAGGCTCACAGATAAATGGATAAGAATAAACAGGACATGTGGGGCACAGGGATGTTTAGAGACAGAGGGATTGAAGAGGGGAGACAGGCCAGCAGGACCAGAGAGATAGGGATGAAGAACTTTTGGGTTCCGCAGGGTGGGATGCTGGCGATGCTGGGACTTGTCCTCTGGTCTGTGACATCCATCCTCCCTTTCTGGCCGCCAGGCACAGTTCTCACACATGGGGGCCTCCATGCACCTGCGCACGCCCTTCACCTACCGTGTGCCTGAGGATGCCTGGGCCAGCTTCTTCGTGTGTAACCTACTGTATGCTCTGGGCCCCCACTTGCTGGCCTTCCGCTGCCTGTGGCGCCCCGCCTTCTTCCTACGCCCACCTCCTGGGCCCCCAGCCCACCATGAGAAGCAGCACTGAGGGGGCTGTGGGAGCCCCCAAGACTCAGTTTACATGCCCAGCCAGCCCTGTCCTTGGAAGGGTGGGTTGGGGTTTTTTAGAGACAGGAGGTGTGTTTCTGGGCGCCTTCAGTTCTGGCTATGGTGATTTCAGGCCAGTGGGTGGGATGGGGGTGGCCAAGGTCCAGGTGTTCCGGCAGAGAGGGCCACAGGCATGCTCAGCTGTCATCCAAACTCCACATGGGCACCTTCCCTATCCATTATCCCCCTCAATGGATCCTTTTAGTAAAAGTCCTTTTGATGCATAAAATGTTGCTCTGAGTGTTTTATGGGGCAAGGGACCCTCTTCTCAGAACCTACCAGGGCCCACTCATCACTGCCAGCTTAACTCACAGGAGCTAAGGTGCTGGACAAGAGAAGTTGGCCTCTGGTTGGTGTGCACAGCCCCATCTTCCAGATGGGGAAAAACAAGGCTCCTAGAGGACCGGAGACCCGTCTGAGGTCACGATCAGGAGAGAAGAGCCCAAACTCTAAGCTCCACCAAGAAATTATAACAACTGACAGTGTGACACAGTTATTAATCACCTACTGTATACCAGGCCAATGACCAACCTCACGCTACATGCTGGATCTCACCTCATATTCCAGATGGGAAAACTGAGTCTGCAGGAGGTGAAGAGCCTGGTCCAAGGTCATGGCTCCTTAATGAAGTTGTGTTAGGCATAGAGTCCTGGCTCCGTCAACCACAGAGTCCTGTTTCTGCTGTCTGACTGGCTCATATTTGGGAGAAACTGAAATTGGGGGGCAGCCAAGAAGTTGGGGGAGGGGCTCCTTGTCCTCTGGTTTTAAATTTTTTTGATATTTATTTTTATTTATTTGACTGCCGCAGTTCTGAGTTGCGGCATGCAGGATCTTTAGTTACAGCACGCAAACTCTTAGATGTGGCATGTGGGATCTAGTTTCCTGACCGGGGATCAAATCCAGGCCTCCTGCATTGGGAACATACAATCTTAGCCACTGAACCACCAGGGAAGTCCCCTCTCCTGATTTGATTTTTGAACTTAAGTGAAGTTGCAGGTTCAGGGATAACTCCTGCCCAGAGCACTGTGGGTTAGGGGATTGATCTCCCTACCCCTACCAATACTGACTGGGCATCTATAGTATGACTAGAGATCTATTCATGAAAATTAGAGATACCAAGGGAACATTTCATGCAAAGATGGGCACAATAAAGGCCAGAAATGGTATGGACCTAACAGAAGCAGAAGATATTAAGAAGAGGTGGCAAGAATACACAGAAGAACTATACAAAAAAGATCTTCATGACCCAGATAACCATGATGGTGTGATCACTCACCTAGAGCCAGACATCCTGGAATGCGAAGACAAATAGGCTTTAGTAAGCATCACTATGAACAAAGCTAGTGGAGGTGATGGAATTCCAGTTGAGCTGTTTCAAATCATGGAAGATGATGCTGTGAAAGTGCTGCACTCAATATGCCAGCAAATTTGGAAAACTCAGTAGTGACCACAGGATTGGAAATGGTCAGTTTTAATTCCAATCCCAAAGAAAGGCAATGCCAAAGAATGTTCAGATTACCGCACAATTGCACTCATCTTACACGCTAACAAAGTAATGCTCAAAATCCTCCAAGCCAGGCTTCAACAGTATGTGAATGGTGAATTTCCAGATATGCAGGCTGGATCTAGAAAAGGCATAGGAACCAGAGATCAAATTGCCAACATCCGTTAGATCATCAAAAAAGCAAGAGAGTTCCAGAAAAGCATCTACTTCTGCTTTATTGACTATGCCAAAGCCTTTGACTGTGTGGATCACAATAAACTGTGGAAAATTCTTCAAGAGATGGGAATACCAGACCACCTGACCTGCCTCCTGAGAAATCTGTATGAAGGTCAAGAAGCAACAGTTAGAACTGGACATGGAACAACAGACTGGTTCCAAATTGGGAAAGAAGTACATCAAGGCTGTATATTGTCACCCTGCTTATTTAAGTTATATGCAGAGTACATCATGTGAAACGCTAGGCTGGATGAAGCACAAGCTGGACTCAAGATTGCTGGGAGAAATATCAATAACCTCAGATATGCAGATGACACCACCCTTATGGCATAAAGCAAAGAGGAACTAAAGAGCCTCTTGATGAAAGTGAAAGAGGAGAGTGAAAATTTGACTTAAAACTCAACATTCAGAAAACTAAAATCATGGCATCCGGTCCCATCACTTCATGGCAGACTATAGGGAAACAATGGAAAGAGTGAGAGACTTTATTTTCTTGGGCTCCAAGATCACTGCAGATGGTGACTGCAGCCGTGAAGTTGAAAGACACTTGCTCATTGCAAGAAAAGCTATGACCAATCTAGACAGCATATTAAAAAGCAGAGACATTAGTTTGCCAACAAAGGTCCATCTAGTCAAAGCTATGGTTTTTCCAGTAGTCATGTATGGATGTGAGAGTTGAACTATAAGGAAAGCTGAGCACCAAAGAATTGATGGACTGTGGTGTTGGAGAAGACTCTTGAGAGTCCCTTGGACTGTAAGGAGATCAAACCAGTCAATCTTAAAGGAAATCAGTACTGAATATTCATTGGAAGCTGAAGCTCTAATACTTTGGCCACCTGATATGAAGAGCTCATTGCAAAAGAGCCTGATGCTGGGAAAGATAGAAGGCAAGAGGAGAAGGGGACAATAGAGGATGAGATGGTTGAATGGCATCACTGACTCGATGGACGTGAGTTTGAGTAAGCTCCAGGAGTTGGTGATGGACAGGGAAGCCTGGCATGCTGCAGTCCATGGGGTCACAAAGAGTTGGACATGACCGAATGACTGAACTGATACTATGTCTAGCCACTAGATCATCAGCAAAGACCCAGAACTCCATATCTTAGATGTGGAAACTGAGGCATCGAGTGAGGGGTGGAGTCAGACTTGAGCCATTGCTGCAGGTCCCCTCTGCAGGGTGTGTGACTGTTGTGGGGTCCCCATCCCAGAGTGAGCATCTTTGGCTGCTGGAGCCCTGGACCCTCTGATGGCTGCCCACTCCAGTATTCTTGCCTGGAGAATCCATGGACAGAATCCCATGGACAGATGGCGGGCTATAGTCCATGGGGTCACACGGATTCGGATACGACTGGAGCGACTTTTAGCACACACACAGTGACAGATGGGAAAACTGAGACCTGCAAGCCCTCTCCCAGGTTTACTCAGCCCTTCTGCCCACACGGGGCATCATGAGCACCAACCCCCTCCATTTAAAAGATAGTTGCACTGAGACCCAGAAACTTTCCTCTACTGGCCCAGGTCAGTCCCAGGCTGGGACCTGGCTTGGTACCCACTGTTCAGGGCGCCCTTCCTCCATCTGTGCCCATCACCACCTTTCCTCAGAGCAGGTGCCACCATGTCCCCTTTAACGGCCCCCCCCACCCGTCCGCCTGCCTCCTTCCCTCCCTGCTCCCCTTGCAGGCAGACGCCAGGATTGCGCTGTCTGCTGGGATCTGTCCAGTCTTTCTCGGGTGTGCGGGGAACGCAGTCCCAGCGCCAGCCCGGGGGCCGTTGGGCGAGGGCCGCACCGGCAGGATGGTGAGTGGGACCATGGGTTCGGCAGGTCCTTCTCTGGGATTCTGTGTCTCTGAATATACATCCTCCAGTGTTTCCCTCCTTAGCCCTTCTCCCCCTCTCGCCTCCCCCACCTCTCTCACCTTCTTGTATCTCTTTCTCTTCCACTCTTCCCATCTCTGCCTCCCCCTTTCTTGTTCTTCTAGGTCTCTCCCTACTTTTCTCTTTCCTTCTCCCCCACCACCGTGGTCCTTCTCTCTCTCTCTCTCTCAGTGTCTCTCCCCACACCCGTGTCTCCCTCTTCTCTCTTTCCCTCTTGCTCTCTCTCTTTTCTCTCTCAGTATTCTCTGTCTCTCCTTCTCTGTCTCTGTCCCTCTCCATCTTTCCTTGCCCTATTCTTTGTCTCTCTGGCACTCTTTTCTCTCTCCCTGTCTCTGCCCTTCTGTCTCCACCTGTCCCTGCTTTTCTCTGTGTCTCAGTCTCTTTTCCTGTTCTCGCCTTCTTTCTGTGTCTCTTGCTGTCTCCGCTTCTACCACCCCCTCGCCCCCCACCCCCATCTGCACGGGTTTGCTGCAGTCTCCTGGCGTACAGATAACCTTGCCGCTGCCGCTGCTCCAGCTCCTCTGCCCCTCCTCCCTCCTCCCCAATCTCTGGCCTGGGCCGGGGAGAGAGAGAGAGAGAGAGAAGGGGGCGGGGCTCAGGGTCTCCGGTGTTGGGGTTCGCGGGGGCAGGCGGGTTGCCCACGCAGAACTAAGGGAGAGTGAATCCAGGGGCGTGAGCTTTGCGCAAAGGCAAGGGTCGTGAGGTCCCAGAAGAGTGGGGTGGGGGGAGTCCGCTAGCCTTCTCCTTGGGACCCTGGCTGGTTGGGGACCTGGGCATGTAAGAAGTCCTCCCTGCGAGAAAGGAAGGCCAGGGGGCAGGGGGCTAGTCTTCTGGAAGGGCAGAGTCAGGAGGCTGGACTGAGCGCTGGGTGCCCCCAGGTGTGTGCTCGGGCGGCCCTCGGTCCTGGCGCGGTTTGGGCAGCTGCGTGGGGAGTCCTGCTGCTCACCGCCGCGGCAGAGGCGCAGCGCGGCCGGAAGAAGGTCGTGCACGTGCTGGGTGAGTCAGGGACGTAGAAGCGGATCTTGCCCCACAGAGGCCGTGGGCAAATAGGATCGCCCGAGTGCGCGGAGAGGGAAAGAGGGAGGGTGCTGGGCGGTCCTGATGGCCACAGTCCCCACCCAGCTCCTCCCGCTCTGAGTCCCCGCCCCCTCCCTAATTTCCTCCTGGAGCCCTTTACCTTTCTGATTTCCTGACTCTCCCTCAACTTATCTTCCAACACCCCCTTCCCTGGGCCCCGCTCCCCAGGTGCTCCTGCCCCGCCCCTAGGGCTTCTTAACCCTCTTTGGCCTCCACAGAGGGGGAGTCGGGCTCGGTGGTGGTGCAGACAGCGCCGGGACAGGTGGTCAGCCACCGGGGTGGCACCATCGTCTTGCCCTGCCGCTACCACTACGAGGCAGCCACCCATGGCCACGACGGCGTCCGCCTCAAGTGGACCAAGGTGGTGGACCCGCTGGCCTTTGCCGATGTCTTCGTGGCGTTGGGCCCCCAGCACCGAGCGTTTGGCAGCTACCGCGGGCGGGCTGAGCTGCAGGGCGATGGGCCCGGGGACGCCTCCCTGGTTCTCCGTAACGTCACGCTACAGGACTACGGACGCTATGAGTGCGAGGTCACTAACGAGCTGGAGGATGACACGGGCATGGTCAAGCTGGACCTGGAAGGTGACCAGACTGTGGGCAGGACGAGTCGCGTTTCTAAGGGAGGAGAGAGGATATTGTAAGGACAGAAGCCAAGTCAAGTTGGCCTGAAGGGATTTAGCAGCTCAGTGGGGGTAGGATAATGGTTCTGATTTGGGGTGATTTTGCTCCTCAGGCATATCAGCAACGTGTAGAAGCCGGTTATGGTGGTATATAGTGGGGGAGAGGCCAGGGATGCTGTGAAACATCCCACAAAACATAGGCAATTCGCCCAAGCAAAGAATAATCCAATCCAAAACGTCAATAGCGAAGAGGTTGGGAAACCCTGTAGTAGAATTCAGGCACAGGGAGATCCAGGCACTCAGACCATTTCAGGAATCCTTCCCTCAGCTCTGCTTCCCTGGGTGGGCTTCCCTTGGACAAATTTCCCGCTTTGGAAACAGAAAGTAGTGCCAGGCTTCCACCCTCCCAGCTTGGCAATCGATTTCCTTTAAGTGTTACCTAGAGTCCCAGAGTTATCCCTCATTGGCCCAGCTTGAGTCATGTGCCTATCCACGAGCCAATCACTGTCCCTGGGAGATGGGTTGCTCTGATTGGCTGACCGTGGAGCTGAGAGGTGGTGTTTCTATTCGAAGAATTCCCTTCCATTTAGTTGCTTTCCTAACTCCACCTTAGAAGACTCTAGGAGAGATTTCTTAGCCCTCACTTGCTGAACTTCCCAACAAGAGCTAATAACAACAACAACAAAAGCAGCTCTCCTTTATCGGATGTTTTCTATGTGCCAGGAGCTTGGTTGAAGAGCTCTCTGGAGTTTCTCATTTAATTTTCCCAAAACCCCTGAGTAAGAAGCTATTACTAGCAGATGGGCAACTGGCTCAGAGAGGTTAGAGCCTTGACCAGGACACGTGCCAGTAAGTGGCAGAGCCAAGACTCAAACTCCAGTCTCAGGCTTCAGCTCTTCTCTCTGGTTCCTGTTTGATCCTTCCTGCAACTGCTGAGAGAGGCATCTGCACCCACAAAGTCCTCCCCCTAAACGCAGACACACAGGATGCTAGTGAACTGAGTTGACTGTGATTCTGATGAGGGAGGAATTCACGAACAGAAGGTAGATGGGAAACCAACGGAAAATGTCCTGGGTAATCCTGGAGACCAAAGAGCTCTTTGTCTAGGATCAAATATTCATGGGCTCCTAGCGTGGGGGAGTCAGCTCGGTGGGCTCAGAACTTGACCAGAAGCCAGGTCCCAATGCTGGAAGAATGTCAGAAGCACATAGGGCTAAAGGAAGCAGGGATGTGGAAGCTGGGTTTTTAAGGATGAATAGGAGTTCTACAAGTGGAAAGATGGAAAGAACACAAACCGGTCTCCAGGGGTGGAAAGGAGGTGGACACGATTAAGTGCCAAAGAGGAGAGTCAAGTGAATCCCAAGTTTAAGGCAAAGGAAGTATGAGGGATATGAGCTGGGGAAAGGCTGGTCACGTCTGACGGCAGAGTGAGGGATGGACTGAAAGGGACCCCTGATGTCAGGTAGGTGGATGCGAGCTGGCGGGGGGTGAGGGGCGGGCTCCGAGCTGACCCTTGTGTACCCTCTCAGGTGTAGTCTTCCCTTACCACCCTCGTGGAGGCCGCTACAAGCTGACCTTCGCCGAGGCTCAACGCGCGTGCGCTGAGCAGGACGGCATCTTGGCGTCGGCTGAGCAGCTGCACGCGGCCTGGCGCGATGGTCTGGACTGGTGCAACGCGGGCTGGCTGCGCGACGGCTCGGTGCAGTACCCGGTGAGCCAGCCCCGGGAGCCCTGCGGCGGCCTGGGCGGGGCCGGGAGCGCCGGGGCTGGCGGCGGAGCCTCAGGAGGTGTGCGCAACTACGGCTACCGCCACAACGCAGAAGAACGTTACGATGCCTTCTGCTTCACATCCAACCTCCCGGGTGCGTAGGCCCCACCCCTGGGAGGAAGGTCCTGCCCACCGCTGGCCCGGGCCCCGTCCCACCCATGAGACCCTCCCATCCCCAGGCCCGTCTCGAGATTCTTTCCCACCGCGCCCAGTTTTCTCTCCTCGCCTTTCCTCTCCACACCTATCCTCAGGTGTCCGGACCCGGAGGTCCCTAGTATAGCCAAGGCGCGGCAATCAAACAAAGCCTGACACCCGCACTGCTCTAGCCGAGGCCGTGGTCCCGGGCTGCAGGGGAGCGGGTGAAGTTTCTGAATCCTGAGGCTGTTTCCTGGGCGGCAGGCGAGAGGGAGTCCTGAAATCCGAGGAGGCCCAGCCCCAAGAGCAGCCCTAATCACTCCTACCCACCCCTCTGCAGGGCGCGTGTTCTTCCTGAAGCCACTGCGGCCGGTGCCTTTCTCCGGAGCGGCGCGCGCCTGCGCAGCGCGCGGCGCCGCCGTAGCCAAGGTGGGGCAGCTCTTCGCCGCGTGGAAGCTGCAGCTGCTGGACCGCTGCACCGCAGGCTGGCTGGCGGACGGGAGCGCACGCTACCCCATCGTGAATCCGCGCGCGCGCTGCGGCGGCCGCCGGCCGGGTGTGCGCAGCCTCGGCTTTCCCGACGCCTCGCGCCGCCTCTTCGGCGTCTACTGCTACCGAGCACCTGGCGCGCCGGATCCCGCCCCTGGCGGCTGGGGCTGGGGCTGGGCTGGAGGCGGCGGGTGGGCCGGAGGCGCGCGAGACCCCGCCGCGTGGACCCCGCTGCGTGTCTAGGCCTGGGCTGTGGGCCGCGGGGGCGCTTGGCGGCTGGCCGAGTGCCCTGCGGCGTGGACTAACCACACACCTGGAGACTGGCCACGCTCTTTGCGGTGCCCTGCAAGGTGACCAGACCTCCTGCGGCCCTTAACCCCTGGCCACGCCCTCTGAGGCCCCCAGAGTCTGGCCAGTTCTCGGAGCCAAGTCCCTTGGAGTCCCCTGGAGATCGACCAAGCCCTACCTTTTCTAAACGGTGGATTGGGCCTCCTCTCCCAACTTTCCCCAGGAGATGAGGCACACCCTCTGAGAATCCCTGGAGCCCAACAGACTCTGAGGTCTCCTGAACACTGGACACGTCTCCGGAAATCTTCCGAAACTTACCCCATGGTCGCCTGGAGACTGGCCACACGTCCGATGCATCTGCCCGGAGACTGTAGACTGGCCCCTTAAGGCCACGGGGACCCTGACCCTCCTACCCACCATCTGTAGAGAAACCAGAAGCCTCTGAGTTCGTCAGCTGACCACACGGCCACAGTCACATGAACACTGTGGGCACCTGTCCTCTTCCCTAGGGTAACCCGGAGATTGATTACTCCCATTCTCTCCCTTGCTCCCACGAGTCACCCAAAGTTTCCAGAATAACAGGTCATGTCTCCAGGTCACTGTGGAGAACAATCCCACCCCTTCAGTTTCAGGGGACACCACCCTTGTCTGTCGCTGTTACTACTGTTAATACACGCCCCAGCCGGCTCGCGTGACGGGCGCCTGCGGCGCACCCCTCAGATTCTCTCTGAGGGAACAAGTCTGCCTTTTCCTGATGGCCCCTTTCCTGGCTGTCACCTCCGAGACCATCTCCCGGGCCCAGGGACCCATAAAATCCATGTCATTTGCTATGGAGACAAACTGCCCCACTTCCCATTGTTACCAAGGCGACCAGCCCAGCTTCCACTGTCACCTAGAGTCACAGCCCTTCCTTCACCAGTCACACCCATGGAGTTAGTGCCTCCCTCCTCCAGCTGTAACCATGGATACCACACGTTTCCCATCTTACGCGCCTTCACCCGAGACCTACAGCTTCACTCCCACTGTCCTCACCCTGACCAACAGCCAAGGAGACCACCCTCTCCTCTAACTGTCCTGAGAGTGACCCAACGCTCGGTTCTCCAGCTCTCACCATGGAAACAGGCTGCTCGCTTCCGCGGGCGCCCCAGCTCCCTGCTCCTCTCCAAGCTCCGCCCCCAAGCGGCTTGGACCCCGCAGCTGTTGCCATGGAGACTAAACTCCGGTATCTGAAATAACAGAACACCTGTCCCCTTAGGCTTTCTCTTGTAGGTAGGGCCCGCCCCTCCACATTGTCACCATAGAGGCTGTCAGCGTCATCTCCATGACAACTGACTTCCCAGTCCTCAGGAACTTCTTACCATGGGCCGAACTTGCTCCATAGGGCTTAAAGGCTGCCCCTTCACCAGATGGGCCCAGCTCCAGGCGAACTTCTGGAGCTGCTGGATACCCTCCGTTTGCACGCTAACTACATCCCAGACAACAGCTGTGTACGAGAAAACCTTGCAACACCCGGATGAGCAAATGAGACCCTGGTGTGCCCCAACCCTTTGTGATATGCAAGCGCGAGGCTCCTCTTTTCCTCTCTGAGACCACATCCCCATTCTCCCTGAGGTCCTCTCTCCTTTTCTACCCTCCCTACCCCCACATTTCCCTTCTTAGAGATCCGAGAGAGGTGGAATTGTCTGTAAACCTCAAAATCCACTCCATTCTAAGGGGCGATTTGTGTTAAGTCAGGACCCAGCCAAACTCCCCAGTGTTAATAGCTCGCTCAGGGAGACTGTCCGTGAACAAGGCCACCCCAGCTGCTGGAGACCCCAGTTTCGAAGTCTTGCCTGGAGTAGCACTGAGGTCCTTCCTGGAGCCCTCCTATTGTCACATCCATCTCCAGGAAACTCATCTATGGGTTTGGAGACTAGGTGTGCCTGAGTTTGAATTCTGCCTCTGTGACCAAGTGATGAAACCCCTGATCTTGTTTCCTCCTCTGTACCAGGGCTGCTTTTAAGGTCCCAGTGAGTGCAAAGTGTTACAGCAGGGGCTCAATAAATCTTTTCTTTTTTTTTTTTTTTTGATGAGTGAGAAAATGAGGTAGTTGGTGGGTAGTTACTTCAAAAATGCACATTGGTAGACAAAATGTTTTTCAGCTGGGGCAGCAGGGGGGCTCAGTGATGATTTGGTTGGGAAACTTCTCTCGTTCCTCAGGACCATGCCCTCTCCCCAGTCTCTCTTTCCTCTCCCTTCCCCCATCATGTTCCTCTCTCCCTTGAGCCACCTCCCATGGGTCTGGCCCTTCTCAGCCCTGTCCTAATTGGGTCACTAACCAACCCAACGTTCCTCTCAGTCCCTTGGAAACAAAGTGTTTTGAAACTGGATGTTGACTTCCTGCATCAGGAAGGCAGAGAAGTTGCATATTTTCCATGGGGTGGGGTGAAGGTGGGGGTCGGGGGAGTGTGGGCTAAGAAGTAGTGAAAAGTTTCTGGGATACAAAGAAAGGAGAAGAGAGAAAAAAAAGTGTAAATGTCTGATATGGCTGGAGAAGTGGGATGGTTGATATAACTGCTGGTGCTTCAATATCAGATGGGACAGAACTCCTAGAAATTGCAACCACTCATCTGAAGTCAGGGTCCAGCCTCCTGGTTAGAGAGCCTTGGGCTCCAACTGAGCCTTAGCTTCCTTGAATAGGAGAATGGTAATGGGTCATTTTTCCGGAGATGAGTGCGTGAGATTTTGTTCATCCCTCCTTTTCCCTGCTGACGTCCTTTCTCTCTTCCTTGGGGTCTGACATCCTGGTTGTGCCCTGGGTAACTAAGTTTTCCTTCTCTCATTCTGTAAGTCAGAGGGGCTGACTCCACCGGACAATGAGTGCTGTGACTTCTGTTCCTGGGAGACCCTAATGGGTCCAGGGGTGGACATGGCCCAGGCAGACCAATGAGATGCAGGCCCTGGGATTTTGACGGACCAATAGGATCAAAGGAACCCTCTTTCTGCTGGGTCTCTGCACTGTTGGAGTTGAAGCTAGATATTCAGGAAAGCATCTGTCTCCTGTCTTCCAGCAGCCAGTGCACTTCTCAGAGACATCTAAAGTTTCCTACATGTCCTTCGGAAGAGGTTTTATTTTCATCCAAGGAAACATGCATGTATCATTTTCCTCCTCACTTTTACACAAATGGAAGCATGCAATGTATACTCTTGTTTACTTATGTGTTTGGCTGCACCGAGTCTTAGCTGTAGCATGCAGGGTCTTTGATCTTCATCATGGCACGCAGGATCTGTAATTGTGGCTTGTGGGATTTAGTTCCCTGACCAGGGATAAAGCCCGGGCTCCTTGCACTGGAAATGCAGAGTCTTAGCCACTGGGCCACCAGAGAAATCCCAATATATACTTTTTATGTTGTAAAATTTCACATGGTATGAGACTCACCATTATAAACATTTTAGAGACTTCAATTTAGTGGCATTTGGTACATTCACAGCACTGTGTGACTATCATCTCTATCATTTTCATCACCCCAAAGAAAATCCCATACCCATTAAGCAATCTCTCCATTTCTCCCTGCCCCCTCTCCTTGCTCTGACAACTGCTAATCTACTGGATCTGCCTATTCTTGATATTTTATATAAGTGGAATCCTACAGTATGTGTTCCTTTCGTGTCTGGCTCCTTTCCATATGATATTTATGGTTGAATAATACTCATATATATGCATATCACATTTTGTTTATTCTTGTATTGGTTAATGGACATTTAGGTATTTTCCATCTCTATTGTGAATAACACTGCTACGAACATTTGTGTGCCATACATACTTTTAAAGTAACTCTATTTTTTACTTAACAATATATTTGGGGACTGGCTTCCTTCAGCTTGTAAAAAAATCACACCCCCTCCCCTCCGCTGCCAGCATTCTTCTGAAGATTGGCACTGCTGTTTGGATGCACCATAACTTTTGTAACCACTCTCCTAATAGTGGCCATTTGCACATTTCCCATATTTTGTTGTTAGTAATAAGTACCATGGTCATCACACCAGTGTGTATAACTGGAGGATTATATCAGGAGTTGTTTGATCAAGGGGTCAAGATTTGCCATTTTGATAGGATTTCCAACTATTCCTAGAGGTGAGGCCAATTTATAGCCCATTAGTAGTAGATGTGGTTCTTCCCTGATGGCTCAGTTGGTAAAGAATCTGCCCGCAATGCAGGGGACCCTGGTTCAGTTCCTGGGTTGGGAAGATTCCCTGGAGAAGGGAAAGGCTACCCACTCCAGTATTCTGTTCTGGAGAATTCCGTGGACTGTATTAGCCCATGGGGTTGCAAAAAGTCAGACACAGCTGAGCGACTTTCCCTCATTTCACGATAGATGCACTTGCCTATTTCCATACACCCTCACCTGCGTCATGCATCATCACTTGTTACCTTGGCCGGCTTATTAGGTGAAAAGAAATCTCTCTTTGTGGTTGTCACTTGCAATTCACTTGTTACATGAAGCTGACCATCCTCCACTTTGACCTTAGCTGCAGGCTGTCGAGTAAATCATAAATCATTCTCAGTTCAAATACATTGTCATCATTAAAATATGAAAAACCTCTCTCTTGTGAAATTTATTATTTCCTTTTATTTATTTGTCCTAATTTGTGTTTCTTGGTAATCTGAAACTTGTATTATTTTATCGAGCATATTTTGTAGCTTAACAGCCATCTTGTTTCCTTTTCTTTGAGCTTTTTGTTCATATCCTTTGTCCGTTTGGCTATTGGATTATTGTTTGTTTGTTTGTTTTCCTGTTGTAGACTGGTGGCTCAGTGGATAAGAATTCACCTGCCAATGCCAGGGACACAGATTTAATTGTAGGAGCTCTTTAAGGCAACAACTCCATTATCTCTGATTTGAAACTTGTTTCCAAGCTTGGCATTTGCGTTTTGATCTTGTTTATATTGCTTTTTGTCATTCTGCTTTTAGAATAACGCCCACACTCCTCATGCAGCCCATATTGCCCTGAATGGCTCATCCTCTGCCTCTCTGACCTCAAGTCCCCCCACTGTCTACCTCTGTCACTCTCTTCCAGCCACTATGGACAATTTACTGTTTCTCAAATGAACCATGTTCCCTTCTGCAAGGAGATTTTCACTTTTCCTCTTCCCTCTACCTGAAACCCTCCTGCTTTCTCCCCTTCTTCATCCAGTTAACACTATTCTTCCTTTAGATCCTGTTCACCTCCTCCAGGAAGGTTTCCCTGACCACCTCCCAGGCACCACGTCTGTTCTGTTCATCACTATCTCCCCAACATCCAACATAGTACATGGCTCATAACAGCTGCTCAGTAAGTCCTTGCTGAATGACAGAATGAAGGTGTCAAGAGGCAGGTTGAACTGTTAAAAAATTTTATTAAAATGTCCAAGAAGTACATTAATGTCCACAGTGTCAGATACCACAGACCCACGGAACACTGCCGCTGACAGCAAAACCAACGGAACCCAAAGCTGTTCACGCGCACACACACTCACACGCATGCCACACACGCGGCACACGCAGACACATGCACACCTCAAAGGGAAAGACCAAAAGACAAACCACCCACTTTAGAAAAGATCGAAGCCCCCTCCTGCCATGGAGCTAGGGTGTGGGCAGGGCGAGGGGCTGAAGGGGCCAAGGGCAAGGAGCATAAACCAAGACCCCTCAAAAAGGTTGCACCTCTAGAGTCCCCCACCACTCCAAACAAAGGGAGATTCTTTTGTGACATGGACGACTGAGATGTTATTATGTTTTTTAAACCAAGAGGAATTATCAAAGCTAGAAGGCAAACCTATATTCCTGGGCTTTCTCAACAATAAGCGTAAGGTGGGATAGTGGATAATGTCTACAGCAGGGAAGACTAAAGATCATGGTCAAGGATGTGGGTCTAGTTTGGACTTCTCAATCTTTTCCTAAATCTTCCTGTGTGTTGAGCATAATTAAGTTTCAACTCCTTTCCCCACAATAGAGAGCAGGGTTTGGAAGCAGCCAGAGGCAGGGCCAAATCCTTATTTGTCTTGCAAGCCAGTGCCTTTTGCTTATCTGAGCCTCAGTTTTGCCTTGTGTAAAATGGGGAAAATAATGGTTCCTAAGTCACTGGGCTGTTGAGAAGACGCAAGGAGGCAGTGTGTGAGCCCTTAGCTTGGTACCTAGTCCATAGCTGTCATCTATGATTGTGACTTCCCTGGAGGGGTATAGGCTCAGTCAATCCACTTCTTTCTCTACTGAACCCTTCCATGGACCATATATTTGCTTATTTTTCTTTCCTGCACAGGGCCATGCTCCACTGTGGTTTTCAACACTAATCCACAGATGTTACCCAAACTAGAGAGGTTGAGAGTGGACAAAGGACATGGAGGAAAAGCTATGGATCTTTCCGTGCCAGAGACCAGGACGCTGATCCAGAGATCTGACTTGGGGAGACGTTTTACACATTGTAGATTCTGGGGAGGAAGGCAAGGTGATTTCTTTACCACTTGAAAAACTAAAAGACTAAAAGAAAAATGTGTGTGTGTGTATTTCGGTTTTAACACAGCACAACTCTCTACATTACCATAGGTAGATGTTACTACTTCAAGGGTTAAGCATTTCTAGTCCACCAAAAAATGAATGGGCTGAGGGAAGGGATGGGACCCAGGGCAGGAGCACTACCAAGGTCTGCTTGAGGGATGGATCTGGGCACTGAGCTAGAAAACGTGGCACCTCCTTGGTCCACAAAGGAGGTTCTTTGTCTCCCTGAGAGATGGAGGGGGAAGAAATCTGGGCTTGTCAAGCCCTAAACGTCCTCTCACCTGTGTGTGTGTGTCTGGGTGTGCATAAAATTCACCACACATGGAAAACCACCAAATCTCAGCATGGACTAGACCTGGGAGAGCCAGCAACACAAATGCCCTTCCCTGTCCACAAATTTCTCTGACTATTCTGAGCCCTAACCCTGAGGGCATGGAAGGATGTTGTTCAAAAAAACATTCGTAGAATTCAGCACAGAGGAATTCCACACTCAGCTTATCCACCAAGACTAAGGACCAAGCTTGGGCGGAAGTCCAAGTTGAAGGAAGAGCAGTCATCAAGTTCAAGCAGCATGCTTCCATGTAATATTCTACTCCCAAAGCCAATGACCTTCACTAAAGGCTTCAGCCTGCGCCCAGGACATCTGACAGTTAACTAATCTGGAATTCTAGCAGTCAAAGCAGTTCCTTAGTGCAAATCCAAACACACGTTCTTGCACCCTTATCAAAGCCTTATTTTCACAACTGGCAATGAGCCTTGCCAGCAAAAGACTAAACCCCTGCAAAGAATGATCTCTCCCAATTGTGCTTCCCTCCACTGGGAGGTGCTCCCAGAGTTCAGCCTCACTAGAACTGACTTTCCAGACACATGGCTGCACCTGCCAAGAGGATCTTGTGTACGTAAGAAGGAGGACAGAGGAGCTTTTTACAAGTGGGGATGTATGGTGGGGGGATGTGGTTTGGGGCTCAGGGGCTTCCGGACCCTCTTGTTTCTCTCTGGGCTCTGTCTCCCCAGGTGAAGGCTCCAAGGGAGGTGTGGGAAGGAGGTTGTGCTTTCTTATGCCTGGTTCTTCAACAGAAATTCCCTTCTTCCTTCTCCCAGTCCTCTGCTGGGTGCTTCTTGTGTTTTCTGCGCTCCTTGCGAGATTTGTGGTGGCGATGCTGGTGGTGATGGTGGTGTCGCCGCATCCTATGGGACCGTCTGGCTGCAGGGAAGCAAGGGAGGACAGAAACATGTCAAAAGCCGGTGAGAGGTGGGGGGCCTGACGCAACAGGCCTCCTTGGAGGAGGGGGAAATGGAGGGAACACCAGGTAGGCTGGCAAGTTCTCGTTTATCAGCAAGGTCGTATTATCAGGCAGCCAGCCAGTCAGATCAACGTGTATAGTCACGAGGTGTTCAACTGGAGACTATATATAGCTGGAAACATGGGTTGGGATGTCTGGGGAAAGCCGCTTACGTTTGGTGCAGACGATTTGGGGCCGGTCCCATTTGCCATTGCTCCGGCACCGGATGACGGCCACATGGTGCTGGGCAAATCCTTCGTCGCACTGGTAGCGCACTGTGGCATGGACATTATACTTGGCCTTGCGGGTGCCAATGGGCGAGGCGTTCTCCACTGCTGGAGGGGGACCACACAACACTGGGGACAGAAGGGCTTCCCATTAGAGAAGCGGATGGGACTAGTGCCAAACTGGCTCCAACTCCTGTCGAGAGGGACCCGCAACAGGCCCCCCTCTGCCCAGCTGTGACCCTGAAAGGCTAGGAGTGAATATATCCGTCTCCTCCACCCAAACCAGGAGCCTCTGAGGGACAGGAACCTCCTGGACCCATCTCGCCCTGTAATACTCAGGCATGATGCGAACAAAGGAGATGGGAGGCAAGAATAATCCAAGCAAGTGAAATGAAGAAAGGACACGAAAACTGGCAAAGAAACAGAAGCCAGAATGAAGAAAAGTGTAAGAGAAAGGAGGACATGAGAATATATATATACATATATATATATACTTAATATGTAAAGAGCTCTTACAAATCAATAAGACCAATGAACCTATAGAAAATTACACAAAGGCGATTAACTGGTAGGTCACAGGAAAAATACATGCAAAGAGCTTATCAACATATAAAGAGCTGGTTATTCTCATCCTCAAACAAACGCAAACTATGGAAACAATGATATACTGTTTTTTTCAGGACTTAGATGAACAAAGAACAAAAAGTGTGAGAACACACAGAGTTGGAGAGGTTGGGGGGAAATGGGTACTCTCACATGTGAAGAGTGAAAACAGGGCTGGAGTGATGCCTACACTCGTGAACTCAGACGAAACAACGGATCAGTGACGGGCAGGAGGGAGAGTGGGGACAGGGGGTGGGAAGCAGGCCAGAAGCGTACCTGTGCCCTTCTTACAGACATACGGAAGGTTGTAGTTGCAGGGAACGTCGTTCCAGCGCCCGCTCTCATGCGCAACCATCACCACGCAGTCCTCCCCACCCGCGAAGAAATTGTCCGGCTGATTTTCCCGCCAGTTCTCAAATTGCTATAAGAATGGGGAGCAGGGGGTGCTCAAGGGACCTGCATCCTGACCCAGACTCTGGCACTGTGGGACTCCCCTGGCCAGACCACTCTCATTCTTAGGGACTCAGTGTCCCCACCTCTACAATGAGCGCTGGTCTAACTTCCCTGAGGGTGGCTGCCACTGCAGTCTGAGTCAACCCTCTTCTAGCTGGGAGGCTGTGGTGCCCTCCTCCCTGGTCCTCATGCCTTCTGTTTCACCCCCTAACAGTTTCCCACATGGGTCACACATTGTTATATAAATAGTTGAACAAAAAGTGACTTCAAACTGGAAGTCCAGGAGGGCTTCCCTGAGGAGGCAATAGGAGAACTGAAGACTCAAGGATAAGACTGATGCAGGCAGGGAACAGAGTTCTAAGCAGAGGGAATAGCTAGTGCAAAAGCCCAGAGGCAGGACTGAACTTGTCCTGTCTGAGGAGCCAAACAGAGTCAGGAGGGCTGGGGCTGCTGGATCCAGGTAGAGTGTGGTCAGGAAGTGGGCAGGGGCCAGTTACCATGGGGGAGGAGAAGAGGCGGATTTATCTTTCTAATTGTGATAAAAATACAGAATACAAAATTTACTATTTTAACCATTTTTTTTTCTCTTTTAACCATTTTTAAGTGTCCGAGTCATTGGCCTTAACTGGACTTACAGTGTTGTACAATCATCACCACTGTCTGTTCCCAGAACTTCTTCATCACACCAAACAGAAACTCTGTGCCCATTAATCCCCCACTCCCCATCCCCGCTCCCCACCGCCCCTGGCAACCACTGGTCTACTTTCTGTCCCTACGGATTTGTCTATTCTAGATATTTCATGTGAATGGAATGTGACTCCTTTTATGTCTGGCTTTTTTCACTGAGCATAATGTTTTGAAGCTTGATCTACGTTGTGGCATGTATCAGTGCTTTTCCTTGTTTTGCCTTTTTTTAAATTGGAGTATAGTTGCTTTATACTGCTGTGTCAGTCTCTGCTGTACAACAAAGTCGATCCACTATATGCACACACATATCCCCTCTTTGGGATTTCCTTCCCATTTAGGGCACCACGGAGCAAAGTAGAGTTCCTGAGTACAGGAAGTTCTCATCAGTTATCTAGTTTAGACACAGGAAGCTTTACAAACAGTTGAGGAAAGAAGAGAAGCGAAAGGCAAGGGAGAAAGGGAAAGATATTCCCAACTGAATGCAGAGTTCCAGAGAATAGTAAGGAGAGATAAGAAAGCCTTCTTAAATGATCAGTGCAAAGAAATAGAGGAAAACAACAGAATGGGAAACACTAGAGATCCCTTCAAGAAAATTTGAGATAGGGAACATTTCATGCAAGGATGAGCGCAATAATGGGTAGAAATGGTAAGCACATAACAGAAGCAGAAGAGATTAAGAAGAAGTGTCAAGAAAACACAGAAGAATTACACATGAAAGGTCTTAATGACCCAGATAACCACGATGGTGTGGTCACTCACCTAGAGCCAGGCATCCTGAAGTGTGAAGTCAAGTGGGCCTTAGGAAGCATTACTATGAACAAAACTAGTGGAGGTGATGGAATTTCAGCTGAATTATTTCAAATCCTAAAAGATGATGCTGTGAAAGTGCTGTTCTCAATATGTCAGAAAATTTGGAAAACTCAGCAGTGGCCACAGAACTGGAAAAGGTCAGTTTTCGTTCCAATCCCAAAGAAGGGCAATGCCAAAAAATGTTCCAACCAGCACACAATTGTGCTCATTTCATATGCTAGCAAGGTTATGCTCAAAATCCTGCAAGCTAGGCTTCAGCAGTATGTGAACCAAGAACCTCCAGATGTACAAGCTGGGTTTAGAAAAGGCAGAGGAACCAGAGACTGAATTGCCAACAACCGCTGGATCATAGATAAAGCAAGAGAATTTCAGAAAAACATCTACTTCTGCTTCATGGACTACACTAAAGCCTTTGACTACATGGATCACAACAAACTGTGGAAAACTCTTAAAGAGATGGGAGAACCAGACCATCTTACCGTCTCCTGAGAAACCTGTATGTGGATCAAGAAGCAGCAGTTAGAACCTTGCATGGAACAACTGATTTGTTCAAAATTAGGAAAAGAGTGTGCCAGGGCTGTATATTGTCACCTTGCTTATTTAACTTATATGCGGAGTACATCATGCAAAATACCAGGCTGGATGAATGACAAGCTGAAATCAAGATTGCCGGGAGAAATAACAACAACTTCAGATATGTAGATGATACCACTCTAATGGCAGAAAGTGAAGGGGAACTAAAGAGCCTCTTGATGAGGGTAAGGAGGAGAGTGAAAAAGCTGGCTTAAAACTCAACTTTCAAAAATCTAAGATCATGGCATCCAGTCCTATCAGTTCAGTTCAGTTCAGTTGCTCAGTTGTGTCTGACTCTTTGCGACCCCGTGGACTGCAGCATGCCAGGCCTCCCTGTCCATCACCAACTCCCAGAGTCCACCCAAACCCATGTCCATTGAGTCGGTGATGCCATTCAACCATCTCATCCTCTGTCGTCCCCTTCTGCTCCTGCTCTCAATCTTTCCCAGCATCAGGGTCTTTTCAAATGAGTCAGCTCTCCACATCAGGTGGTCAAAGTATTGGAGTTTCAGCCTCAACATCAGTCCCTCCAATGAGCACCCAGGACTGATCTCCTTTAGGATGGACTGGTTGGATCTCCTTGCAGTCCAAGAGACTCTCAAGAGTCTTCTCCAACACCACAGTTCAAATGCATCAATTCTTCAGCGCTCAGCTTTCTTTATAGTCCAACTCTCACATCCATACATGACCACTGGAAAAACCATAGCCTTGACTAGACGGACCAGTCCCATCACTTCATGGCAAACAGAAGGGGGCAAGTGGAAGCAGTGACAGATTTTACTTTCTTGGGCTGCAAAATCACCGTGGCCACTGACTGCAGCCATGAAACTAAAAGACGCTCGCTTGCTCTTTGGAAGGAAAGCTATGACAAAACTAGATAGGGTATTAAAAAGCAGAGATGTCACTTTGACAACAAAGGTCCATATAGTGAGAACTATGGTTTTTCCAGCAGTCATGTACAGATGTGAGAGTTGGACCATAAAGAAGGCTGAGCACCGAAGAATTGATGCTTTTGAACTGTGGTGCTGGAGAAGACTCTTGAGAGTCCCTTGGACTGCAAGGAGATCAAACCAGCTAATCCTAAAGGAAATCAACCCTGTATATTCACTGGAAGGACCGATGCTGAAGCTGAAGCTTTGGCCACCTGCTGTGAAGAGCCCACTCACTGGAAAAGACCTTGATGCTGGGAAAAATTGAAGGCAAAAAGAGAAGAGGGAGGCAAAGGAGGAAACTGTTAAATAGCATCACCCACTCAGTGGACATGCATTTGAGCAAACTCCAGGATACAGCAGAGGTCAGAGGAGCCTGGCATGCTGCAGTCCATGGGTAGCAAAAAGTCAGATATGGCTTAGCCACTGAACAACAGCAACAAAAGTATATATAAGCCAATCTACTAATTCATCCCACCCTCCCTGCCCCTTAGGATCCATGCTTGTTCTCCACGTCTGTGTCTCTACTTCTGCTTTACAAATAAGATCATACCGTTTTTGCAGATTCCACATACCTGGGTTAATATACAAAAAACAGTAGTTAGATGCCACGAATTTGGAGGCAACGCCTTAACCGTAGGCTTGTCAGGCCCAAGGGCCTCTTCCATCCTTGTCAAGGGAAGCACTAACCTTCTCTCCTTTCATACAATGCTATCACTACTTTTTAATTAATTTTTAATGACCAAATTGTACTCGTTACGCAGATGGATCACATCCTCTTCATCCACTCATCATGGATGGCCACCCGGGTTGTTTCCACCTTTTGGCTACTATGATCAGTGTTGCTGTGAACATGGCTGTACCCGTATCTGTTTGAGTCCCTGCTTTCACTTTTTTGGGGTGTCTACCTAGGAGCAGAATTACAGGGTCATGTGATAATTCTAGGTTTAAGTTTTGAGGAAGTGCCAGAATGTTTTCACAGCAGGAAGAGGTAGATTTATTTTTATTTTAAGAGGGCTTAAAGCACAGATAATCCTGATCTGATATATGATCTTTAAAAGGCCCCTACAGGGGATTCCCTGGTGGTTTCGTGGTTAGGACTCAGCACTTTTACTGCCAAGGGCTTGAGTTCAGTCGCTGGTTAGGGAACTAAGATCCCATGAGCCGTGTGGTGTGGCCAAAAGAATAAATAAAAGGAAAAATGAAAGGCCCCTGTGTACAGGGTTACCTTTTGGGGTGCTGAAAATATTCTGGAACTAGACCAACATGGTTTTTGTACAATACTGTGAAAGTAAGAAAGTCACTGAATTACAGACTTTAAAATGATTCATCTTATGTTACGTGAATTTAAGCACAAATTTTTTAAAATCCCCATAGCTGCCAGGCAAAGGGGCAGGAGTGGTGGTAGTTGAGGGCAACTGGTGTAGGTGTCCAAGAGAGGGCTAAGAGAGGCTGCACAGGCAGGAAGGAGAGGGGAAGTGGGAACACTTGAGAATTCATGTCTGATGGACCAGGCAGAGTGAGCAAGATGGGGCTGTCAAACTGAGCCCAAGGTTTGCAGCCTCAGCCACTGGGTGACCAGGCTGTTCACAGGGCTGGGAAGTCAGGTGTGATGTGGGACTTCACTGAAATTCCTTTACCAGCTCCAGCATCTCAGAGTCACTGCCTTTTTTTTTTTTCAGTTTGTTTGTTTGCTGCACCGAGAGGCTTGAGGGATCTTAGTTCCTCATTCAAGGATTGAATCTAGGCTGTTGGCAGTGCCAGTGAGGAGTCCTAACTACTGGACAGCCAGGGCAGTTCCCCACGGGGGACTTTTGATGGCCGCATGTGGTGGTAATTTTGCCCAGGACAGCAAAGTGAAGCCAGAGGGTCTGACTGCTGCACTTCACCCAGATCTCTCCATTTCAGGCAGGGTTAGAGTCAACAGTCTGACTGCAGGGACCCAGGCCCCCAGGCTCCCGCCACTCACCAGCCCTGTGTTGTCCGTCCACTGGAAATCCCTTTCCACGATCCTGTCATTCAAGCCGATCCATGTGTTTTCACGCCCAAAACCTGTGGGGTGGAGGTCATGAGGGCTGGGTACCCACGCCTCCGCCAGCCTAAGTTACTGGCTGGGGGCAGGGGAGTGGGGAGCAGGGCTGGGGCACAGAAAGGACTGGGATTAGGCTCCTGGCCTTGCCACACCTTGTGACTTAAACCAAAGGCCGGAGGAAACAACAAAGACAAATCAGGTCTCAGGAGAAATGAGAGAGTAGGAGCTAGGAGAGCTGTTGGGAGGGCTGGACAGGCAGGCGGGTGCTGGATGTGTGTGTGTGTTTGATTACACAAAGGGGAAAACCTGTGAACCAGGGAATGGACAAATGAAAGCATTAACAGGGGATGGGATGGGGCAGATGCGAATAAATAAGTGGATGAAAAAGGGCAGACGGGGTAATGAGGAAATCGGTAAAGGCTGCATTTACTTTATGGGATATGCCTCTTTCTCTTAGTCTCTTATTCTCCCTTATTTCATCCCCCGCATCACAGATATTTCTCCATCACCCTCTGACCCCTGGCCCTGTTTTAATTTTCATCAGTGCACTTAAGACCAGTTAAATTACAGGATGTATGTGTGTGTAGGGGGGTGGCTAAGTCGCTTCAGTCAAGTCTGACTCTTTGCAACTTTATGGACTGTAGCCCGCCAGACTCCTCTGTCAATGGGATTCTCCGTGCAAGAATACTGGAGTGGGTTGCCATGCCCTCCTCCAAGGGATCTTCCCAACCCAGGGATCGAAACCTCATCTCTTAAGTCTTCTGCTTTGGCAGGTGGGTTCTTAACCACTAGCGCCAGCTGGGAAGCTCAGGCATTTAATTAGATGTTTATTTGTTTGCCTATATCCTCTGTAAGAACCTTACTCCTTCAGGACAGGACAAAGTGTTTCTCTGTGCCTGGAATGATGCCTGGACCATAACAGGTGCTCCATAAACAGTTGGTGAATGAACGAATAAAGTGAATGGATAAATGAACTGACAGGTGAATGAACAGACAATTGAGTTAATTATTGGTCAGGGCTTGCACTGACTTCCCTGGTGGCTCAGTTGGTAAAGAATCTGCCTGCGATGTGGAAGACCTGGGTTCAATCCCTGGGTTGGGAGGATTCTCTGGAGGAGGGCATGGCAACCCACTCAAGTATTCTTGCCTGGAGAATCCCATGGGCAGAGGAGCCTGGGGGCTACAGTCCAAGGGGTTGCAAAGAGTCGGACACAACTGAGCGACTAACACTTTTCACTTGCAGGGCTTCCATTCATGAACACGGCTTCAGAAAGGTGGCGTCTTCGGAACCCTGGGGGGATCCCCCTGACAAAGGGACTGTAAAGGCCACCACTGCCCACCCCAGAGTCCCTACTGTTAATGAAGTTGTGTTCTTCTGGTGAGTGGATGCTGGTTAGGTGGCCGGCTCGGCGGCGGCAGTCCCTCTCGGCGTCCTCCCATGCCCGCCGGTGCGCAAAGTAGCGGTAGCAGTGGCCCTGAAACTTGTGCCAGCCATGGTCACAGCCCTCTGTATCTGGGGGGTGGAAAGAGAGCATGAGGGGCTGGCATCGGGCCGAGGTCTGCCTTGCCAACTGTGAGTGCAGCCAGCCCACCAGAGAGGGGGCTCAATCGGAGGTCACTGTGGGGCTAAACCACCCCTTGCCTTGGGCCATCCCCCACCCCACCCCCGCTCTACNTTGGGCCACCCCCACCCCACCCCCGCTCTGCCCATCACCCTGTCACCTCCCTCCTCCCCTATTCACATCTTTTTTCTTTGCAAAGTAGAGATTCAACTGGAGGATCATTACAGCCATCCCCTCTCATCCTAATTCTGATGTCTCCTTCTCTGATCTGGCCACATCCTGGGAACTCAGGAAATGGTCTCAGGAAGGCCTAAAATTTCCCTCCTGGGCAAAAGCTCCAATAGACATTTCTCCCCCAAAGATATGGCCAACAAGCCCACGGAAAGATGCTCAACATCATGATCATTAGGAAACGTTAATCAGAAAATAATCACAAAAATAAGTGTTGACAAGGATGTGGGGCAATTGGAACCGTTGTGCATTGCTGGTGCGAATGTAATGGCATAGCCCCTTTGGAAAACAGTCTGGCAGCTCCTCAAAAAGTTAAACACAGAATTACCATATAGCCCAGCCGTTCTACTCCTGGGTACACCAGAAAGAATGGAGGGGAAGAAAAGAATGGAAAACAGGTGTTGAAACAAATTTGTATGTGAACATTCATAGCAGCACCATTCACATTAGCCACAAAGGGGAAAACAGCCCAAATGTCCATCAAACAACACATGACCCATCCAATGGAATATGATTCACCCATAAAAAGGAAAGAAGTGATGACATGCGCTGCAGTGTGGCTGAACCTTGAAAACATCATGCCAAGAGGAAGAAGTCAGACAAAAAAGGGACACGTAGCAAATAACCACCTTTGTATGTAAACAAATGAAATAGGCAAATCCATAGGCACAGAAAGCAGATGAGTGGTTTCCAGGGGCTGGAGAGGAGGAAGGGGGAACAACTACTCACGGGAACAGGATTTCCTTGGGGGATAATGAAAACGTCTTGGAACTAGCTAGAGGTGGTGGTTGCACAACACTGTGATGTGCTGAATGCCACTGAATCATGCACTCTGGAAAGGTTACTTCTATGTTATGCGACTATCTGAAGAAAAGCTTTGCTTCCTGTCTGAATCATGGCGATGGGACCAGAGGCAGAGGCCTGGAGCTCCATGATTGGGAAGCCTGTGGCCCAGCAGCTGACCCCGCTCCTGTACTATTCCTGGGGCCTTGGCAGAGACTCACCTTTCTCGCAGAGGCTTCCCCCATAGCTGGGGAGGCAAAGGCAGACGAAGGCGTTGACCTCGTCGATGCAGGTGCCACCGTTCTCACAGGGGCTGGAGATGCAATCGTCAATATCTGGAGGGAAGGTGGGGCTGAGTCAGAGGTCAGTCTCCCCTTGGCTCCCAGTCCAAGGAAACCAGGCAGAAGATGCAGTCGTGACCCTCCCATCTACCCCAGACCCGAGGACACCAGCAGTGGTCTGCACTGATGACCCACTGACTCTGGCAGTCAAGGGAGTGGAACCTCAGACAACTGACATGAACTTGCATCAGTGAGAGCAAATGCCACTGGACCGGCTAAAGGCCAGAGTGTGCAGAACGTTCCCCGTGGTTCCAAAGCAGTGAAGGTGGGTCTGGCAAAAGACCCATAGAATATTGAAGCTGAAGGGTCTTCAAAATGTGGAACCTAGGAAATTGAGTTCCAGAGCATTTACAAGGGTTGGCACACTCACAAAGCTGTTTTCGGGCATAGGGAGCTGTCCATTGAAACCTGTACCAACCCCTGTGTAGACAGTGCCCCAGGCACTTAGATGCCAGGCAAGTCACTGGCCCTCTCTGAGACTCAGTTTCTTTTTTTTTGCAAAGTGATGATAATAATACCTCAGTGGTGGCTGTTTGTAGAGGGTCAATGGAAGAGCTCAATAAATTACGCCACTTATAATTATTTTTATAATTTCATAATTTGGCGTATTTCTTGTGCAGGGCTTTGGGGCTGGCATGCAACAGTTCTGGTGGTGGTGCCTATACCCCTGCCCATCCAGAAGAGGGTAGGAGATCCCCAGGGGCCCTTCGGGGGTGGCAGTCTGAACCTTACCATCCCTTTGTCTTCCCCTCCCCCTACCTCCGCCTGGTAGTAATAGAAGGCAACACCCCAGAGCCTCAGCCCGAAGAATGAGAGCTCAGATGTTTGGCGATGGGGCTGGTTGACTGGACCCAAGGAGTGAGGGAGGGGAAAGGAGCATTGGAAGCCAGGCTCTTGTGATCCCCTGATCCCTCATGGAGATGTCTGCTGGGACACCAGTGTTTAGATCCTGATTCCGCAGTACTCACCGATCTCACAGTTCTCTCCAGCGAACCCCTGGTCACAGCTGCAGCCGTACACGGTGCCGTTGGCTCTGCAGGCGCCCCCATGCAGGCAAGGGTTGTTCTCACAGGGATCCAAGGGGACTGCAGGAAGGAAAGGCAGTGTCGGAAGGAGTCAGACCATCAGGCCGGCCTCTCATGGAATCCAGAATGAGACCTCGAAAGGCCCCCTCACTCAGTCCCTCTCTGTGGGGTACCCTCTATGCCTTCCCGGTAAGTGACTGCTAATTTCCTCTTGCGTGACCCTGTAATGAGCCTACTTTTTCTATGAATCTGTTTCCAAAAAATACTCTTTACAAAGCATCTGTTGGCTGCGCTGCCTATGGCAAGGACTTTCCTTGGACTGAACTGGAATGGGATTCCCGGTTAAGACGCCACGCTTCCAGCGCAGGGGCCATGGGTTCAGTCACTGGTTGGGGAACTAGGATTCCACATGCTGTGTGATGGGGCCAAAAGATAAAAACAATAAAGTGAATTTAAAAGAAGCCAAGGTGTTTTTGTTTTTCAAAGAATGGGATTCCTTCAGCTTCTCTTACAAAGTCTTCTCCTAGAACATGGTCTAAGTGGTTTCCTTGACTTATCCCCACTTCTAGACATACTCTACTTTCATTGCGCTTCTCATATTTCAAGGGCAAAGTAGACATAGATTCTAGATGGGGAATGAACAGCACCGGGACCAGCAGGAACCATCATCTTCATTCTTTTGGCTCAGCCTCTTTTGATGCAACCTCAGTGGTTACAATGTGGAGAAGAGGTGAATTACAGCAGTTACTGTGCACAGGGGGTGCAGTCAGAGAGTCTGTTTCAGTTCCTGCCTCTGCCACTCACTAGGAAATCCTGGGCAAATTCTGTGAATTTCTGTTGCCTCATTTACAAAACAACAATAAAAAGAGCTCATCCTTCTCCCATTCCTGACCATAATGCCATGTCTGGCTCTGTGTATATCAGCCTGGGGCCTCTTGAGGCCTCTTGTCCATTGCTTACCATGGACAGGGGGAGTGAATGTGAAGCCCTCTCGCCCTCTCTCATCCCTTCAGCGGTGTTTCTCTGGAGGCAGGAGGGTCTCCCCTCCCCATCCCTGGGGCCCAGATGCCTTGGTGGGTGGGCTCTATCCTGGAGCCTTGGAGGGGCACAGCAAGAACCCCCAAGCACCCCAGATGACGCCCATGTCTTGTCAGGGCTGTGGCAGCTCTTCCACTCCAAGACACTAGAACTGAGACTCAGAGAAGACCCAGGGACTCAGGGCCTACCTCAGAGTCACACAGCAGGACAGTACAGGAGCCGAAACTGGCCTTCGGGTTCTGAAGGCCCAGTGTAAAGCCCTCTCTCCAGCCCCTATCACCCAGAATGTTTCTGCTTTGTCTTCGTCTGGGGCCCCAAAAGAAACAGACAGTAACGAGCAGGCGCCTCCTCCCTGGCCTTTGGCCTCCACCTTCACCCTTCGAAGGGTGGTCGCCCCACAGCTGCCAGAGGAAGTCCATGTAACCCTGAGTCAGATCAAGTCCCTCCTCTGCCTAGATTCCTCCATGGCTCCCGACTGCCCTCATAGGAAAAGTCAAAATCCTTACCTCAGCCCCCAGGGCCCTGTACAACCTTGCCCAGTATCTCCCTGCCTCATTCTCATCTCCCTCCTTCTCTTACTCAGCTTCCAGCCATGCTGGGCCTCTGTTCCTTTACTGGACCAATCACAGTTCTCCCTCAGGGCATTTGAACAAGCTGTTTCCTCTGCCTGAACTGCTCTTCCCCCCACATCTCTGTATGGCTCCTTCCTCAACCTCCTTCAGGCTTGCTCAGATTTCATCCTAACCTCCTTCCAAAACCAAAACTGCCCACTGGCATCCCTCATCTCTTGCTTTATTTTTCTCTTTTGTCTTTCTCACTCTCTAAACTCCAATATAATTTATTTCATCCTAACCCCCTTCCAAAACCAAAACTGCCCACTGGCATCCCTCATCGCTTGCTTTATTTTTCTCTTTTGTCTTTCTTACTCTCTAACCTCCAATATAATTTATTAAGATCGTTTCTTATCCATGCCTCCCGCGAGCGAGGTGATGGTCCACATGGCAGTCACACCTAGCTGTTTAAGTAAAATGGAATAAAAATTAAACTGTAATTCTGGGACTTCCCTGGTGGTCCACTGGTTATAAGAACCCACCCTCCAATGCACTGGATACAGGTTCAGTCCCTGATCAGGGAATTAAGATACCACATAATGCCAGGCGACTAAGGCTGCGTTCCACAACTTCTGAGCCCACACACTCCAGAGCCCTTCCGCCACAACTGGAGTGAAGCCTGACTGCCAGGATGAAAAGCCAGCGTGCCACAATGAAGACGCTGTGTGCTACAAAGAAGGCCCGAGTGGCTGGCTGCTATCGTACCAGACAGTGTAGCTTGAGAACATTTCCATCACTAGGAAAGTTCTAGAGTACTGCTCTAGAATGTCAGCTTCCAGAGCTGTCTCGATCTCCCCCTCATGCCTGGAAAACAGCCAGCACTCAGGAGTTGCTTGCTAACTGAATAAAGCTAGCCGCTGGCCCTCCTGCAACAACAGAAGCCTGTCCCTGGGGTGGTAGCTTGTGCCCTCGCGGATAGCCAGAGAGGCCTGTGGCTGTATCTGTGCCTGGCGCCACCCGGGCACGTGTGTGCACACATGTGGGGCTGCCAGGCACCGGGATGCGTAAGCCCCACCAGGTGCCCCGTGCCGCTGACACCTGCCCACGGGCTGGCGGTGACTCAGTCGCTTGCTGGTGCTGCGTTTATTTTTGGCCTCATTAGCATTTCTGCTGCAAGCAGTAGGTGAGTAGGCGCCTGGGTCTCCCCCAGCACTGGCTGCCTCCCTCCACCTTGGCTGCCAACGGGTAGAGTCTGGAGCCAAAAACCGACAAAGTTCAGCACAGATCCAGCCGTGGCCCTGGGGGCTCCTCTCACTGCACTTTCCTCAGCACCCCATACGTTGTCTCCTTCCCAACTTTCTGACCATTCCTCCTCTAGCTCCTCTGGCACTGAGCCCCCTTCCCATACCCACCCTCCAGAGCCAGTCTCTTCTCTGCCCCCCTCCCAGGATGAGCTTACCCCCCCTCTCCAAAACCTCAGGGCGTTTTTTTTTGTTTTTTTTTTAACGCCAGTAAAATAAACATCTTAGATTGAGACAAAGATTGTTGTCAGACAGCCTGGATTCAGACTTTATCCTTGACATTCCCCAATTGCAAGACTCTGCACAAATCACTTGACTTCCCTGTGCCTCAATTTTGCCATCTATAAAGGGAGAATCATAATAGAACTTGCTCCCTAAAGACATTGAAAGGATTAGCTAGGGATTTCCCAGATGGTCCAGTGGTTAAGACTCTGTACTGCCAATGGCGGCGGGGGTGGGTGGGTATAGGCATGGGTTCAATCCCTGGTCAGCTAGCTAAAATCCACCAAGCTGTGCAGAGCGGCCAAAAGATAAGAAATCTTAAAAAATAATTTTAAAATAAAAAGATTAACCAAGTTGATTCCAGTAAAGTGCTCAAAATAATCCAAACACAAAGGCAATCACCGATAATCATCAGCCTTTACCAATGCAAGTGCCCCTGCTCAGGGTCTGCCTGCCTCCTGGGCATCTAAGAAAAGAAGATGGGGCCCCAGACACAGCCCAGAGATGACAGGGTGGGCGATGAAACCCTGCATCCGCCGTTTCCATCGCCGTGACACTTAGCCTTCAAAAAAAGGAGCAAGTGTAAAACCAATTGTGTTAATAAGATTGTTTTGCAACTCAGAAAAAGTGCCTTTTAATTAGCTGCTTCTTTTTTTTTAAAGCTCACTTGACCAAAAATAATAGCTCAATATGACAGGACCTAAGAACTAAAGGGCTGGAATTTGCAGGCTGAGCTATGGGCAGACCTGAGCTCAGGAGAACGGGGTGGTGGCTTTCTCTGGACTCCGCCGGGCACAGAGCAGCTAAGGCGCGTGTGGACTTGAGGTCTGATCATTGACTGGCTGGTAGTGACATATCTCGCTGAGCTTCAGTTTGCTATCTGTGAATTGGGGGCGATGCGACAACTCCCGCCCCTTTCCAGCACGCACGCTTCCCCATGGCAAGAGGTCCCTCAAGATGTGCACCCCTGAATTCCAGCTGCAGTTCAACACTTGTCCAGGAAGACCTTCCTGCCAAGCCTCCTCCTTCCGTGCCCCGCCCCCCAACCCAGGGAGGGGTCTGTGCCAGCCTCATCTTCAGACAGGGGCATCGCTGAAGGCAGGACCCCGGCCTTGCCCAGCACTGTCAGTTCAGAGAAGACGCGAGCATGATCCGCTGATGGCACTCATTCCCCAAACCAAACTCCGCCCAGCTGCTCATCATCGCCTCACCACTCCTGGTGTGCAAAACACTTCATACACAACTTCACCTCGTGCCCTTTGCCCAGGTTGGTGCCTCTGCCAGGAATACCCTTTCTGGAATTCAGCTCTGTCTGATGAGCCCCCATCTTGAACATTATCCCCTTCTAGACACCTTCCCAGGCACCAAGGACAATGCTTCCTCCCAGCCCCAGGTGCCTGAGCACCAACGTGGTGGCCTGGATGAAACCACAAGCTTCGAACTCACCCTCCTCTGCACTCCCATTTGCAGGAGTCCCTGGCAGGGCGGGCTCCTCTCCACTTGCTGCCTCCTCCCAGAAGCTCTCCACACCTGGGCTCCCCATCAGGACCTCCAGCTCAAATTCCTCTGGGCCCAGGGAGGCAGGCAGGAGGGTGCTGGGGGAGTCCCACGGCACTGTAGGCTCCCCGGAGGAAACTGAAATGGGCTCATCCTTGTTGGCTGCTGTCGGCGTCCAAGGAGGAAGAACCGGGTCCCCTGAGTGGCTGCCCTCCTGTGGAGGCTCCGGAGCTCCCAGGGTTCCCTGGGTCACCAGCTGGCCCTTTGGCTCTGGGTGGGGCTGGGAGCTTGAGGAGGCCACGGTGAACACGGCCAGGACCCCGACCTTGTCCCCCAGGTCCAAGGACGTGAGGGATGTCACCACACTTGTATCCACAGCCACCTGAGGGCTCAAGGTGGGGCTTTCTGCTCCCTCAACCGGGTGGGAGCCAGGTTCCCAATGCCCACCAGCGTCGCTGGTGTCCAGTGTGACTGTGGAATCCATAGGATCCACTGTGACTCCTCCACCTGTAGCAGCCCAAGGCCCCAAACGTGGGGTGACCTTCGGCACCAAGGGGACTTCAGGGACCCCCACGGGCGCAGATGGGGAGTGGGGGTCCAGCCCTTCCCTGTGCAGTGAGGCCCATATTCCCTGCGTCTTGACAATGGAGGCCTGCAAGCTGGAAGTGGGACTCTCTGCTGTGTTGAAGACCCCAGGCTCAGACTCCGAGACGCCTCTGGCTCCCATGGGCTCAGTGGCAGTCTCAGAAATAATGATATCTGCCACCACACTCCCATCCACGGAGGCCTGTGGGCTGGATCCAGGGTGCTCAGCTTTGCTGGGCTCAGTAGGGCTGGCCCCCCTAGAATTTCCAAAGTCTGTTCCAGGGGAGTTGGGACTGGCTCCAGCTTGTGTGTCTGTGGCTGCCTGTGAAGGGGCCGGAGGACTTCCTCCTCTGTGGCTGCTGAGTGACAGGGATGTGGACTCTCTGTCTTGTCCTGCAAGGCCTGAGGAGGAGGGCAGGGAGTACACTTCCGGATGGATGGGATCCTGCGGGCTGGCTTCGATTTCTGAGGCAGGGGAGGGCGGGGCAGTGGCCAAGGCCTCACTCTGCCCCTTGACCCCACTGGCCTCAGTGGGGAGGGGTGTAGGAGGCTCCTGTGATAGGAGCCACAGTTTGGGGGCACGAAGCATGGCCACGACAGGGAGGTCTGGAGAAATGAGCGCTGGAGAAGCCTCCCAGGGGGCAGGGCTGGGGCCACTGGAGGGGTTGGGAGTGGTCTCCGAGGGGGACCAAGGCAGGTCGGAAGTGACTGGCCTCATACTAAAGCGCTGGGCTTCTTCTAGTTCCAGGCCAAGGGCTCTGCTGGGGTCTGGGATGATGGGTGGGACCACGGTTGGGGGCCACAGCCAGGGCTCTTGGGGGCTCCTGCCACCCAGGGAACCTGAAACAATATCAACAGTTATTATAATTATCTTTCAGCAGTTCTTTCTCCTGACGGTCTCCTTGGCTCCAGGCCTGAGGAAGAGGGGTCTTCAGAGGCTTGGGGAGGCCAGGGGACCCAGCTGTGATTCGGAGCCTCCTCCCCTGCCTCCCTTAGATCCCCAGGCAGGTCCCATCTCCCCCGGGGACCCTACTCACCAGCTCTGGGCATTTCCACCTCATTTGTCAGCACAGCCCAGGGGCTTTGGCTCTGGCCGCTCCCCAAGGCGTCTGTGGCTCCAGTGGTCATGGGAGGCTCCACATAATTCCCAGCAGCCTCTGGGGTGGGGGGCTGGACGCTGGCCTCGAGTGCCCCCTTCAGCCCTTGCTGGGGTTCCTGTTGCTGGAAGTGGCGCCCGTTCAACCCTTTAAAGCGCTCCCTCTTCCTGGGCGTGGTGCTGGCCGGGGCTGTGTCTGTGTGTGTGCCCACAACAGTGCCTGCCTCCACGCTGCTGTGGCTGGGGGCCACCGTGCTCAGCCACACCTTCTCAGCCTCCAGGGCAGGACTTGAGGCTAATGTGGGGACCACGGGGGCACGGCTGGGGGTCGCTTGAGACTCCTGCTTCTCTGCCAAGATCAGAGACTCTTCTTCTCCACTAGACACCAGAGGCTCCTGGACATCTGGGGTCACTACCTCCGCCTCCTCCTGCAGACTGGACTCCAGTTCTCCAGCGAGGGGCCCTTCTGCTGACAGAATCTCCCCCTCATCTCCAGATGAGGGGGTCTCTGGGTCTCCATGTTGGGATGTGGGGTGATGAGCTGTGGGAGAAAGTAGAAGAGGTTGTGCTAGGCCCAGGGCCTAGCTGGGAAGTCCTGCCTGAAGTCTACCCACATTCCAGCATGCTGTAGCTCAGATCTACGTATTTCTGTCTCTCTTCCCCTCTTACTCTCTGGGTTGTTTCTGGGATCCCCCTGACTGAGAGACGGAGGTGCAAAGTTTTCGTCCCCATTGTTCAGACAGGTTCACTGTCAAAGTCAGAGTCAACTGGTCGCAGTAAAGGGTCAAGAGACATTTTGGCCGGTGGGTGGAGCTCAGGCAGTGCCAACTCTCAGGGGGGCAGGTCAGACCTGGGCGTGGCTCCTTCCCAGGGAGAGAAAGCGCCTAATGGGCATGGCCTTCTTACGAAGAGATTCCCCCCGACTCCCGCCCTTTCACATAGACTCAGCTCCTTTGGATTTGAGGTTGGCAGCTTCTGAGGGTATGGAACCAACCCAAGGGCGAGGGTCATCCCCTGGTCCTGTCCCTAGGGCCGTGGCCTTGCCTAGGGGGCGTGGCTAGCCGAGGCATTAATCCCTTCCCAGAGGGTGCTCCTGTGCAAGGTTCCAGGCAAGAAACTTTCCATCCAGAGGTCTGAGACCATCTCTTAGAGATCTCAGGAGACGTACGTGCTAAGTCGCTTCAGTCGTATCCGACTCTTTGCGACCCACGCTCCTCTGTCCATGAGATTCTCCAGGCAAGAATACTGGAGTGGGTTTCCATGTCCTTCTCCGGGGGATCTTCCCAATCCAAAGATCAAACCCGCGTCTTTTGTGTCCCCTGCACCGGCAGGCGGGTTCTTTACCACTAGCGCCCCCTGGAAGACCTAGGCCACACACTACACAGGACTTCCCCGCAAAGCTTGGCTTGCCCTGGGCTTGTCCTGAGGAGGGGCGGGGCTCCTATGGAAAGCTTGTCTCAGGGGTGTCACCTTTCCCTGGGGGCGTGGCTCACCGCGGAGTAAGTTTCAACCTGTTTCTCCCCTGCCTGACCTCCGCCTCCACTAGAAACCCAAACTTCCAGGGGCGTGGCCGTTAGCAAAGCGCACGCCCTTGGGGCGTGGCCACCAGGGGACGCACCCTCCAGGGGCGAGGCTTCACACATACCTCTGAAGCAGTAGGCATCGAAGCGCTCTCCAGGTGCCGGGAAGCCGGTGCGGTTGGCAAAGCGGTATACGGTGCGCACGCCAGGGGCTGGGCCACCGCAGCGCCGACGCGGCGTCTGGATCGGGTAGCGCACGCTGCCGTCGGCCAGCCAACCCGGGTCGCACTGGTCCAGACCCTCATGCCAGGCCAGGTGCAGCTGTCCTACCGAGGCCAGCACGGCGCCCTGGCGTCGGCACTGGGCACGCGCGCCGGCCAGTGTCAGGCGGCGGGCCAGGCCTACGTAGAAGACCTCGCCTGCGGGAAGGCGCGGGAGAAGGTCAGAGAGGTGTCCCAGGGACCCTCCCCCGGAGCCCGGGAAGGGGGTCGCATCTCAAATAGCCCTGATCTGGCCGGATTTGGGTTGTGGATAAACGAGATGGAGGCAGCCGCAGCTGCGCGCCCCCGTCGCCAGAGCATCACTGTTATTGCCTCTCAGGCAGTGCTAAGAGCGGGCTTCACTTTTTTTTTTCACATATGAAGTAACTGAGGCGCCTAAACGAGTTGGGCTTCAGAGAGAGCAAGGGGCTTGGGGAAGGTGTGAGGAGGAAGGAAGTAGGAAGAGGGAGAAGGGGGCAGGAAGGGGGAGAGATTCGGAGAAAGGGAAGGGGCACAAAGGAGAGGGGCTCAGGGAGTGGAGGAAAAACTGGCGGGTCCAGGTCTTGGCTGTGGGTTTAGAGAGGGATGAAATTTAGGAGGGCTAGGCAAGGACTTAGGGAAGGATGGGGATTAGGAAGGATAAAGGGGCTCAGAGAAGGGGGCGTTCTACCAGCCCCAGACTTACCCCCCAGCTCACGGGCAAAGCAATACACATCGTAGAGTTCCCGTGGGTCTCGCCTCCCATAGTTCCTCACCCCCGGAAGGCTGCTACGGTCACCATAGCAACCAGGACGGGACTGGGTGATAGGATACCTGACAAGACAAAGTGGGGGCCTCTCTCAGATTTGTGCTCCGGGGGCTCCCAAGGAACATCTTTCTCCAGGGGCTAGCTCTTCGTCTCCCTACCCTGTGTACCCCCTCACCGAACAGTGCGGTCAGAGAGCCACCCAGCATCGCAGTTGTCAAAGCCATCCTCAAAGGCAGCCTGCAGGTGCCGCGGGGCTGCAATGGTGGCTGAGTTGAGACGACAGGCCTCCTGAGCCTCAGCAAAGGTCAGAGAGTAGCGATCCAGGGCTGCTCGGTAGTGGAACACAACACCTATGCAGAAACACCCAGGATAGGGAGCTGATTCATGCTGAAATCTTCAAGCACAGACCTCCCTCTTGCAGAATGCCCCACCTAGACTAACAGTGATAGACGACCTGCTGCCCTATGCTGCCCTGTACCATGTCTGTTCACTCAGCACCAGGCATAGGGCTAGGGTGATGATTCGGAGGGAAACTGATATGCCCTGGTTTTACAGATGAGGAAACTGATAATGGCCGTAAAGGGCTAGAATTTGTTAAACATTTGCTATGTAAAAAACATTTACAAGCACTATGTACGTACATGCTAAGTCACTTTAGTCGTGTCTGGCTCTTTGCAATCCCATGGATTGTTGTTCACCAGGCTCCTCTGTCCATGGGATTCTTCAGGCAAGAAGAATGTCCGTGGCATGGGTTGCCATGCCCTCCTCCAGGGGATCTTTTCGACCCAGGGATCGAACCCTGTCTCCTGCATTGCAGGCAGATTCTTTACTGTCTGAGCTACCTGGGAAGCCCTATGTTGGTCATGAGCCAACAATGTCTCACTGCATATTTTATGGGGTTGACCAGTCATTCCCTTTCCAAGGCCCTTCCAAGGGGATCTTCCCAACTCAGGGATTGAACCCAAGTCTCTTAAGTCTCCTGCATTGGCAGGTGTGTTCTTTACCACTAACACCACCCCAGAAGCCCCTTTATACTCATTACCTCGTTGAAATCTTACAACCCTATGATTATCCTCATTTCCAGAGGAGGAAACGAAGGCTCAGAGAGGTTGAGGGACAAGTCTAGGGCCACATGACCAGTGTAAGGGAGAGCCAGAATTTGTATTCAGGAAGATCTGGACTCCAAAGACAGCATTCTTCATGCCAGGGTTAGGGACTGGAGGTAACAGAAGGCATGGACAAGAGTGAGAGAGATTCTTCCTTTCAGGAACTAAGCACACGCACTGGGAGAGGAAGCAAAGAGCACCCGGTGATCAAACGTGGCTCTTGCCCAGTTTAGAAATGGAATCACTCATGGCTTCCTGGAGAAGGTGACGTGTAATTCACATCCTGGTTTATCAGATGTGAAGCATCAGTAAGCTTACTGTGACTCAAATTCTGATTTAGGGATGAGAGAAATGGCTGAGCAAGACAAAGAAATTAAACATTTTGCTCTGTCTTATTACACTGAGAGCTCCCAGAAGGCAGAAGCTGTGTCCCAGTCTTGGCTGTGTCTCCAGCACCAGGCTGCCACGTGGTACTTGATCAATACAGGTCTGGTAGAATGAACGAGCCAAACAAACCCAGAGGTGGAATTCCCTTCTTTCATCACTTATCAGTTTTCTTCGAGGTTTATTAGTTTTGAGAACAAGGCCTTAGAAAGGGAAGCATTGGCTGACCCCACAAAATATACACCGAGACACTGTTTGGGTGTGGCAAGACTGAGTTCCAGAACAGGGGGTGCAGGGACTTTCCTTATGGCCAGCATAGGGCTTCCCAAGTGGCTCAGACAGTAAAGAATCTGCCTGCAATGTGGGAGACCCAAGTTTGATCCCTGGGTCAGGACAGTCCCCTGGAAGAGGGCATGGCAACCCATTCCAATATTCTTGCCTGGAGAATACCATGGACAGAGGAGCCTGGCAGGCTACAGGACAGAGTGACTAACACTTTCACTTCCACTTTTCAACACAGGTTAAGGGAAATTGACGCCCCTGTTGGCATCCACAGGATGTTCTCCACACAACGATCCTTTCATTGATTCAATGCTCAAATATCTATTGAGCATCTTCTGTGTGCCATGCCCTTTTCTAGGACTTTGGTTTAATAATGTAAAACAATATATTTGTTCATCTTGACTGGTTAGGAAAACAGAAACTACACTGAATATTTCAACAGAAAGAATTTAATGTAGGAATTGGTTAAACAGATATTTGAGGACTGTCACTTCCTTAATATATAATTCCTTTTCATATTTTTTTAAAATGAATTCTACCTGTAGTTTTAAAATGTTTATCATTTATTTATTTGGCTGCACAGCTCTTAATTGTAGCATGCAGGATCTTTCGTTTTGGCCTGTGGGATCTAGTTCCCTGGCCAAGGATCAAACTCCAGGCCCCCTCCATTGGGAGCGTGGAGTCTGAGCCACTGGATCATCAGGGAAGTCCCCTTAACATATATTTTCAATCGACTTTTTAAAAAGAACTTCCCTTTCAAAAAACATATATTTATTTTAAAAGGAAATCTGTATTCCTATTTTAAATACAAAACCAATATCCTCTGCCTTATGTGAAAGTAGATGGCCATGCCATGGACTGCAGGTTATGAAATCCTGTGAAATGTTGTGGTCTGTAAGAGACTAGGCAGAGGCTGCTCTCTCTTAGCTGAAAAACAGAGAAGCAAAAAAGAGAGGAGCACGCATACAGACTTTCTTTATGATTCCATCAGAATTTGGAGCAAATCACTGTTCAGGGAGTATTTCTTTCTTTGTTTTTTTTTTTGCCTGGGGGATCTTAACTCCCCAAAAAGGGGTTAAATCCGGGCCCTGGAACCCAGGCCCTTGGCAGTGAAAGCGCAGAGTCCTAACCACTGGACACCAGGGAATTCCCCAAGGAGTGATTTCTAAGAGGACATTCAGTGAGTGCACTTCCCCGTCCCAGCCTTGGCCCCTCCCCTTCCCCCAACTGACCCGTCACCTCCAGGGGTACCAGGTCCTGCTCATCCTCGATGCCCCTCACCACCTGGCAGCGGTAGAGCCCGGAGTCGCTGGCCCTCAGTGGTCCCAGTAGCAACGTGGCGTTGGCCCGGTGCCGGGGGTAGGCGGGAAGTGACACACGTCCCTGCCAGCCCTTGGCGACTCGGACCACGTTGTCCTTGGCCACCAGGATGGGCAAGTCCTGCCGCTGGCCTGATGCAGTCCGCACCTTGGTCCACTTGATCCGTGGGGCTTCTCGAGCTGCACCTGGCCGTAGCCGCAGGCTAAAGAGACAGGGCAGGGCCACCAACTCCGCCAGTGCAGCCCGGACTGACCCAGACCCCACTTTCTGCATGTGGAGCCCCTTCTCAGCAGTGGCTGCGGCTGTGGCGGTGTGCTGTGGGCCTGGGGTGGAGAAGGGGGAGAAGAGGGCCTGGCTGAGAGGCAAGGACCAGCAGAGACTGCAGTTTTCCTCACTTTACAGACAGGGAGACTGAGGCCAGAGAGGTGAGGCTGCCTATACAACGTCACCAGGCAGTACACAGATCTGAGATCTGCAGCCCAATCTATGAGCAGAAGAGGGGTAACCAAGTCGAATCCTTTCATGGTTCTGCCTCCACTCAAAGTCCAGATCCTGGAGACCAGAGATTTGACTCTCAGTGTCACTGACGTGGCATGGTAAAGTCAGTGTTCTCTGAGCCATGGTTTCCCTAAAAGTTAAACGAGAGGCAACCATCGGAAGGGAAATGGTGTTTGTGGAGTACCTTCTATATACCAGGCACTTTATAAATAGCAATCAGCTCATTTGATTTTCATAACCATCTGCAGAGGTAGCCATCTCTCATCCTCTTCTGGGGGAGTTGAGGAAATTGAGGCTCACAGACATCATACTTGCTTAAGGCCACAGAGCAAATCAGGAGGCATTTCTAAAGTCTGGCCTTTTGACCACCACTGGGGAGATGCCAGGGAGAGGCATAGAGGGTTTTATTTCTATTGCTACACCCATGGCAGGCATCACTAATCAATCTTCATATGATTCTCTCTCCCTCTTTTTTTTTTTCTCTCTTTCTCTCTTCAGCTCATCTCAGCAAAACAGTGAGAGGCGGGAACCTCTAGCCTCTGCTGGCAATGACTAAAAATAACCTCTCAGGTGTCTTGTTCGCTTTTGACTGTTCAAAGACTTTTTTCATCTATTCTCATTTTATTCTCCAGACCAAGCCAGAGAAGCAGCAGGAGAAGGCTCTCAAGTTAAAAGCCTGCCCCATCTTGTCAGTTCTCCAGACCCCAACCTCTCCCACCTCACAAGCAAACTCACCCTGCTCCCCAGCCACAAAGAGAAGCACCTGGAGGGTCAGGAGGCCTGAGACCCAGACAGACAAGGCCCCCATCCTGGACCTGAAACAAGATGAAGAGGGAGTAAGGGGTGAGTACATCCCTTCCAGATAGTTGACATGAAAGGACCAATTCCTCCCCCTCTACAGATCTGGAAACGTGGGCTAAAGAGGCCATGCATCACTCAAGGTCACACAGTCAACAAGCAAGGGCAGATCCGGGGATCTGAATCCAGGACCAACTTACTTCAGAACCCCAGCAAGTGAAGCCTGATGGTCAGAGCATGAGTGCTGGAGTGACTCAAACCGGGGTTGTCTCTCTGCCTGTTCCTTGCTGTGTGACCTTGAGCAAATAGCTTAGCTTCTCTGTGCCTCAGTTTCTTTGCAGGTCAGATGGGGATAACATCAGGTAGTTGGAAGGAATAGATCAGTCAATACATACAAAATACTTAGCACTGCCTGGCATGAAGGGGTAAATTTCAGCTGTTATTATTATTGACTTTAACAGCCAAGATCAAAATCCCATTTTTCAAGTTGGCCTCCTAAATCAAATTGGGGGCTCCTAGAGGGCAACATCCAGTCCTAGTCTGCCTGGGGTCCCCAGTTCTGGCAGTAGGCTGGCCTCCAAGCCAGCCTGTAATCTGGGTTTGCTGACTGACACGATTCTCAGCTTCAATTCCAGGATCTGGTTGTCGCCAAGATTCTATTCCTGGTTTCTGGGATTTTTGAAGAGCTGCCAAGTCCCAGCTGGAGGAAGGGGCCTCGCCCTTGCCCATCCCATCCTCCGTCTGAATTCACACTGCCTGGCGAGGAGGCCTCCTAGATCCACAAAGAAACTCCCGCTGTTGGTCCAGACTTCTGTAGAGGTTGTGGCCCATGATGATAAAGTGCACAACTACTGAGCACTACCTGTAAGCCAAGCCCGCTACAGACACTGGGACACCGCGTGTCCTCCCAGACTTCACATTCTTCCCGAGACTAGAAACCCTGGGGTATGGCTCCTCCCTAAAGCCTCCCACCCCTCTGAAAGCCCCCTCCCTGTGTCCCCCTCCCCCACCAACGTGCCTCAGCAGGTGGGGACAGATGGGAAGTTAGAACATTACCTATAAACCCAGCCCCTGCACCCTCTTCCTGATAAAAGAATAGCCCTGAGTAGGGGAGTGTGGATGGAGTCCTGAATAGGGTCCTGCGGGGGACCGCGGGGCCCTGCCAAGTTCCAGCTCCTAGAGGCCCCGTAGGAAGTCAGGCCGGGGACCTGTCCGTGGTGCTGAACTTTGGGACGGCAACAAAGCGGCACTACCCAATCTCCTTGCCTTCTTAGGGCAGTGACTCTGGGTCCAGAGAGGGTGGGCGGTTTGCCTAGGGCTGCACAGCAGGACAGAGGTCAGCTCCTGGTATGGTGTCCGTAACTACCAACCTGTAAACCTCAGCAGTTTCAACCTCCATCCCTGGCTGTCCTCATTTCCCCCTTTCAGAACCCTGAGCGGGGCAGGGTCCCCTGAGAGCTCAAGTCCTGGATAGGTATCAAAGGGTGGGGCAGGACTCTGGCTGTGCCTGCCCCAGGAAAGCCTTGTGTGAGTACGTGCTAAGTCACTTTATCCCTGTCCAGTTCTTTGCAACCCCGTGGACCATAGCCCGCCAGGCTCCTCTGTCCATGGGATTCTCCAGGCAAGAACACTGGAGTGGGTTGCCATGCCCTCCTCCAAAGGATCTTCCTGACCCAGGGATCGAACCTGCATCTCTTACGTCTCCTGCAATGGCAGGCGGGTTCTTTACCACTAGTGCCCCCTGGGAAGCCTTAGGAGGGGGCAAGTACAGAGAATTCTCATGCACATGCACAAGCACACACCCCTCCACACACACACTTTGTATGATTAACAGCCCAAACGATATCCTCATGACTAGGTCTCAAGGCCTGTCTCTACCCCCTACATGTTGCTTCATCACTCTGTGCCTCAGTTTTCCCACTTGTAAAATGGGGATCACCCAGCACACACCTCAGCGTGTTACTGGGAGAATGGAATGAGCTGACTTGTGAAGCCTATGAAATGTTCACTTAAACAACAGCTACTTGTACACAAAGGCTTGTGTACACACACAAATATACAATGGTGATCCAACAAGGTGAGAGACACAGGTTCCAGTGCACTCTCCTCCTGCCACACACATGCCTTCCCACACATACCCCATCCCCTCCAAGAGCACTCTCACACACCCACACCCTTTTTCTTAAAATACCTCTTCCGAAGGGCCACCAGAGGTGAGCATTTACACAGCTGTCTGGGGCTTGTCCTCTTATTAATAATGCATGAGTCTCATACATATGCAAGTAGGGGCCTGTGGGGCTTTGGGGGAGGGGTGGCCAGGAAGAAAGAAAGAGAAGAAAGTGTGTGTGTGTGTGTGTGTGCGCGCGCGCGCGCACGCGCGTCTCCCCCTCCCTCACACCCACCTCCTGTCTCAGAAGGCACTGAGTGAGGGTGAGTTTGCCAGCAGGCTTTTTTTGTGTGTTGTGCCTGGTTGTGCATCGAGGTGCTGTCCAGGCAAGGATGCGCTCTGTGGTATGGGACCATGTATGAGGGTTCACAGTGGCAGTGTGTACTGGGTGGGGCACAGGGGACCGAGTGTGGTCTCTGGGTATGTGGGCACCAGTAATGCTTAGCAGAGGCTATGAGAACACACGTGTATGTGTTACTGGCCTTGGAGTCAGGGTGTATTTGTGTGCATGGGTTCAACGCATGGAACTCCTTGGAGGAGAAAGGAAGCCGGGCTCAGTTAATCAGCCCTGGTTGCCCCTTGGAGACCCGAACCCCCTGCCAATGTCTCCCCCATTCGCTCCCCAATTCTGCACACAGACCACATCTCACACTCCCCCACCCAGGGTCCACACTGCCAGTCACATGGAGAGGACCTGGCTGTGCACACGGGACACACACACACAGCCACACACTCTAGGCTCAGAGCCTTGGAGACTCACACTCACAGATTCGCAGTGACATTAACAAAGAGAGACAATATGGGCACTTACAAGGCAGGCAGCATGTCTTCTACACAAAGACACACACCCACAGTCTCAGGCTCCCCACGGAAACCCCTCGATGAGGCCATGCTGTCGGACATAGTTCCCCACACACACTCACACATGTGGCTGCCAGCCCCTGGCATAGACCAGCCTGGGTAAATTGTGGCTTTGGTGGCTGGTGGCACATCATTTTGCAACCGGGTGATGTGGCCTCGGCACAAGTTTCCTGACAAAGACACAACCTGGGTCACATTAGACTCACAGAGGACACCATGAGAACCCACCTCCTCCCAGCATGGGGTAGACACACATACAAGCCCTCACACACACACACACACACACACACACACACACACACACACACACACATCCCTAGCTCCTGGGGGACAGCTTCCATTTGGGAATGTCCCCACGCCAGCGAGGCTGCTGGGGTTCTGGGGTCCCACGGTCTGCCCAGGCTTCCCTCCTGCCCTTCCCCCACAACCCCCGCTGGGGCCCAGCGCCAACCCTCTCTTCAGCCTGGCTGTCTCCCATTAATGCTGCCGAGAGGAACAAAGCCCCGCACACAGGGATGGGGGTCGCTCCTGCCCAGGCTGGGCCCAGGGCCCCAGCCCCTTACTTCCCAGTGTCTGTGCCCCCAAACCAATCCAGGACTTCCGCATGCATGCATATGGACAGACAGAACTGAAGGGGTGAAGCAAGGGTCTGTGTCTAGTGGTGAGGACGTGGCCAGATGTGAAAGTACTGGGGGCGGCTCCCCCTTAGCGACTGGGTGCTCTGATCCATAGCTGGGGGTTTTAAGGGACTCTCACCTAGTAGTCACCTCAGACACACAGCGTGCTCCCCGAGAGAAGGGACAGCACCCCAACTCCAGGTCCCAGGAAACAACAGGAACCACCGTGGGATGGAGCGCCCCCAGAGCCTCCTGCCTGAGTCAAGATGTGGTAACAAGACCTGAGCCAAAAGGGCAGAGACACCGCAGGACACCCCTTCCCTATGGGGGCTCAGTCTTTGTACAGACCCCCTTCTATCGGGCTCAGGCTGGTCTGGGGAGTCCCCTCATCGCTGCAGTCCATTCTGGAATCCTGCATTCATCTGCAAGCTGGGAATCCCCACTTAAAATCTTGGGGTGTCTCAGCTCAGACACGGGGTGCCCTGTTCTGGAGTCCCGCGCTCAGTAGGTAGCTGTTCCCTTCTTATCTCTCAACTTGGGGCGCCCCTTCTTTAGCCTTGGTTCCCAGTGCCTTCCCAGCTCTAAGACCCACCCCCAGCCCGGCCCCTCCCCATCGAAGGGTTGTCTCCGCATTCTCTAGACAACCTTACCCCCAAATCCGAATCCCCCTGACATTCTCAAGCCCTCTCCTAGTTTGCGTTCCCTCCCCAACTCGAGGCTTCCCTCCCCCTCTAAGCCACCACCCCACGCTAGGGGCTTCTCTCTGATCCCAGCCACCCCCGCCCCATTCTTGAGCTCTGTGTGAATCCCCTAGGACCTCTCCCTCAACGTAACCCCCTCCCCACGACCGACCCCCACCTGGCTCCTAGCTCCAACGCATCCCGGGCGGTCGACCGGCACAAAGGACGCTCCGGCTGGGTTCAATCCGCGCCGGGTCCGCCCCTGCGCCCTGCGCTCTGCTCGCCCCAGCGCCGCCTCAGCGCTTATAAAGGGGCTGCGAGACTGCTTTGCGCATGCGCTCCCGCCAGCCTGAAGCCTCCAATTGTGCGAGGGAGGGGGCTCCCTCTGCCTAAAATCCCCTTCCCACTCCTACGACCACTCACCCCACCCCAGAGACAATTGTGCCAGACTTCCTCCCCATTCACAATAAGTGTCCCCAGAAGTCCCATGGTGGGGCCTGCCCCATCTTACAGATGGGGAAACTGAGTCCCCAGGGAGATGAAGTCTCCCTCAAGGTCATGCCTAGGCAAAGGGCAGAGCTGGGATTCCAATCCTGGTCTCTCTAGCTCTCCGGGGCTCACACTGGAAACAGCTTTGGCTACAGTTACTGTTTTACACCACAGTATAGAGAGGAAGCAAGACTCAGAGAGGAAAGAAAGCTCCTTAGGTCACACAGATGGTAAGAGGCTTGCAAAGTCAGGGCCCAGGTGCGTCTCACCCAGAGCTGTTTCTGCCAGTGCCAGCCAGAACTTTCATTCATCCACTCTATTATCTAGTCAGCTTTTATGGAGCACCTGGGGTGGACCAGATAGTGTTGTTACAGAAATAGTTTTGCTTCGATGGGGTTGGTGGTGTGCGTGTCTCTGTAGGAGATCCCAGATCTTAAAGGGTCTACAGTGGAATATTATTCAGCCATAAAAAGGAACGAAGTACTAATACATGTTCCAACACAGATGAACTTTGAAAACATCATGCTGAGTGAACAAAGCCAGGCACAAAAGGGTCACAGTCTGAGCCCCTTTATATGAAATGTTCAGAATAGATAAATACAGAGGCACAGAGTAGATCAGGATGACCAGGAGCTGGGGGAGGGGAAATGACGCAGGGACTGCACCTGGGTACAGGGCTTCCTCTGGGCATGTTGGACACATGCTAGAACTAGATGGTGGTGATGGTTGCAGAGTAACGTGGGTCACTGCCACTAACCGTGCACTTTCAAATGGTAAATTCTGCATTCTGTGTATTTTCCCATAATGACAAGTGGAAATGAGGGAGGACAGAAATATAAAGAAATCAGCCCTTTGCCCAGCAAGCCTTTCTTCCCAGGGTCTCCGTTTCTCAGCACCGAGACTGGGCTGTGCTGGCTGAGTGTCTTGCATCCATGTATGCGTGTGGCTGTATCTCTGAGGGTGGGTCTCGCCTGGTGGAAAAACAAAGAAACAGGGAACTGGATGATTTCAGCAAGATTGCCAAACAGGGGGTGAGAATGAGTGAAGGGTGAGGGAAGACCCCAAGGGAGCACCTTTGCCCTGGAAGGCCTGTGCCAGCAGGCTGTTCTAGGGGTGAGCTAGTGGTGGCCGTAGGGACCAAAGTGACACACGGGGGAACTTCTCATCACAAGAGGGATGGCGGTCAAGGATCACACTAATGCGAGTGTCTGCAGGTGGCAGGCAGCAGGGACAGGAGTCGGTGTGACATCTGTCGGGGGGCAGCTTGGCCCCCACGAGTCCAGAGTTCAAAACCCCTTTCTGAGGAGTTCCATGCTGGTCTAATGGTTAGAATTCCACACTTTCACTACCATGGCTAAGGTTCAGTCCCTGGTCAGGAAACTGAGATCCCACAGGCTTTGAAGCATGCCCCCCCACCCCCCCCACCCCCCAAAAAATAATCCTCTCTGAAACCCCTAACATTGTAACTCTGGACCAGCCATTTCATTTTTCTGTGTCTGTTTCCCTGTCAAAAACAGGGATCATTAAAAGTAAACCACCTTACAGGGTTACTGAGAGAATGAAATGGGAAGTAAACACACGAGCTGGGAGCTGCTATCAAGCTGCTGCCCATTTTCCAGCCAAGAAAACTGAGGCTCAGGGAGATAGGACCACCTGCCTGAGGTTGCAGAGTATGGGTAGGGGCCAACTGGGAGCCCTGATGCCGAAGCTGAAACTCTAATACTTTGGCCACAATGCGAAGAGCTGACTCATTTGAAAAGATCCTGATGTTGGGAAAGACAGGGCAGGAGAAGGGGGTAACCCATAATGAGATGGTTAGATGGCATCATCGACTCAGTGGACATGAGTCTGAGTAAACCCAGGGAGACAGTGAAGGACAGGGAAGTTTGCATGCTGCAGTCCACGGGGTCACAAAGAGTTGGACATGAGAGAGCTTCTGAACAACAAGAGGGAGATCAGGTCTGTGGCTTCTGAACCAAGCTAATCCCCACCTTGCCTCCCCCCACTTATTCCCTCCCCCCTCCTCCCCACTGCCTGGCTCCCCTCACTGGTGCCAGGGCTGAGCTTGGAGGGACTGGCCTGGGGCCTGGGAGCAGGCTGTTGCTGGGGGCTTGAATGAGGCAACCTTGCCTGGGAATCTGCTGGGCTCAAAGAGCTATTTATAGGCCTGCTCTGGGAATGGGCCAGCGGCCTCCCACCCTCAGCCCTGGGTGCCCTCTCCGTCTCCCCCACACTGGGTCTTAGGCCAGGGACTGCTGCGAGTCGGGGGCGGGAACAGGGGAGGAGGCTGGTTGCCCAGAAGATGAGCTAGGAGGCAGGACCCTCCTGGAGAGCTGGGCCTCAGGGACAGACACTGTCCCCTGAAATGCTTCTCACACACCAAGGGTGACATATCCACAGGGCACATGCAAGCATATTCACACCTGTCACATACAACGTCACTACCAAGCACTGAAACGAAGTCATATCCCAGACATACAGTGATAGCACTCGAAGCCCAGCCGCACGTGGCCAGGCCACATATAAGTCACACAGGCCACACACAGCCACCTGGCCACACATGAGTCATATCTACTGTACAACCAAACTCACAACTCTGAGCCCAGCTGCACCTAGCCCCTTCACACTCAAACGCACCTGTTGCTGTGCATACCCATAGAAAGTTAGCCTTCCTGGCAGCCACAAACAGCTCATGTCTGCCCCACGTTGTTTACAGCCAAGCATGATTACAGCCATGGGCATACCTACAGACAGTCGGCACCCAACCGTGACCACTTGACGCCAAGTCTCCGACATGGGGATAAGCCCCCAGGGCCATACTCAGCACAGTCACTCAAGTTCACCAGCCAACACACTCAGTTGTGGCCCAAGGTGTTCCCTGGCCAGCTCAGCTCAGTCCCTTCATGTGCGGCCACCCCCTCTCCTGCCCACTGTCATCTCCTCTTACCCAGGCTCCCAAGCTTACCTCCTGCAGGACCGACGAGTCCTGTCAGAAACAAGTGAGCATCCTTTTACCCTGAGCTAGGCCCTGTGGTACCCAGATCTGCCCCACAGGGCGCTGCCAACCCCAGAGGATTCCATCACCCTTACCTCCACAGACTCTCCAGGGTGCAGCCTTGGGGCAATCATTACACTTATGCCCGAGGGGGAAACTGAAGCTCAAAGCAATCTGAGGGCTTTTCCCTGCCCTACTCCAGGGTGACAAACTTATGGGAAGTGGGACCTGTTTTCTGCCATGAGGGTGGCTGCCTCCCCAGAGTCCTTGCTGACCCATATTTGCTGTGTGACTTCAGCAAATCCATGACCCTCTCTGAGCCTCCATTTCCTCTCCTGAAAAATGCATAACTCAGCTCAACTCCCGAGTGAGACTGAAGTTTGCATCCCGGTTCCCCCGGATGACCTTACATAAATGACTTCTTTGCCTCAGTTTCCCTCAGCCAACCATAGTTACAGGTCCTGGCTCTTCTAAACTTCCCTCTGCCCCACCCCCTGGGGTGAGGAAGGAGGGAGTGATTAGTCTCTTCTCACTAGGGCAAATGAATGGACCACTTTTGGCTGCTCTGCTGGGAGCTTAGAGCTGCTAATTCCCTGGAGAAACAGGAGGTTCTTTCATGCCCAGGCGCCGGTGGGGTGAGGAGGCGGGAAGAGGGTACGAAGCTGGCTTCATCCCAGTGGGCATGGTGGCTCCATGCCAAGACCAGGAGTGGTAAGGGGGGCCTTGGGGCTGTGCATATCCTCCCTGGGGAACCTTGGCTGCTGAGTGGCTGAGTGGCTGTATCCTGAGCTGTAAAATGGGAGTGACAAGGACCAGCACAGCAGATTTAATGATCTAGTGGATGGAGAAGGAAATGGAAACCCACTCCAGTGTTCTTGCCTGGAGAATCCCAGGGACGGGGGCACCTGGTGGGCTGCCGTCTATGGGGTCGCACAAAGTCAGACACGACTGAAGCGACTTAGCAGCAGCAGTGGATGGAGACAGACGTGGCTTCAAGTTAAACACAGGGTAGGTGCTCAACAAATGTCAACCACTGTTGTTACATGTCAGCCTGAAGAGTCCACTGAGTTCTCTAGCAGTCCTATAAATCGAATTCTCTTAATTTCACAGATAAGGAAACCAGCTCAGCGAGGTCAACATATTTGTCCAAGATCACACAGCCAATGAGTGAATGGCCTAACCAAGATCTGCACCTGATCTGGACTCTCCAGGGTCCATAGTGAAGTCGCTCAGTCGTGTCCGACTCTTTTCGACCCCATGGACTGTAGCCTACCAGGCTCCTCCCTCCATGGGATTCTCCAGGCAAGAGTACTGGAGTGGGTTGCCATTTCCTTCTCCATACTCTTCCTAAATTCTTCTAGAGGTAGGGAGGTGTTTTTTTTGACACCCCTCCCCCACGCCCACCAGCCCTGGCCCTCAGACCAGCAGAGCCAGGTCTGGATGGCACGAGGCCACGACTGAATGCAGGAAGTCCTGGCAGGCAGGGGCTGATGGGGTGGCCCTTCCGCTGGTGTCCCAGTTTCCCAGCCAGCCCCTACTCCTGGTGTGGACTTGGGCAGACAGTAGTAGGATGCCAGGAGGACCATTCCCCTAGCCCTTGAAGAAAGGGGCTGGATCCCAGACCATTCAGTTAAAGCCAGGAACTGCAGCCTCTTGCCAGTGGCTGCTCTGTCCAGAAGTCTCCATTCACGCAGATTGGGTGGTATACCGCCTTTCTCAAACACCTTTCTTGACTGCTTTAGGCCCAGCAGGATCTGGACTCACATATTTTATTCAAATTCATGGTCTTTTTATTCAGCCAGGCCTTTGCTTATGCTGTTCATTCTGCCTGCCCATCCACCTCCCCACTCCAATTTTTCTCACCTTGGTGAATTCCTGCCCACTCTATAAGGTACAGGCACAATATCCCCTCTCCCAGGAAGCCCTGCCTCAGGTAGACCCTCTACTTCCCCAGCCTTATCTCTCCCTCTGGCTCAGCTTTGGTCCCGTGGGGCTGGGATTATATGTGTCTAGTTCTTTCTTCCCCAGATTGGGAGATCTTCAGATATGGGACTGGAACTGAGATCTTTCATAGTCCTCAGAATCACTCATCACAGGGCTGGGCAGTAGGGAGTGGCAGGAGTTGTTTACTGAATCAGTGAACCAAAACTTTAGCCATGTATCTGAGGCTTTGTATAATCCAGTTTGGCAAACTCCTGTTCATCCTTCAAAACCCACCTCACATTACCCTCCCTCCAAGAAGCCTGTCCCAGGCAGCATTTACTATGGAGACAGATTTGGAAGCCAGGACTTCTGTGTCCCAGTGGTGACACACGAGGCTGATAAAGACGCCCAGTACTCGCACCATCATGGCTTCTTCCTCAACTCTTCCTTTGGTGTCTGAGAGGCAGTGAAGTGCAGGGATTCCCAGGCTTGTGGGCTTCTCTGGTGGCTCAGTGGTGAAGAATCCTGCTTGCAATGCAGGAGACATGGAAGATGTGACTTCGATTCCTAGGTTGGAAAGATCCCCTGGAGAAAGAAATGGCAACCAACTCCAGTATTCTTGCCTGGGAAATCCCACGGACAGAAGAGCCTGGAGGGGGTCGCAAAAGAGTCAGACATGACTTCCCTGGTGGCTCAGACAGTAAAGAATTCTTCTGCAGTTAGGGAATGAACTCGGCAGACTTCTTTCTACTGGTGGGAAGACATCATTATAAGAAGTCTCTTGCACTCTAA